>OW203771.1:29585645-29999665 GCA_934045905.1 Leuctra nigra
CGGCCCGAGGGGACCGCAAATTCAAGGGAGGGCATGGGACTAGGTCGACCCTGGACTGCACTTGGTTGGGACCAACTCGCTATGCGAGCCGGTCCCTTAAGCCCCACCACCGCGTCAAGGTGGCAGTCCATTGGTGAGGCCGACGGACGATGTATGCAACCGATGTGTACCTTTAGGGCAGGGTTAAAACAAAAAATCGTTCTACGGGTCAAATTGTGGTGCTCAAATCCCTGGAATCAAGTAGGTACTTGGACGAAAAAAGTGCATGTATAGGTCCACAAACTTGATTTGTTCATGATTTATTGTGTTTTTTCCGTAAAATTTTCTTTTTATATACCTAAAAATTGCTCTATAGATGTATGACCTTGAGAGAAAATGTTCTCGGGGGCTTCGTACTCAAACCCCCTTCCTCACAATAAATAATAAAAAATAAAAGTAGCACTATTATTGGCTGCTCGACATGCATGACCCTGCATACAGCTAGCACTTTTTTAAGAATGCTGAGGCGATGAAACGAAATAGTTTCAGTCCGAAATTATTTCAGATCCATGTTCCATATGGAAATTTAATTGGTTTAAGTTATATTATATTATGTGGGGGCAGAAGTACTGTTTTCGACATTTCAGAGTCTGTGCAATGCAAACTAATTAATTAATTATGTGCGATCACATAAAATGAGAACTTTGTTCGCACGGTGACAACATAGTATAAAGATCAGCCCGTTCACTTCTTCACGGTGACAAGCACCCTAGAAGGCCGTGAATAATATTAAATGAGAAAATTGTCACTGCGACAAGAAAGTTGTGATGTGATCGCACCTATGGATCGCACCCAGGGCTGCGATCGTGTAAAATGGCAACTTCCTTGTCACGGTGACAAGTCTCTAGAAGACCGTGAATAACATTGAGATGAGAAGCTTGTCGATTCGACAAGGGAGTTGTCATTTTACACGATCGCAGCCCTGTACTATGTCTTTCAAGTTTTTCTCTCTAGAAACAGTTTTATCTCATTTTTTATCAATTTTAGTTTTACTAGAAACAAACATGTCATCTGTTTCAATAGATTTATAAATCTCATAATTTAAACAGATGTGTCTAATAAATATTTTATTTTTTATATTATTTTTATTTTATTGACCATTATGCATTAATTATGTTCTGATGGATTATCTCGTACATTTCCATAATCTTTGAAATTAAATCTCCAAGTTGATAAAATATTTGATTGGCATCTGAACAGTACTGATAGACTCTTAATCCGCTTATGCAAATTCTCTCGTCAATTCTTCACTGCAACGAAAGCAATGTCAGTCCGCTTTGTTCGGATGTCGGAGGAGAAGAGCTTTTAAAGGACTGACGATCCCAGAGACCGCATAGATTACGTTAGTGTGTGTGCAAAATTTCAGATCGATTGCGTGAGCGGCTTAACCTGGGCAGTGCAGGCAAAAAAAAAAAAAAAACACAGAGAAAGTGCCATAAGAGTACCGGGGTGACGCTCGCTATACGCTCAGCTCGCTCAATGAGAGTGTGCGCTCCGTACGACTTGGTTGGCTCCACTAGATCAAATCAAATCATTCCACTCACTCACTACACACGAGTAATTGAAGAACTAAAGAATTATTTAAACTAGGAAAACGCTCGGTGTTACGCGTTGATAAGCGAGCACCGGTATGTGCAGCACATGATCTAACCCCATGACCTAACCGAAATTTCGTGAATAATCCACAAATAATCATTTGCAGGAGCACAGAAGAGTTCAAATTTTCTTCAGAGACTGGCAAGATTGCCACAAAACCTTACATTCAATATAAATCCAAGATAAACAAAGACTTTCCAGTCACTCCCAGGATCACAGAAAAGATCAATCGTTCTTCAGAAAAGGACTAAAACTTCCAAGAAAGAATCTCCAAACAGAAAGAATAATAACTTACAGAATATCAAAATAGTTTGACAACTCCTGTCATTAATAAACACAAAGAAGAAGATAATATACCAGGAAACAACTTAGTAAAATACAAATATTTGAACAGGTCAAGCGAGAGCAGTCTCGCTTGACAAAGCCGGTCGAACGCATCGGCGAAATATTGCGGACTCTTTTTATTTTTATTTCTTGACAATACCAGTGTTTCTGTTCAAATATTTGTATTTTACTAACTCCTGTTATATTGACATGACCATGATCAACCATGAGCATGGTTAGAAGGAGTTCAGCAAGTAATTGAAGACGGTAGCATCTTTGGGAATGACCAGAACAAAAATGAAATCCTTAAACCGCAATAAGATAAGAAGTGAAGAAAGATTCTTTCGAAAATGAACAGTACGGGATAGGTATGAGATGAGGGTGGTAAATCAAGAATGGTTAACAGATACCGTAAGTGACATCACGCTTACATCCTCTCCAACACCATGTGACATCACAATTACACCCTATCCAGCGCCATGTGACATCACTTACACCCTCTCCAGCACCATGTGACATCACAATTACACTCTCTCCAGCACCATGTGACATCACTTACACCCTCTCCAGCACCATGTGACATCACAATTACACCCTATTCAGCACCATGTGACATCACTTACACCCTCTCCAGCACCATGTGACATCACTTACACTCTCCCCAGCACCATGTGACATCACTTTACACCCTCCCCAGCACCATGTGACATCACACTTACACCTTCTCCAGCACCATGTACTTACACCCTCTCCAGCACCATGTGACATCACTTACACCCTCTCCGGCACCATGTGACATCACTTACACCCTCTACACCACCATGTGACATCACTTACACCCTCCCCAGCACCATGTGACATCACTTACACCCTCTACACCACCATGTGACATCACTTACACCCTCCCCAGCACCGTGTGACATCACTTACACACTCTACACCACCATGTGACATCACTTACACCCTCTCCAGCACCATGTGACATCACTTACACCCAGTTGAAGGAGGTGTCACAGAAAATATCAATCTTTCTCCAGAAAATTGTTAGATTACTAATTAAGCTTATATTTACTAAAAACTTCCAAGAAAGCATCTCCAAACAGAAAAAAATATCACTGACAGATTATCAAAATAGTTTGACAACTCCTGTCAAATTTGTCAAATTGAGCATGGCATGACCATGCTCAACATGAGCGTGGTTAGAAGGAGTTCGGCAAGCAATCGAAGACGGTAACATCATTGGCGGGGGGGGGGGGGGGGGGGGGGGGGACTAGAACAAAAATGAAATCCTTGAACCGCAATTAGAGGAGAAGTGGGAAAGATTCTTTCGAAAATGAACAGTACGGTATTGGTATGAGTTGGGAGAGGTAAATCATTTTACTGAAATACTGAAAGGCTGAAAATCATTTTGACCATAACCAGAATCGTAATATTAGTTTTGTGAAAAAATTGGCCTAATGGACCAATGGTGATGGGCGGAGTAAATGTAGCATAATAGTTCTCTTTACTCACACTAGAGCAGCACTGCCCATATAGTGGGAGAGGGAGCCAATCAAACGTGTGGGGGAAAGACAGTTGAATTTCCAAATGGATCCATTGCTATTTGATTACTATTGATTACTGTGCTGTCACAGCCTTCTTGACGGTCACGGCCCACATCCTTCTGTCATCTGTTTTATTCGTGACGTCACATAGCAAGATAATGACTAGTGGTCCATTCGTTACTTCCAGGAGACGCCAGATGCAAAAATAATAATAATACAAAAAATAGAGATTCGAGCCATAAATTTCAAGTGGGCACGCTCGATACGCTGGCAAAATTTCGCCAAGAAAAAGCGCAGTATCCCTCAGACACTAAAATCTTATAATTTCACTTTTGACGCTTTCCAATTGTACCCGAACCCTCCGCCAAAGTCGAGGCCGGCGCAGTTCCATTGACAGCCCACCAATAAATACTCCACTCTCGGAATTGTATACGGAATGATTTGTTGTTTGGTTTAGTTATTACATCGCCAGCCACCTGTATGGAGTCAGAGAAGCCGACAGCCGACAAGGCAGGTCGGCGTTGTCGTCGACGATGTCGTTATTGTTCGGGGAGGGTGGAGATGACAGACGAGAAGGACAATGCAGTGGAGGCGCCATCATGAGACGTGACAACTTTAGGAGGGCAACGTTGATTCTTTGTAGTTATGCAATTCTTCGTTGTGATAGAGATGTGGAGACCTCGCCATGTAAACCCATCAAACTGCGATTTTCTCTCATTATGAATGTAGTTTTTTAGTTTTTGGCGCTCAAACAATCACAAACAAAAAGTTGCTGAAAATGTCGAATACTCCTTGGCGATTACAGAAATTAGCTATCCTATAAAGTTGCAATCACTGTAGATGGAAAAAATGAGCCTTGAAGTAATGTAATGCACTTTGATGAAATATAGTGGTCGGCAGGAACAGATCTTTCAGCGTTTTAAGATCTTGTATGTATTATCTAATTATAATGCTGTCTAATAATGGACTAGTTTTCTGTCCCATCTCACAATTATACCTAATTAGTTCATTCTGATTAAAAAAATAAAAATTGATTAGTAATTATATATTAAATAATAATGAACTGATCAATATCATTGATGGTGTAATTATGATCGACTACTAATTAGCAGATGTCAGCTTACATCAAATTGAATTTCTATTTGAGATTTAATTATTATATTTTATACCTATTGCTTGAAAGTTTGCTTTGGTATACAAAAGATGATCTAATTCGTCTGTTTGTGTTCTTCATCTGGCATCACATGAAACAGGAATTTCGATCGAAACACTTTTCGATCTTAAAAATTTGGCAAATTCACCTAAGCTACCCAGAATCTAATTATATAACTCACTGATAAGTAATATTTTGATCAACTGAAGTCATATATACGAGTAAAAAAATAGTTATACGGAAAATTACACTATTTTTGTCTTTCTTGCACATTAATTAAAGAATAGAAGAGCAATTTTAAAAATAAATATTCGTAGAACAATGCCAACTAGAAAGAATGCAATTAGTATTTATTGTTCTAAATATGAAATAATGTTGCCACAGATTACAACCACGTTCAGTGATTCATGGTATTCATAAATTTCGTTTTTTTCATGAACTAAATTTGAAGATATTTTACGACCACCATCATACTTTACAACTGCATCTGCATACTTAACAAGTTCACTGTATACTATAGGTAGGTATATTTAAGATTAATTAGTTCCTGCAATTTTTATGTCTTTACGAACGGTTTTATGTTATAGCTGCAAAGTATAAGGTATGTAAATTTTATGCCTAATTGTGCTCATCTTTTTGTATGTCATAAAAATATTGACTATATATTACGCATCAGTCACAAATAATTTATGAATGTGAAAATATTTCACAAATTATCTTTATTTTTTCCTTATCATTTTCTTAAACAAATGTACCTATACGTTCTAATACTTCTTTCATACTGGTAAGTAATACATGGAAAAAGCAACATTAGGAGAACATATAGTATTTGGAAGTTATAATGGAAAATGCAACGCACTTGTGGGAGGATTGTGTGAAATGAGATTAAGATTTAGAGATTAGATTATTAGGGTTTAACGGTGCGTCAACGACGAGGTTATATTGCGCACATTAATTTTAACTTTTAACTTTGTTGATCTAAGTGGAGGACATCGGGAGGGGTCGACCTAACGGGCTCGATCCGGGGGAGTCTGAAACTGGTGGGAAAGCCAGATCAGAATGGGGACTTCCGGGAAGGGGGGGGGGGGGGGGAAGCTTCGGGCCGGTGGGACCCGATTTCAGGGGGATCACCATCTCGAGGGGGGAGGCCGGCCCGAGGGGCCCGCGAATTTGGGGAGGGGAGGGGACTAGGTCGACCCTGGACTGCACTTGGTTGGGGCCAACTCGTTATGTGAGCCGGCCCCTTAAATGATCTCCAACTGAAAGTATTTTATGATATTTCATTGTGGTTTGTTGACTCCAGAAGGAGTGAGAAGGAATCTCTATATTACGTCACTCAAAGTTGTTCCTGTGGGGGATTCAGATAGTGCAGTGTCTTATTTATATGGTACACATTATTTTCGATATTTTTTTTATTTTGCGAATTCGATATAAGGTAAAGTCATGATAATTGATTGTGTTTGGACAAGGAAAAAATATAGTTAGAAAATGTTGATTTTTATATATTTAGAATTAAGAAACATAAAAGGTACAAAAGTAGGAAGTATATAAAGAGTTCCACAATAAAAAGTATTTCCTAAAGAAATTGGGGTTTACGGAAAGCTCTCAGTGAAGTCAGGATGATATGACGGGTGTTTGATTTGAAAATACTGCCCGATCAAAAGCTCTCCGCTGACCTTTTGTGTTCAACACTCGATACGGCCGGATATTATTCACACTGCACATACTTTTTTCATCCCATTTTATGATTGCATGAGTAGAAAACTAAGTTTATAGTTTTGGCATTATCCTCGACAAAGTATGATAATCGCTTCGCTGTTGGTTTCTCGAATGAGATCTGCCACTTCATCTCGATCGGCATCACGTCATAACGATCACGATCGCGCTCCCGTGTTACAGAGAATAGATTTAATTACAGCCGATGATGTCGGTAAAGATGGTCCACTTTGATGCCGGCCGAGCTACCGAAGCTTTGTTTGTCTCACTATCACGACTCATGATGACTCCATCACTATCAAGCAACCACAGCCGCCTCGATGCCAGGGTATAGGAATTAGCCTATTGTTCGAGGTGGGATATTGTGTGTTGCAGACAATTGTTAGGTGTGATATGCTCTCAACTTCTTGATTGGTCATTCAAGAGCAGACGTGGAAAACCCAAGTGTCAGAATTAGGCGCCGTGATCTTGAAACATGGCACCTCCACCACTTTAGAATAATCCATGTTTTACTCTGGAGGACATGGGGAAGGGTCTACCTAACGGGCCAGATCCGGGGGAGTCTGAAACTGGTGGGAAAGCCCGCACAGAATGTGTCAGACCGGGGGGGGGGGGGGGGGAGACTTCGGGCCTGAGGGACCCGATTTCAGGGGGATCACCATCTCGAGGGGGGAGGCCGGCCCGAGGGGCCCTCGAATTTGGGGATGGCATGGGACTAGGTCGACCCTGGACTGCATTTAGTTGGGACCAACACTCGTTATGTCCTCACTACTGCGTCAAGGTAGCAGTCCATTGGTGGGAAAAAATTAGAGAAATTAATGACACATCTTTTCCATGATCTTTATTCTTTTCTAAAGATCGCTGAAGCTCATCCTAACAAATGCTGCATATTAGTCAATTAATAAATTCCTAGATGACAAAGATCTACAGCAGAAAAAGCAGGAAAATTTTAATGCAATGCAATTATTCTCGTTAGTAAGTAAGATATTTCGGTATCTATGTAATTGTATTTTTAAATACAGTTTGTTTTTCCTATGTCTGAACTCTCAACAGAATGCGCCGTCTTCGGTTTTTCTGCTAGGCCGAGAAAGACTGCATTGCAACTTGCAAGGTGAGCGCGCAATGAAGTCCAGAACAACTGACGGTGACACCGTCTGGTGAGAGTTCAAACATAGGAAAAACGAACTGTACGCACTAGGAAAACGATCAGTGAAACGCGTTGATGAGCGAGCATCGTTACGTGCAAATTCTCCAACAGAAATTCCTTGCCGATTTGAAATATGATCCACTCATGACTCAATCAACATAAAAACGCGTTCAATACATTTATTTTCGGGCTTTACAGAGATGCCGATGCGTGTACATCTAAAGATGGAAGTCGTGTAATTTTTCACGATTTTCATGGCCCTCTAGCTCGCAAATGGCATTACCTATTGTTGACTTATACTTGGAATATATGGTTGGGTGGGCCATAGTTCCAAATTAAAATAATTCGCAACAATGTGAAATTTTCCAATTTTAAGATCCAGTAGGCCGAAAAAGCCATGCTCCTCAGTTTATTATAGGCAGTAACGGTATGTTGAGTGAGTGTGAGTGCATACAGTACGACTTGGCTGGGTGAAGCGACCGCTCCACTAGATGTAGGGTGGAACCGTCCCGGCATTTGCCCTCGACTGCCGGAACCTAGACAAATGTCAGTCATTCATTCTATTCTTGAGTAGGAATGCACAAATACAAGAAAATGCTGTCATAAGGAGTATATTTCCTTGGCAACCATCATACTTCCCAACACATGTAAAGGCCCACGGTCTGCAAGACACGAAGGCAGAAAGTTGGATTTGCCCAACATTTGTGTCCGTTTGTGGTTATTCATATCATGGACTTTTTCCATATCAATGACCTGATACTTCATATTATCTAGACGCAGTATTGAGAACTTAATCACCAGTATTGTGTTTCCATGAGTGTGCCAGTAGAGATGTCAGTTAAAAGAATGCAACTCACCTAGGTGTCCATCAAGATCTCAGCACCCAGCAGTCCAACACAGGGGCAGATCCACAGCGATCATTGAACCCTATAGGCCTACATGAGCAGCGAGCTCCGATCATTTACTGGAAATGAAGAAAAGAAAGTCAGTTCGTTTTAAAGCCCCAACAAATCAACATATCCCTTGGTCCAAATGTTTTGTAGTGTTGACTTATTATATGCTACAAACCCCTCTAACAAATGAGAAGATACCATAGGTACTCCAAAATATTGTTCGAATAAAAATCAATAAAGAATCAATTGAGTCTTCGACCCAAAAAAAGTAAGAACAAACCCTGTCGGAAGTCTGATGCGGTAGGTAATAGAATATGGTATGCTATAGAGAGGAATAGCCTCTCTATGCTATGCTATCGGGTCATTACTTCAACAAGCCTTACCTCGACCATGGGGCAGTCCCCGATTAAGCTACATACCAACGGCGAAGATTAATTTGCCTATTTTCGGCAAAACTATGGCTAACCCAAAGGCTGGAGCGTCCCTGGGGTTCCAATGTCCTCGTCAAGAACTCAGTTCCAAGGGATCGAACAACCAGGATGGCCTGGTGCGTAGGCCATCGCACCTACCTGGTGCGTAGGCCATCGCACCTACCTGGTGCGTAGGAACTAAATTTTGCAAGAGGGGGAATAATATTGTAAAATAACTTGAGCTGGAGATAAAAGTGTCCACGAAGACAATGGGGGTCTGAAAAAAATTAATTTCAGCCATGAATTTGGTGTATTCCTTCGCGATTTTAACACTTTTTAAGCATATTTTTATCTTGACATATAAATGTATAAGGACATAGGGAGGGGAATTGAATCAGAGATTCAGATATTGATTCCTACGCGCCTGGATGGCACACCCTGGAGTGATCACCCTTACGATACATCAGCACGATCAAGACGCGGCAAGCGCTTGCACGGTTTTGTCAAGTACAACTTGAGGTAGTAACGTCCGCTCCGATCATTTACTGGACATCAAGAAAACCATATTAATTACCCATCCCCTAACAAAATATGAAGAAAATGAAACCAGAATATCTAAAGTCCCAATTAACCCCCCCAAAAGTATTTAACGCAATTGCCCCACCCCTGTAACCAAAAAAAGAAAAGCTATTACCTACTCTAAAACATTGACAGAATAAAAGTAATTAAAAAAATCTATTGAGTTCTGACACAGAGAAGTAACAAGACAATGTCCTCGGCCAGTTAGGTACAACAGGATGCTCGAGGCCCCTGCGTCGAACCCGGGTCTGCTGATCAGCTTGACAGAACCCTGCGACAATACAAACAGTAGTTAGAGAGAAGACTAGAGGTTAGTCATGTAACACAGACACAATACTGGCAGCAAACTACAATACTGGTAACAATTCTCAATACTGATTAATGTCGTCCATGACCATACAAGTACACTCCATTTTACCTTTTTCGTGTGGGGTTTATTTTAAAATAGGTAGGTATAGATATTACTATTTCTTACCTTGCTTTCCATAAGCTTCTCAAAAGTAGTGATGCCACAAGAATGGCTAAGTATGTTCGTCAAGCTTGCTCTGAACTGCTCTAAGTTGCTCCAACTTGCACCAGCCTTCCTGTAGGCCGACGAACACAATTACCTGTTCCAAGCAGGTTCGAAAGTCCGACGAACAGACCTATCATTTCTTTTTTATATGTAAATTTAAATTTTCCATAAAAGCATCAGCCAAATTTCGATCGTCAAACCCATAGCAATGGAGCTGAAGTTTGGCAGATAGTTCAGAGAAGTATAAGGATCGGTCAGAAGCGCTTGAAATGGAAAATATTCGAGCAGTCTTCATGCAGTGTCTATAGACTAGAATATATCCCAGAAAAAAACACTACGTGTAAAAAAGGCAGCCAAGTCTCCTTTAAAAAACTCAACACCGAAAAGGAGTGATACCAAAAAAGGTGCCAAGTCAATGACATTTCCAAATATTTAATCGTATTTTTGAAATAAAAGTATAAACACCGAGAAATACTTAACAAACTTAAAAAACGATGGACTTAGCGCATCGTTATTTTCGTTTTACACGGAGTGTTTTTTTTTCTAGCATCCCGACTACTCGATGAAGTAAATATATGAGGAGACTTCCCTATTCAGCACTGGGTAGCAGTGATGTCACAAAAATGGTTAATTGTGGTCTCATATGATTAAAAAATGAAATAATTTGTGTCTTTTGAACAAAATAAAAGTAAATTAAATTCATCCTCTCCTGCTTCCTGAGTAAATCTTTAACGCAATCTAGGAAACGTCCAACGAGAAGGGTTTAACTAAAAGATGAAGAAGATAGGAGACATGACCCGATTGGTGTAGCAACATTAATATGAATCACACACAAATTATCATGCGAATTTAATTGTTTCGCTGTCTGGTACGCTGTCTCGACGGATCACTTGTCCTGCAAGGAATTAGTGCTTCATATCCTACGAAGTTGCCTAAAGAAATGTGCGTGCGAGAGGGAGAACTAAACAATGTCTGATTGTTGTGCTAAACCGGTGAATACGGTGAACAAGTCAAGAAGCAAATACTTGTATAAAAACCCCAAATAAAATACAATCAGGCTGATATAATGTTCATTCTATACTGAGCTCAAACAGCCAAGGCTAGAGCACATTAATGGCTACTAGCTAGGTTAATAGTAAATGATGAGGTACTTGTATTGCTGTTGTTTGCTGCTCGTGGGTCTGGATCATGTTAATGCAACTACCTGACAATGCCCTACGCTTGGTTCTGATGGAACTGTATCGGACATTGCCAGTGGAAGATCTCGCAGCTCCTCTCATCTTCAGTCTTGTCCCAGGATATTCTTGTATTCAAATCACACTGACGCCAATATAAACCAATGTAAGTATTTCAGTAGCTATACCTATTAATTTTGTATGGATCAACTCAATGTGTTTTCATCGTAACATTTCAGAACCAGATATTTAATATTGGAATCCATTTCTTGTTAAATAACTGTTAGTGTAATGTTTCATTTGATGAATAATTACTTTGTTGATCATTCCAAATTAAATATAATATGCTGAAAGTAAATTTATGATCTGGAGGGAAAAAGAAACTGAAACGAACTATTAATGTTCTCAAATTATATTCAGGTTGTCTTGGATATTTGATTCTCTTTATTGGGAAAATCAATATTTTTGCTTTTTTGTTGCATTTTGTTGGCAAACAAAGCAAGTTCAGTACATTATTACTACTAGGTATTGTAAGAAAGGTATGAGACTGTCTGCATGACATCAAGGAGGCGGGGAGAATAATGGAAGTTGATTAATATTATGAAAGGTTTGTTCTTTTCTGACGGAAATAAAGTAGGTACCTACTTTTTAATTGATCTTGTTGACTTGTTATCTCCCAACAAGTGGGGTCTCGTCCGAACATTAATAGTTACAACACTGAGGTAATAAACCAACTAGACATGTCTAGTTATCCATTTGATGAAGATAACTTGCCACTGGATGTAGTCCGCGATTTGAGCCGATTTCAAGCCGACGATTTTGATGGTCAATACCTCATCCGCCGGTTAATGTGCCCTATGTCCCTGCTCCTAGGGCACCAACCCTACCGCCCCCCGTGCCCGCAGTTCCGGAAGTTCCGCCACACACTCCCATTCCAGAAGTTCAGCCATACACTCCGTCCACCTTGGATACCTCTCCTGCTCAGTTGTTCGAAGTTCTCTGCCGGGTTCACCATTTAGCTTTAAAGCTTGAAATTCCGACTTTCATTGGATATTCAGACTCTAAAATGCCGGAAGTGTTTCTTCGGGATTGCTGCAAATATGCAAAAGTTCTTATCAGCGGGATGAGGCATAGCTTATCAAGGACATGATTCCACAAGTGTTATACTCGGCGACGCTGAACGCTGGTGGTTGTCACGAGGAGGATACACACTATGGAAGTCATTTTCCAAGGATTTCATCCATGCTTTTGGGCAGCCCGATCGCATACTGCGGTTGCGACGTGAATAGGATGCACGGACCCAGCATCCAGAGGAAGATTTCGGTTCATTTGTCAGGGTAATTGCAGAGTATTACGAAAGATTGGGATCGTCGTATGCAGAAGAGGAACTGATCGAAATATGTCTGGCTCAAGCCTCGCCGATGACTCGTCAGTGACGAGTCATGGACGTCATTTCTAATCAATTCAAGAGCTGGGGTGCGATCACATAAAATGATAACTTCCTTGTCACGGTGACAAGTCCCTAGAAGGCCGTGAATAGCATTGAGTGAGAAGCTTGTCACCGTGACAAGAAAGTTATCATTTTATGTAATCCCACCCCTGGAGACATAAGTATTGAAGTCAGGCGCCTTACATAGCGCAACGCACCCTATGTTCCACGCCCTCTCCCTCAAGATGCCATGGAACGTGACCTAGCTTTCTATCCTCAAATGACTACACGGCATACTCTCATGATCATGACACCGAAGACTAATGTACTGATCCACCTATTCCGTCCACTGAGATTGTGACTCGAAAGCTGGTGTCGACGTCCGACGGACGATTGATTGATTGATTGATTATTGTGGTTTAACGGCGCGTCAACGACGAGGTTATATTACGCACATTAATATTTGCATTTTTGCATTTAACTTTGTTGATATAAGTGGAGGACATGGGGAGGGGTCGACCTAACTGGCCCGATCCGGGGGAGTCCAGCACTGGTGGGAAGGCCAGGCCGGAATGGGGACGGACCGGGGGGGAGGGGGAGACTTCGGGCCGGTGGGACTTGATTTCAGGGGGATCACCATCTCGAGGGGGGAGGCCGGCCCGAGGGGACCGCAAATTCAAGGGAGGGCATGGGACTAGGTCGACCCTGGACTGCACTTGGTTGGGACCAACTCGCTATGCGAGCCGGTCCCTTAAGCCCCACCACCGCGTCAAGGTGGCAGTCCATTGGTGAGGCCGACGGACGATGTATGCAACCGATGTGTACCTTTAGGGCAGGGTTAAAACAAAAAATCGTTCTACGGGTCAAATTGTGGTGCTCAAATCCCTGGAATCAAGTAGGTACTTGGACGAAAAAAGTGCATGTATAGGTCCAAAAACTTGATTTGTTCATGATTTATTGTGTTTTTTCCGTAAAATTTTCTTTTTATATACCTAAAAATTGCTCTATAGATGTATGACCTTGAGAGAAAATGTTCTCGGGGGCTTCGTACTCAAACCCCTTTCCTCACAATAAATATTAAAAAATAATCGTAGCACTATTATTGGCTGCTCGAAATGCATGACCCTGCATACAGCTAGCACTTTTTTAAGAATGATGAGGCGATGAAACGAAATAGTTTCAGTCCGAAATTATTTCAGATCCATGTTCCATATGGAAATTTAATTGGTTTAAGTTATATTATATTATGTGGGGGCAGAAGTACTGTTTTCGACATTTCAGAGTCTGTGCAATGCAAACTAATTAATTAATTATGTGCGATCACATAAAATGAGAACTTTGTTCGCACGGTGACAACATAGTATAAAGATCAGCCCGTTCACTTCTTCACGGTGACAAGCACCCTAGAAGGCCGTGAATAATATTAAATGAGAAAATTGTCACTGCGACAAGAAAGTTGTGATGTGATCGCACCTATGGATCGCACCCAGGGCTGCGATCGTGTAAAATGGCAACTTCCTTTGTAACAGTTTAAAAAACTATTACCTACCTAACATCTATTCCACCTATTGGGTTTTGTATTTTCCCACTCTTTTACTGTTAGTTAGTTATCTGTTCGGCCGTGGGATAGCGCCACTGCTCGGTCAAATAATCACGACACGACCTTGTAGGTTTTGATGCGAGCTGTCATTCTGACGTTGTACAGGTAATTTTCCATTACCGGATGTAATGTAAGGGATGATATTTTGTCTTGCTCGTAAATCATGTAACTTCCCTCGATGTCTTTTCGTGTCGTCTACCGAGGGGTTCGGACGTGAACTCCGCGAACCAGGGTAAACCGGGAAGCATGGTAAAGTAGATTCACATACGGCTTACGCCTTTCAGTTTTAGTCTATGAATGTTTTCTTAGACTTTCATTTGTGTTTTTGCTAAGAAGTCTTGCCCTTAGTCTATTTGTAGAGCCAAGCTGGTTTCGTTCATTCGATACAGTTTGTGAGTTTGAGGCGTTTGACTGTCTTGCTTGCTACCGACGTTTTGCCAACCTCGTGGTTTTCTTGAGGGGCGTTCTCTGATCAAGACGTCCTGTTCGTTCTCTTCGGTTTTCGTCTCGGATAGACCATTGTTCTATTTAGCTTTGTATTTCGAAATTCTATTATTATTCCGTTATTTTATGCTTTCCACAATTTGACATACGTATGAGAAGGGTATATACTAGGTACCAGGTTAAATGTGCACGGAGGTTTTCGAACCAAAGTGTTAGCCTATTTTGACTCTAGTGTTTAGTAATCTGTCGAGGAGGCTCTCGAGGTAAGTGTTGGCATTGCCACACTGTATTATTTAATTATTTACTTTTCTTTCTTGTTCAATCTAGTAACTTCATGGGCCGGAGGCCATTTGCATTTTTCTACTCAAACCATGTGCTATTTATTTTATGCCTGTTCAGTTCAGTAACTCTTTTGAGTTGATGGTTTTGTGTAATAAAACCACCTGTGTGGATTATTTCTTTTGTAATTCTGAGTATTGAGTTGTACTGAGTAACCACTGCCGAACATCTTTGTAGTCTCCTAGTTCCTACTTTGTTTAATTAATTGTTTTTCTATGCTCAAACCCATCGACCTATCTATGTCTGAGCTAGCCACTAGGCAAAGACACACCACGACCTGCTCGTGGTGTTAAGGTGGACGCTGTCAGCGGCCGAGGTTACTGACGCGGCGACACCTTGTCACGGTGACAAGTCTCTAGAAGACCGTGAATAACATTGAGATGAGAAGCTTGTCGATTCGACAAGGGAGTTGTCATTTTACACGATCGCAGCCCTGTACTATGTCTTTCAAGTTTTTCTCTCTAGAAACAGTTATATCTCATTTTTTATCAATTTTAGTTTTACTAGAAACAAACATGTCATCTGTTTCAATAGATTTATAAATCTCATAATTTAAACAGATGTGTCTAATAAATATTTTATTTTTTATATTATTTTTATTTTATTTGCCATTATGCATTAATTATGTTCTGATAGATTATCTCGTACATTTCCATAATCTTTGAAATTAAATCTCCAAGTTGATAAAATATTTGATTGGCATCTGAACAGTACTGATAGACTCTTAATCCGCTTATGCAAATTCACTCGTCAATTCTTCACTGCAACGAAAGCAATGTCAGTCCGCTTTGTTCGGATGTCGGAGAGAAAGCTTTTAAAGGACTGACGATCCCAGAGACCGCATAGATTACGTTAGTGTGTGTGCAAAATTTCAGATCGATTGCTTGAGCGGCTTAACCTAGGCAGTGCAGGCAAAAAAAAAAAAAAAAAAACACAGAGAAAGTGCCATAAGAGTACCGTGGTGACGCTCGCTATACGCTCAGCTCGCTCAATGAGAGTGTGCGCTCCGTACGACTTGGTTGGCTCCACTAGATAAAATCAAATCATTCCACTCACTCACTACACACGAGTAATTGAAGAACTAAAGAATTATTTAAACTAGGAAAACGCTCGGTGTTACGCGTTGATAAGCGAGCACCGGTATGTGCAGCACATGATCTAACCCCATGACCTAACCGAAATTTCGTGAATAATCCACAAATAATCATTTGCAGGAGCACAGAAGAGTTCAAATTTTCTTCAGAGACTGGCAAGATTGCCACAAAACCTTACATTCAATATAAATCCAAGATAAACAAAGACTTTCCAGTCACTCCCAGGATCACAGAAAAGATCAATCGTTCATCAGAAAAGGACTAAAACTTCCAAGAAAGAATCTCCAAACAGAAAGAATAATAACTTACAGAATATCAAAATAGTTTGACAACTCCTGTCATTAATAAACACAAAGAAGAAGATAATATACCAGGAAACAACTTAGTAAGATACAAATATTTGAACAGGTCAAGCGAGAGCAGTCTCGCTTGACAAAGCCGGTCGAACGCATCGGCGAAATATTGCGGACTCTTTTTATTTTTATTTCTTGACAATACCAGTGTTTCTGTTCAAATATTTGTATTTTACTAACTCCTGTCATATTGACATGACCATGATCATACATGAGCATGGTTAGAAGGAGTTCAGCAAGTAATTGAAGACGGTAGCATCTTTGGGAATGACCAGAACAAAAATGAAATCCTTAACCGCAATAAGATAAGAAGTGAAGAAAGATTCTTTCGAAAATGAACAGTACGGGATAGGTATGAGATGGGAGAGGTAAATCAAGAATGGTTAACAGATACCGTAAGTGACATCACGCTTACATCCTCTCCAACACCATGTGACATCACAATTACACCCTATCCAGCACCATGTGACATCACTTACACCCTCTCCAGCACCATGTGACATCACAATTACACCCTCTCCAGCACCATGTGACATCACTTACACCCTCTCCAGCACCATGTGACATCACAATTACACCCTATTCAGCACCATGTGACATCACTTACACCCTCTCCAGCACCATGTGACATCACTTACACTCTCCCCAGCACCATGTGACATCACTTTACACCCTCCCCAGCACCATGTGACATCACACTTACACCTTCTCCAGCACCATGTACTTACACCCTCTCCAGCACCATGTGACATCACTTACACCCTCTCCGGCACCATGTGACATCACTTACACCCTCTACACCACCATGTGACATCACTTACACCCTCCCCAGCACCATGTGACATCACTTACACCCTCTACACCACCATGTGACATCACTTACACCCTCCCCAGCACCATGTGACATCACTTACACCCTTTACACCACCATGTGACATCACTTACACCCTCTCCAGCACCATGTGACATCACTTACACCCAGTTGAAGGAGGTGTCACAGAAAATATCAATCTTTCTCCAGAAAATTGTTAGATTACTAATTATGTTTGATATGTTGCCTACTGAGCAGCATTTCATGCTCCCAATGCTTGCCCAGCATGCACAGTAGTTTGGTACTAGGTAGGTACTAGGTACTAGTACTACTAGGTACCATTTCTAACCATCTAGGTAGTAGGTAGTATAATACTTTCTAACCACCAATCTTGGAGTGTTTGTAGGCATGACAACCTCCATCCACCTGTTATCAAGTCTCCCTGTTTGGAAAATAGTTATAATCCTCTTTGTTTTTCTAGAGACAATTCGTCTATTTAGCTTTAGTACCTATGTTCAGTGAATTACATTTATTTTTGTCTGAATATTTTAGGACCGGGATAGTACCATAAGTGGCAACGAGTGGAACCGTGATGATGAACGTGATGAAAATCATGAAGTTAACAGTCAAGACAGTGGCAACGAGTGGAACCGTGATGATGAACGTGATGAAAATCATGAAGTTAACAGTCAAGACAGTGGCAACGAGTGGAACCGTGATGATGAACGTGATGAAAATCATGAAGTTAACAGTCAAGACAGTGGCAACGAGTGGAACCGTGATGATGAACGTGATGAAAATCATGAAGTTAACAGTCAAGACAGTGGCAACGAGTGGAACCGTGATGATGAACGTGATGAAAATCATGAAGTTAACAGTCAAGACAGTAGCAACGAGTGGAACCGTGATGATGAACGTGATGAAAATCATGAAGTTAACAGTCAAGACAGTGGCAACGAGTGGAACCGTGATGATGAACGTGATGAAAATCATGAAGTTAACAGTCAAGACAGTGGCAACGAGTGGAACCGTGTTGATGAACGTGATGAAAATCATGAAGTTAACAGTCAAGACAGTGGCAACGAGTGGAACCGTGATGATGAACGTGATGAAAATCATGAAGTTAACAGTCAAGACAGTGGCAACGAGTGGAACCGTGATGATGAACGTGATGAAAATCATGAAGTTAACAGTCAAGACAGTGGTAACGAGTGGAACCGTGATGATGAACGTGATGAAAATCATGAAGTTAACAGTCAAGACAGTGGCAACAAGTGGAACCGTGATGATGAACGTGATGAAAATCATGAAGTTAACAGTCAAGTCAGTGGCAACGAGTGGAACCGTGTTGATGAACGTGATGAAAATCATGAAGTAAACAGTCAAGACAGTGGCAACAAGTGGAACCGTGATGATGAACGTGATGAAAATCATGAAGTTAACAGTCAAGACAGTGGCAACGAGTGGAACCGTGTTGATGAACGTGATGAAAATCATGAAGTTAACAGTCAAGACAGTAGCAACGAGTGGAACCGTGATGATGAACGTGATGAAAATCATGAAGTTAACAGTCAAGACAGTAACAACGAGTAGAACCGTGATGATGAACGTGATGAAAATCATGAAGTTAACAGTCAAGACAGTGGCAACGAATGGAACCGTGTTGATGAACGTGATGAAAATCATGAAGTAAACAGTCAAGACAGTGGCAACAAGTGGAACCGTGATGATGAACGTGATGAAAATCATGAAGTTAACATTTAAGACAGTGGCAACGAGTGGAACCGTGATGATGAACGTGATGAAAATCATGAAGTTAACAGTCAAGACAGTGGCAACGAGTGGAACCGTGATGATGAACGTGATGAAAATCATGAAGTAAACAGCATGTTCACGAAGTTTAACAACCTGGAAGCGCCACTACACACAGGCTCAAGAATAACGAAATTGAAACACTGCTCATGGTACTTCATTATAGCATGAGGTTTAGCTTAACCGGAGTTGCTTTAGAAGGTTTGCTCAAATTAATCAATGCAATTTGTGAAGATGAGGTAATACCAGCAACCAAATTTCGTTTCAACCGCATTTTCAATAATTGTAAGGAGCAAGTAATTTTTCACTTCTTTTGTAATTACTGCTCACATTACTTAGGAAATGGCACTAAAATTGAATCTCAAGAGATCACAGCATGTCCTCTCTGTAAAAATAAGTTTAGCTTGGATGTGTCTATGAATAATGGCAATTTTTTTATTACCATCCCTATTGAGTGGCAAATGAGAAATCTTCTGGAAGACCATAATTTTTATAAATTGTTAAATCACAGGTTTGAGCGCACAACAGAAAAGGGTGTGATTTGTGATATTTATGATGGACTTGGTTACAAAAATATGTGCAAAGAAGGAAACATTCTGTCTGATCCAAATAATTTTTCATTTATTTTTAATACGGATGGTGCACCGGTGTTTAAGTCTTGTAAAAATTCAATTTGGCCAATACAACTTATATTAAATGAGCTCCCTCCAGAAGAGAGATTTCAACCACAGAATGTTCTGCTCACTGGCTTGTGGTTTGGAAGTCAAGAGCCAAAAATGTCAGTTATTCTCATGCCTTTTGTGGAGGAGATGATGAAACTTGGTACGGATGGCATGACGTGGCATAAACCTAATGGGGAATTGGTTAATAGCAAGTTTGTTGCTTTGTGTTGCAGCGTAGATTATGTGGCAAAGCCGATGATCCAGAATACTACCCAATTCAACGGCTACTTTGGATGTTGCTATTGCAAACATCCTGGGGACAAAATTGAGCGAATCCAGATACGTTACACATTTGCTCAGTATCCAGATAGGACTGATGCAGGAATGAGAAAGGACATGTTGAAAGCAGTGAAACCAATGAACGCTTGGAATGGTGGCGTAAAAGGAATCTCGCCGTTGACTGCTCTCCCTTATTTTGATATTACATTTGGATTTGTGATAGATTATCTCCATGGGGGACTGATAGGGGTAGTAAAGCAAATGATGAATCTCATGCTCTCATCAGAAAATAGTGGGAAGCCGTATTACATAGGACTCTATGTTGAACAGATAAACACTTTATGAGCGAATATAAAACCTCCAAAAAGCATTTCAAGATCGCCAAGACCCATCTCTGACCGATGTCACTGGAAAGCAAATGAGTGGCGAGCGTGGTTGCTTTTTTATTCTCTACCTTGTCTGAAAGATATAGCTCCACAAAAATACTATGATCATTTTGTCAAGTTAGTGTCATCATTTTATATACTTTTGCGGGACAGAGTTACGTATGAATCTATTGACCATGCCAATGTGCTTTTGATTGAGTTTGTCTCTCACTTTGAGGAATTGTATGGCAGCATCAACATGACATATAATGTACATATTTTAACTCATTTGGCTAAAATGGTTAGTTTATGGGGGCCGCTGTGGACACATTCTTGTTTTGTCTTCGAATCAGGTAATGGATACCTTTTACAGTTGATTAAGGGCAAAACTAATGTTGCTACTCAAGTTGCTAGAAAATTTACATTAAGTCGCTCAATATCAAGAATGATAGAAATGTACGAGGTACACCCACGGTCACAGAAATTGCTTGCAAAATTCTAAGTGATTTTCAAAACTTGATTAATTAGACGAAAATACGGAGGTGAACGCAGATTTCGAGCATGTGGGGTTGAAGGGTTTGATTAAAAGAACCATTCAACCACCTCATACATAATGATTAATTCTCCGCTCTACAAATATTGACGGTAATTCGAGCTCCAACTTTGCAGTTTACCGTCAATTTTTCTGACCGTGGGTGTACATCACTCGGTTATCGATTACTGCTAGACATTATTGGAGTACAAAATGTTGAAGAATGTTGTGACTTGCGACTCCGGTGTAACACTTCTTGGTCACCCTTCTGTAACTTATCTAAATGTAGCAGAGCATGATGCATTTGTGAAAGCATGCCAGACAAATGTACAAGAAGGGTGCATTAACTTAGCCCAGCCACAAAATGATATCAAAAAACGAAAAAGATAGTCGTTTTGTGCTCGTTTTGTGCTGAAATGTGCCGTAAAAAAATCGTTTTGAGCTGTCACCGTTTTGAGTGAATGTTAATTTTTAAGTGGCTGGGCTAAGTTAATGCAAAATCAAGCAAAAAAATAAAAACTTCGTATTAGTTAATTTTCTTGCACTGTCCGAATTGTGCTCGTTTTGTGCTGATTTGTGCCGTTGAGAAATCGTTTTGAGCTCATCCCGTTCCAAAGTTATCGCCCGTTTTAAATGGCTGGGCTAAGTTAATGCTAGCCCAGCCACATTCAAATAATCAAACCAAAATAGGCATGCGTTTTGTGCTCGTTTTGTGCTGATTTGTGCCGTTGAGAAATCGTTTTGAGCTCATCCCGTTCCAAAGTTATCGCCCGTTTTAAATGGCTGGGCTAAGTTAATGCTAGCCCAGCCACATTCAAATAATCAAACCAAAATAGGCATGCGTTTTGTGCTCGTTTTGTGCTGATTTGTGCCGTTGAGTAATCGTTTTGAGCTCATCCCGTTCCAAAGTTATCGCCCGTTTTAAATGGCTGGGCTAAGTTAATGCTAGCCCAGCCACATTCAAATAATCAAACCAAAATAGGCATGCGTTTTGTGCTCGTTTTGTGCTGATTTGTGCCGTTGAGTAATCGTTTTGAGCTCATCCCATTCTAAAGTTATCGCCCGTTTTAAATGGCTGGGCTAAGTTAATGCTAGCCCAGCCACATTCAAATAATCAAACCAAAATAGGCATGCGTTTTGTGCTCGTTTTGTGCTGATTTGTGCCGTTGAGTAATCGTTTTGAGCTCATCCCGTTCCAAAGTTATCGCCCGTTTTATATGGCTGGGCTAAGTTAATGCTAGCCCAGCCACATTCAAATAATCAAACCAAAATAGGCATGCGTTTTGTGCTCGTTTTGTGCTGTATTGTGCCGTTGAGTAATCGTTTTGAGCTCATCCCGTTCCAAAGTTATCGCCCGTTTTAAATGGCTGGGCTAAGTTAATGCTAGCCCAGCCACATTCAAATAATCAAACCAAAAAAGGCATGCGTTTTGTGCTCGTTTTGTGCTGATTTGTGCCGTTGAGTAATCGTTTTGAGCTCATCCCGTTCCAAAGTTATCACCCGTTTTAAATGGCTGGGCTAAGTTAATGCTAGCCCAGCCACATTCAAATAATCAAACCAAAATAGGCATTCGTTTTGTACTCGTTTTGTGCTGATTTGTGCCGTTGAGTAATCGTTTTGAGCTCATCCCATTCCAAAGTTATCGCCCGTTTTAAATGGCTGGGCTAAGTTAATGCTAGCCCAGCCACATTCAAATAATCAAACCAAAATAGGCATGCGTTTTGTGCTCGTTTTGTGCTGATTTGTGCCGTTGAGTAATCGTTTTGAGCTCATCCCGTTCCAAAGTTATCGCCCGTTTTATATGGCTGGGCTAAGTTAATGCTAGCCCAGCCACATTCAAATAATCAAACCAAAATAGGCATGCGTTTTGTGCTCGTTTTGTGCTGATTTGTGCCGTTGAGTAATCGTTTTGAGCTCATCCCGTTACAAAGTTATCGCCCGTTTTAAATGGCTGGGCTAAGTTAATGCTAGCCCAGCCACATTCAAATAATCAAACCAAAAAAGGCATGCGTTTTGTGCTCGTTTTGTGCTGATTTGTGCCGTTGAGGAATCGTTATGAGCTCATTCCGTTCCAAAGTTATCGCCGTTTTAAACGGCTGGGATAGTAACTATTATCTTAACTCAGCTATTAAAAACGGGCCACATTAAAATTTAATCAAACCAAAACTACATATAGTTTTGAATCAAGCGAGGTTATACTCAAATCTAATTTCGTAATTTCAATAAATATAATTGTTACTAACGATGATCAATGGTAGGTATATTTTTTTAATTTGATCAGTTCCTGTTTACAATATATTGTGTCAGGAGATGAACAAAACATCAATAATCTATATCATGGGCCTTCTTTCCCGCAACCGACTAGCCATAATCGACTGCCCATAGGTATATTAAGAAAATAATTAATGGAACTTAATGGTAATTAATGGAATTGTTTGGGAGTTGGAACATTTCAGGATAATATTGCGACTTTAAATATACATTGTCGCTACCTATTAGGAGAGCTAACTGACGTGATTCTAACAATTATTTAAAATAATAATAATCTTTATTTAGTGAAAAAAAGGTGTTGGTTTTTTTTCCACTCTACAGCAGGTAAAAAATTGTAAATTAGTTTAGGCAAACATTTAGGACCGGTTTTAGGGGTGTGCGACCAGTGTCCCCGCACAGGTCGCCAAGCTCGAGGGAGTGCCTAAAGGGCACCTGGAGGGGTGTCAAAATGTGTAATATTGATAGTGTATACCTAAAGTAAAAATATTATTGTATTCATTATCATGTCATGTTGATATTTTAATGTCATAGGTTGTTTTAGCAATGAATATACAGTATTACAGTCCTAAATTTAAATTTCTATTAAAAAATTTAACTTTATACACTTGACACTTCAAAATATATATTAGTGTTCCATAGATAGTTAGTCATTATTTGACAACGTTTCATGATTTCCTTCAGTCAAGATCAAATTATGAAAGGACCCTTCTAATATCACCATATTAACAGTACTGCAAGAATATGTATGAGCCCACTTCAAATTGTTATTTAATTCTTCCATCCTTATATTATTTAGCTATTACAGCATGAAATCTTTCTTCTATCGCCATTGACAAAACTATAAAATAGCTATTACTAAAAGTAGCTTGAATTATAGATTCTGGCTCTTTTAGAAAGAGGAAAATGTTCCTACTTGTAAATTTCTTTCCCCCTTTTAGGATAGAATGATGTCTTTAAAAAAACGATGCGGTAAGTCCTTTTGTAAAGTATTTCTCGGTGTTTATTCTTTTATTTCAAAAATACGATTAAATATTTGGAAATGTCATTGACTTGGCTCCTTTTTTGATATCACTCCTTTTCGGTGTTGAATTTTTTTAAAGTAAATAGACTTGGCTGCCTTTTTTACACGGAGTGTTTTTTTCTGTACAGTATTACAGTCCTAAATTTAAAAATATGTGTTCAATATTGTATCCAAACTATAGGTACATTTTGGTACTCAAAAAGAGACCAAATGTAATCTAGAAATCCAAAATTTTCCGGGGCTATACGCCACATTTACGCATTGTACTGGGGGGGGGGGGGGGGGGGGGGTATCCCACCAGACCCCCTATTGTTTGCGTTTGCAAACTTCAATTTGCCTCATTGTATTTCTGAAATGAAGGGGTTGGGGGGTGGGGGGTCGCCATTTATTGTTTTGGCACAGGGCGCCAAACTGCATTAAAGTAATCCGCCATGTATAACTTAATTTATTTTTATTTAAGAGGAAGCTGCCTGGAAGATATCGTTTCCACAATTTTGAAAATTTGACCGAACAATTTTCTCCCAGAAATAGAATACACTATTTTGCTTCTACTTTCTACAATTCTTAGTGAATACCTATTAATTAAAAAAATTGTATTTAAAATTGTTGTAATTGTAAAATAGTATTGTTTAGCTTGCCAAACTGTATTTCTGACTCAAGCAAAAACAGCTGAAAATCTTATTTAGAGACCAATAATGAATTAAGTTTTGAGACAATTGTCTTGTTTGGTTCGAGTTGTTAAAGAAATGCTTCCTTTTGGCTCTTTTGGCACGGACATCTTCTTTTCTGCTATTAACCGATGCACAGGTCGCACCGTTTCACCGATCGATCTGAAATTTTGCACACATGTAAATCAACATTCTCTGTTTGCAGACCCTATTTTTTAAATCCATTCATTGGTCAAAATTTAAATAATTATCTCCTGATAGACTGAAAAATTAAAATGGTCTTCGATAAATGTGATCAAACTCATATTTTGCATGGTCATTAAGACCAACATTGTCTCTTATTTTACAAATTTTCATCCCAATCAGTTAAAGTGGTCCCACTGCTCCAGCCAAGGTGCTTAGAATTCGCCGTAATTTATACAAATCTCTGATGAAATAATACCTCAAACAACAGCATAAAACAATTATATCTTACCGTACGCTCCAATTATATGTTTTTAATTGAAGTTCCAATTAAACTATCCCAAAATAATTCATATTTGTAGTGCAATGTTGCCAGATTTATGGTAAATTTCACACATTGTACACATTTTCTTTCTTATTTGGCCCGTGACCCCATATTTTCAAACGGCAGTCTAATTCTAAAAAATTTTATCTTTAATTTGAGGCTATTTTCAATAATTTGTCATTCCTCTTGCGGTTTTAGGAGCAATTTAAGGCCAATTTTCCGGGACGATTTCATGTCTCCCTGTGTTATCTTATAGGGGAAAAAGTGATCTTCAATCAAGAATATCTAATTATATGATACCGTAAGGGGCAAATATTTTTTGCTAGTTGTATGTAATATGGTTTCACTAATATTTGGTGTGAATTACAGCAAATTCTCATTCCTATGCCGTAACCCTGGAACCCCCTTAAGAGCGTATGAACTTATTGACATTTTTAATAGCTGTCAGATATGAAGTATCGAAATGAATGTTTTCCAGTGCCACATGGATCTGATTTGCCATTATGTACCAAGGTGCTTAGATGCTATTTTCATGTTTCGATGAAAAGTATATACTTTTATGTTGATTGAGTGGCTCATATTTCAATTCAATATGGATGTATATGTTTTCTGTGCGTTGTGAACGCATTTCCGGTTCAAGAATTTGCACGTTCCCGTGCTCGCTCATCAACGCATTTCACTGAGCGTTTTCCTAATATTCATATAAATGGTTGCACAATTCCCATTTCAGAAAATTCCAGGAATTAGGGATTGATCATTGATAGCAATATGACTTACTCAAATCATATTTAGAGCGCAAAAAGCAAGGCAATTACTTCAAATTACGCACAATGCAAAGATACAAACAAATCCTTACAAGATCATCTAAAACTAAAATCGTTGAGGCACTAATAATATCCAAGTTGAATTACTGTGATATCGTCTATGGACCCTGCCTTTCCAAGATATGGTACATTTGATTTGATTTGATAAAAGTCAGTCATGTTGGCAGCTCTGAATAAAAATTTCCAAATCCAATATTACATTAAATGTTACGTTTAAAAGTAATATGTTTTAGCCATTTTCAGCCTCTAAAGTTTGCACTCCTGCCACCCCCAAACGAGTCAATATTTCGATAGGGCGTCTGTAAATTTTTCTGAACAAATAGTCCAAAATCCATGCTTCTATCACCAAACGCCGAAATGTTAGTCCAATCTGCCGGACTATATTCTAAAACGGGTGACATACCTATTTTGAACTTGATGCTAAAAACGATTTACTACTGCAAAGTGTAAACAGGCCCCAGCCACTCAAAACGGGCGATAACTTTGGAACGGGATGAGCTCAAAACGATTACTCAACGGCACAAATCAGCACAAAACGAGCACAAAACGCATGCCTATTTTGGTTTGATTATTTGAATGTGGCTGGGCTAGCATTAACTTAGCCCAGCCATATAAAACGGGCGATAACTTTGGAACGGGATGAGCTCAAAACGATTACTCAACGGCACAAATCAGCACAAAACGAGCACAAAACGCATGCCTATTTTGGTTTGATTATTTGAATGTGGCTGGGCTAGCATTAACTTATCCCAGCCATATAAAACGGGCGATAACTTTGGAACGGGATGAGCTCAAAACGATTACTCAACGGCACAAATCAGCACAAAACGAGCACAAAACGCATGCCTATTTTGGTTTGATTATTTGAATGTGGCTGGGCTAGCATTAACTACGCCGAGCCATTTAAAACGGGCGATAACTTTGGAACGGGATGAGCTCAAAACGATTACTCAACGGCACAAATCAGCACAAAACGAGCACAAAACGCATGCCTATTTTGGTTTGATTATTTGAATGTGGCTGGGCTAGCATTAACTTAGCCCAGCCATTTAAAACCAGCGATTACTTTGGAACGGGATGAGCTCAAAACGATTACTCAACGGCACAAATCAGCACAAAACGAGCACAAAACGCATGCCTATTTTGGTTTGATTATTTGAATGTGGCTGGGCTAGCATTAACTTAGCCCAGCCATTTAAAACGGGCGATAACTTTGAAACGGTATGAGCTCAAAACGATTTCTCAACGGCACAAATCAGCACAAAACGAGCACAATTCGGACAGTGCAAGAAAATTAACTAATACGAAGTTTTTATTTTTTTGCTTGATTTTGCATTAACTTAGCCCAGCCACTTAAAAATTAACATTTTCTCAAAACGGTGACAGCTCAAAACGATTTTTTTACGGCACATTTCAGCACAAAACGAGCACAAAACGACTATCTTTTTCGTTTTTTGATATCATTTTGTGGCTGGGCTAAGTTAATGCACCCGTACAAGAAACTGATTCATACAAAAAAATGATTTTTAGTGGTGTTTTGTACCACAGTGCAGAATATTCTAGACCAAAAAAGACTAATGATTGTGTGATTGCATTGAAAGATGGAACAAATGGTATCATTCAAAAAATCATCAAGTGTATGAATGTGTTTATTGTCATAAGAATCTTAAGAACTGATGTTGGTATAGTACCAGAAGAGGCAGACCACATAAAAAGGTGCTTTATTACGGATACTGTAAACGTTACCCTTGCGCAAAACATTGCACACAAATGCATTTTGATTCCTTGTGGTGATAGCCAGTACATTTCAATGTTTCCTAATAGGTACGAGAAAGATTAAAGCCCATGTCACACGGATAACCATATGACCGTTTGCACCAAACCCAATCGCTCTGCGCATGTGCAGTAACCAAAAATCGTCGCTTTTCGTCACTCAGTCAGAGCACTCGGGTTCGGTGCAAACAGTCATGTTGTTGGCATGATACGGATTATAAGGCTGTGATATAAGTTCATTTCTTCCTGTTTCTTATTTATGTTGATTCATAATTTCGTGCCGCTTTAAAGTATTGTATTTTGATTTTGCTACGGACACTGATCATGTACAAGTTCATTTCCTTCTGTTTCTTATTTATGTTGATTCATAATTTCGTGCCGCTTTAAAGTATTGTATTTTGATTTTGCTATGGACACTGATCATGTACAAGTTCATTTCCTTCTGTTTCTTATTTATGTTGATTCATAATTTCATGCCGCTTTAAAGTATTGTATTTTGATTTTGAGCCTCAAAAAGAGACGATAATAAAATATACCTACAGATACAATAAGATATATTTTTTCCATCGCCCACCACAACCGCATCCTCTCCGCGTCCCCCAAGTGGTGGTAGATAGGTATATTCTCCATTTTGCAATCTATCTACATATTTGAAATACAACTTTTTATAGGACCGTTAAATCTAGATACACAAATATGTCAAATATATTTTGACTTTTGAGAATATGCTTTTAACTTCTTGATACAATTGATCATTGAGTGATGAGATTTGACTAAAGAAATCACTTTTATTGCAAGATACTTAAATAGTTACCTACATTTTCTTGCAACCCCAATGTGGGGGTATGAAATACATGGTGTAAATCAATTATCTTAAATTCAAATCAGGGGATCACTAGAAACATTATAAAAGCGTTCGTTACGATTAGCCCTCATGTGACGCAACAATATTCAATATTTCGGACCAAGGTCCACTAAATCTTCTCCTAGCGGGTAACAGGCGAAACGCCAATTTGCACTGTATGTGCTGCGCGCTAGTAGTAGCGGAGATTTAATGGACCTTGCTTTGGACAAGCGATGCTAAAAAATTTAAAATATCGAATCAAGAAAGAAATTTGTGTCCGAATTTCCACTGCACACTTGAGTTGTCAATCTATTTATAGATTCGTAACAAACACTATAGGTATGAAACAAAATATAACCCCCCGAAGGACTGCCACCTTGACGCGGTGGTGGGGCTTAAGGGGCCAACCCACGGGCTGGTCCCAACTAAGAGCAGTCCACTCATTGCACAGCGGGATTCGTGCATATCATCATTTCACCATCATTTTCCTCTATTTTTATTTTCTCTGTCTCATTTTTAAATGCCAATCCTGCTTGTGCAATGAGTAATGTTGACGACTATGCAATACGGACATTCTCTATATATTATTTCACTTGCACCCGGTCGAGTGGGTTCCTGAATGGTGACCGGAGTGTGGCTTTGGGAGCAGACAACACTTTTCTCATTTCACCACATCACCCTCATCATCATTCTCGTCATCTCTTACTTACCTGTTTCTTCTTTACTTAGTTCTTCTCTCTTCTTCTTCCATTTTCTGTCGGCTTCCAGGTCGCACTAAAACGCCCACCCGCGTGTTTGCCGTGCGTGGAGACCCGTAAGGGAGGAAAGGACGATCCTGGTAGCTGAGGATTCGTGGCATATAAAACCACCATAATCCAACACTCTGCTTTGGCTTCTGCTTCTTCCGAAACGGGAGGCTGGGGACTTATCCATCCCCAGCCAACCGGCTTGTTCGTATGTGTTAAAGCTGCAACATGGATGAGCGGGTGGTCTACATTGGCATGATGATGCATACTGGTGTCCCAGTCGGTATGCTGTCACTCATGACTGGTGTAGCGCTACCCGCTATACCTTCTGGACAACCCTGGTATTTCTAAAATATCCCATTTGTGGCTCCGTGGTGGGTGGGGATCCAGAAGATGAATTTATGATTGATTTTATTATGACGACCACAGCAAACTCCCCCCCTCCCCCAACTTTCAACAAAAATAATACAAATGACAACGAAATAACTCAAAGTGAACCAATACCTAATTTACTCGATAAAATTATTGATCCAAAAACAATTTATAAAATGAATTCAAACACTAAGTTTTTCATTATAACAAGATCGGAGCAGGAAGCCACTTTCAACGGCGTCTCTCCCTTTAAGTTGCAAAATTTTATCCAAAAAGACATTGGCAGGGTACAAGTGAAGAGACTTAGAGACGGCTCTTTACTTATAGAAACTGAAAATAAAGATCAATCAACTCTTCTAATGTCACTCAAACTGCTGGGCACATTCCCAATCAACGTCGCTCCACACGCAACTCTGAACACTTCCAAGGGCGTGATTTACTCGAGGGATTTACTTAACTTTTCAGAGGAAGAATTATTAAAAGAATTTGAAAGCCAAAATGTAATATTTATAAAGCGCATAATGTCACGTGTAAATAAAGAACTTGTACCGACGCCAATGATTTCCCTTACTTTCTCCTCAACAACCCTTCCTGAATATATTTTCGCTGGGTTTCTTTGAATACCTGTCCGACTGCACATCCCAAACCCATTCAGGTGCTTAAAATGTCAACAACTTGGACACACACATCACAGGTGTGAGAAGGCATATGCTTGCGACAGATGCGGCTCTCCGACCGAACATGGGAAACCATGTGACGGGGAGCCCTTCTGCGTCAACTGCAAGGGAGACCATCCATCTTGGTCACGCGAATGCCCCACCTGGAAAAGAGAGAAGAAAATATAAGAAATTCAAACAAAGGAGAAAATGACACCACAAGATGCGCGACGTAAATTTTTCCAATTATTTCCAAACTTTTCTAAACCTAAAATTACATACGCACAATCGGTAGCAACTCCACCTCCAGTATTTACACCTAAAACATCTGAAAAGTCCGAACTGGAAAATGTATTTAAGATGATGGAACAATTACTCGCAGGACAAACTGAAATGAAAGCTAAAATTGATGAACAGACAAAACAAATAAATGAATTACGAAAAGAAAATGAAACTCTTAAATTAGAAAATATTAAAATGAAATCTAAATTAGGCATAATTAAACCACCCCCTCAAAAGACCCCAGTAAAACCTGCAGCACCATTAAAAACAAACCCTACTGTGAAATTAAACAGATCCTCCTCAAACTTGAGTACAGAGGATCTGAGAGCTACCAAAGTTAAGAAGACTGTAGGCGTCAGTGGTGATAGCGATTTAATGGACACCACTGAAACCAATCCCGCATCGGCGGTGATTGGAAATCCTAACTTAGGAGTAGGCTAGTCAAACCATCTGTGATATATTTTATTTTATATTTTATACATCAATTTTATCATGGATTTTATACAATGGAACTGTAATAGTTTTAACGTTCACAAAGAGGAAGTGAAGATTTTATGTGCTGATTTTAATCCTATTGGTTTCCTTTTACAAGAAACCCATTTTAAGCCTTCCTCTACACCTATCCTACGTGGATATTCTTTTTACCGTAAAGACAAGATTTCATGCGATCGGGCGAGTGGAGGTGTGGCGCTAGTAATTAATGATAATTACTACGCCGATCAAATTTTATTACAAACACCATTGCAAGCAGTAGCTGTCAGGATGCACCTTCCCAATCCCGTTTCAATATGCAGTCTTTATTTACCACCGACAGAGCGCCTAAATCTTCAAGACCTCAACAATCTTATCGCGCAATTACCCCCACCACTTATGTTAACCGGAGATTTTATTCCCATAATGTACTATGGGGCAGCGATCACACTGACGCACGTGGTACGCTAGTGGAAGACTTTTTAACTTATAATAACTTAGTTCTTTTAAACACCGGATCAGCCACTCATTTTAGTTCTGCCTACGGGTCTTTTTCAATGTTGGATTTAGCGTTATGTACTCCTTCACTATCTCTTCAGATAGAATGGAATGTACATGACGACTTATGCGGAAGTGACCACTTTCCTATCAAGATTAAATTAATGGCACACAATACATCTCATATAAGACACAAGAAATGGAAACTTAAACTTGCGGACTGGGACAAATTTAAGGAGCTGGCTGTTTTTGATGAAAGCGTAGTTTTCCCTGACATAAAAGAACAAACGAAATACATTACCGATACTATTATTCAGGCTGCGGAAGAAACGATCCCACAAACATCTGGAAAACCTGGGCGTGTCCCTGTCCCTTGGTGGAACGAGGCATGCGCCCAGGCAATTTTAAAACGGAAGAGAGCTCTAAAAATATTTAACAAATACCCAACTGAAACAAATTTACGATCATTTCGACAACTAAGAGCAAAAGCACGTTTCACCATTAAACAATCCCGCAAGTCCTCCTGGCAGAACTACGTATCTTCAGTAAACCACCGTACGCCATCGTCACAAGTTTGGGATAAATTAAAAAAGATATCGGGTAAATTTATGACTGTTCCCATTGCCGGCCTTAAAATTGGAAACTCTGTAGTAGCATCACATGACCTTATTGTTGAAGCACTAGCTGACCAATTTTATAACATCTCGAGCTCTGCCAATTACACTCCAGCATTCGTAACAATCAAAACCAGGGAAGAACTGAACATTATTAATTTTAATTCAAACAATACGGAGCTTTACAATCAACCTTTTACCTTTTGGGAATTGACTTCGGCAATACAGGAGTCGCGAGACAGTGCACCGGGTCCCGACTCAATTCATAACAAAATGCTGAAAGCCCTTCCAGTATCGTCCCTTTACTACATTTTAAACCTTTTTAATAGAATTTTTAGTGAAGATGATTTCCCTTCAGCTTGGCAAGAAGCCATCACGATTGCCATTCCTAAACCCGGAAAAGATCGCACTAAACCAGAAAGTTACCGACCAATATCCCTGACAGCATGTTTATGTAAAATTTTAGAACGTATTATTAACCGTCGACTTGTGTGGGTCCTTGAGACGAGAGGCCTTATTGCTGCTGAGCAATCTGGTTTCCGCCGACATCGCTCCACAATAGATCATCTTACCCACCTAGAATCTCTTATTCAAGACTCTTTTATTTCAAAACATCATCTTTTAGCTGTATTTTTCGACTTAGAAAAGGCATACGACACAACCTGGAGGCACGGAATTTTAAAAACTTTACACAAATGGGGTTTTAGAGGCCATCTTACTTATTTTATTAACAATTTTATGTCAAACCGGAGTTTCCGAGTTCGTCTCGGAAACACCATGTCGTCTCATCGTATACAGGAGAACGGTGTACCTCAGGGCTCCGTTCTAAGTTGTACCTTGTTTTTAATCGCTATTAACGGTGTCTCTTCTTCCATTAAAAAGCCTGTAAACTTCTCCCTTTTTGTCGACGACCTGGCAATATTCTATAAATCATCCGGAATATGTACAGCCGAACGCCAGTTACAATTAACGATCGGTCGTCTAGAGAAATGGGCTGAGGCAACAGGCTTCAAATTCTCAACCAGTAAAACTTTGTGCATTGATTTCCACCGCATTCGAGGTCTTCATCCACAGCCTAATTTAAAGCTTCTTGGAGGAAACATCACAGTTTCTGAGACGGTAAAATTTTTGGGAATGTTATTTGACAACAAACTAAACTGGAAAGCACATTTAAATGAATTAAAAGTAAAATGCTCTAAATCGCTAAATATTTTAAAAATACTTACTGGAACTTCGTGGGGAGCCGATCGAGTGACGATGCTTCGACTGTACCGTGCCCTGGTGAGGTCTAGGCTGGACTACGGTAGTATGGTCTATTCTTCAGCCAGGGTGTCGTACATAAAAGCACTCGATACTGTGCATCATACAGCTTTGAGACTGGCAACAGGGGCGTTTCGAACGAGCCCTGTAGTCAGTTTGTACTGTGATTCTGGCGAGCCACCCCTTGATGTGAGGAGAGAATATCTACTTTGTAGCTACGTCTCGACTCTTCAAGGTATGCCCAATCATCCGACGTACTCTAAAGTGTTCCGTCCCAATTACAAACGAATATACAACACAAAAGCTAAAGCCACAAGACCGCTTGGAATTCGTCTCTCGGAAATCTTGAAGAACAGAAATATTGAGTTACCAGAGGTTCAGAGGATCAGATTTATGAAAATCCCTCCCTGGACTGTCTCTCGGCCAATATTAAATACGTCTTTAAGTATGTATCCAAAGGCCCAAACCACGAATACAAATTACCAACAACTCTTTTATAAAATGTGTGAAGGTTTTAAAGATTTTATTTTAATATATACAGATGGTTCAAAATTAAATGGATCTGTGGGCTGCGGTTACACGGTATCGAGAACAAATGTGGGTTATAAACTCAACCCTGATTGCAGTGTATACACAGCTGAGTTGTATGCAATCCACCAAGCCCTAAAATTTATTAAAACATCACACAGTAAACAATTCTTAATATGTTCCGACTCACTGAGCTCTATCCAATCTCTTGACAAATTCTCCCCTAAACAACCCCTTATACAAGATATTCAAACAATTTTACATGATCTGAACAGCCAAGGATATTTGATCAGCTTTTGCTGGATCCCTGGCCATGCAGGGATAGCTGGTAACGAGAAAGCCGACCAGACAGCCAAAGAAGCCACGCTCCAGCCAGAACTTGACTATCGATGCGTTCCATCAAATGATCTAAAAAACAAATTTAAAGAACAAATGAAGATTAATTGGCAGGAAAAATGGAACAATGTCTTAACTAATAAACTTAAATCTATTAAAACATCGATTGAGCCATGGAAATCATCATCTAGGGAGAATAGAAGAGAAGAAATAGTACTTACCCGCATGCGCATAGGCCACAGTATACTCACCCATAGCTTTCTGCTACGTCGTGAAGACCCGCCTGAGTGCGAAGAATGTCTGGAGCCGCTAACTGTCCGTCACCTGTTGCTGGACTGTGACAGGTTCCGGGATCTGCGGCGTCGGCTGCAGATGCCGCGGGACCTGGAACAGATCCTGGGGGACGAGACGAAGGCAGTCGACCGCCTGGTTAGCTTTCTTAAGGAAGCCGGAATATTTTATCTACTCTAGGACTTACCTGTGATAACCATCTGTGATTTAGACATAAGTACATTTTACTGTTTTACACTTTTTACATATTTATTTTAACACGACTCGGATGCAAGTATTTATAAAGAATGCATCTGGGTCAATGCACACTTTTGTGTGATGTGTATTTTAACTTACCATCTAGTCATTATACGTTTTTATTTATATTGCATCTTTCTTTTTGCACGACCCAGTTGCAAGTATTTATAAAGAATGCATCTGGGTCAAATGCACACTTTTGTGTGATGTGTATTTTAACTTACCATCTAGTCATCATACGTTTTTATTTATATTGCATCTTTCTTTTTGCACGACCCAGTTGCAAGTATTTATAAAGAATGCATCTGGGTCAATGCACACTTTTGTGTGATGTGTATTTTAACTTACCATCTAGTCATTTTACGTTCTTATTTATCCACACTTTTGTGTTACTTATATTTTATTAACTAACAATCTAGTCATTATACATATTATTTTATACACGTATATTATCACTACATGCTAAATGTTTGGATATAATATAATAATTTCGGCGCAACATAACCTCGTCGTTGACGCGCCGTTAAACCATAATAATCTAATCTAACAAAATATAAAAATTACAATAGGTACCCTTAAGTGCTTCTTCGATGGTCACGGTTTTTTCGCCGCGATGCGGTTTTGCGGGACAATTTTGCACCCATCGTCTTCCATGATTTGCCGTTGCGGCGCGATATTTTGAGACGAATCTAGCGGAATTTTAAGCAATTACGAAAAGCGCCAGAGAGCTCCTATCGGTAGTCATTTACAGCGCATGCGGCGAAACCGCCGCCGCGTCGCGGAATCGCAAGTATTGAAGTTTGCTCAACAATCAGCTGCGGTTCGCGTGACGTCACGCGGCGCTGCGATTCGAGCACTGATTGGCTGAGAGGCCAAGATTGCGGCGCGGAATCGCGTTGCGGCAAAAATCCGCGACCATGGAAGACGGGCTTTACAAAGTTAAAAAAATTTTAACTTTAAAAATGCAATAAGAACGACCGGCCAAGCCCGCTGCAACAAACCGAGACCGAGGAAAAAGGTCGGTCGGCAGCTGGTCGCCGCAACCTGGTTAATGGACCACTGGACTCGACCGAAGCCAATTTTTGCAACCAGCTCGGTTGCAAAAAGCCGAGACTTTAGATCAGGGAACTGCACCCTTTGAAATTGTTTGCAAGACTTTGCATTCAATAGATGCTAGTTTAACACAACTGCAAATGATTTCCTACCATGAACTGGAACCCAAAATAACCGGTATTTTTATAGGAACCGGAATCGGAAACCATATTAATTTTATAGGTGGAACGGAACCCTTTTATTAACATTGAGCATTATTTGGGTTCCATAACGGTACCGTAAGCTGGTTCTTTAAATAAATAAATTCATAGAATTGCTTCATGCCTTCAAATCTGAAATTATTCAGTACCGCAATTAAAGCATTTCAAATAAATGGAATGATGGAACTGATTGGAACCCTTATGGAACGAAATGGAATCGGAAACCTTTAAAAAACATGGAACCGGTACCGGAAATGGAACCGATATTCATTTGGGTTCCAGTCCCTGGTTCCTACATCATAGCAATATGAAATGAAGTGATTTGGAAAATTTTCGCATTTCTCGTTTTCACCCCATTTTACTAGCGGTACCTACCTCAAATACCTACGATCACATAAGAACAGAACACACCAAAATGTCAGTGCTCTGACCAGTACTTGGATATACTGTCATGTACTGTCATGACACTAAGTCATGTACTGATATCAGAACATACTAATGTCAGTACAAACTGATATTAGTATGAAGCTACTGGTATCAGCAAGCCGTGTACTTATACCAGAGTAATACTAATGTCAGTACGACCTGATGCCAGTACTTGGTACTGGTATCAGTAAGTCATGTACTGATATCAGAACTTTCTTATGTCAGTACTAACTGTTACCTGTACATGACTACTGGCATCAGTAACTCTTGTACTAATACCAGTACATATTGTACTAATATCAGTACAACTCTGTACTGATACTTCCACTAGGGAAAAAGGTTGGTTTTACATGTGTGCAAAATTTCAGCTCGATCAAAGAAAAACTCTGACCTGTATAGCCAAAATATAAGTTTGATCAGATTTATCGAAGACCAGTTTCATTTTCCAACCTACCATCAGGAGATGCTTATTTAAATTTTAGCCAATGAATGGATTTCAAAAAATATTGGGGTCAGCAAACAGAAAAGGTTGTCTCCACATGTGTGCAAAATTTCAGCTCGATCGAAGAAAAACTCTGACCTGTATACAGTCAAGTAACAGAAAAAAAATACAAAAAAATACAAAAAAAAAACAGAGGTCCGTGCCAAAAGAGCCAAAAGGAGACGCTCGCTTCGCTCGCTCAAAAATGTCAATTACTTTTGGATTTAAACACAGATTAGTCTGAAAGTAGTCAAAAATACAGATAATGTTGGTCCCAATGACCATGCAAAGTTTTGATCGCTCAATCGGTTCCAGTTAAAATTTCAAAAAATACATGAAATATTTGTTTTAAATTTTAACCAATGGGAGGATTAGGATGAAATTTTGTTTGATTGGGCAAAATGTTGGTCGCAATGACTTTGCTAAATTTCAAATTGATTGGAGCAACCAATCGAAAGATATTTTTTTTTAAACTTGAACCAACCACTGGAGCCCGTTTAAAAACAATCCCAGGGACCGCATAGATTACGTTAGTATGCGTGCAAAATTTCAGATCGATTGGTTGTGCGGTTTGACCTGGGCAGTGAACAAAAAAAAAACACAGAGAGAAAGTGCCATATGACTACCGTGGTGACGCTCGTTACGCTCGCTCAATTACAATTAAATTACAATTTCACAATATCACGAACACAAACTTCCTTAGACAATGATAACGATTGCCAAACAATTTATTGTCCTTTCAAACTATTTTATTCCATTTCAAAAGAACATATTTCAAATAAAATGTTCGAATTTTGTGAAAATATAGTACCTGTATTGATTGGTTCAACGCGTACCTGAATGGTGATTGGTTTAACTCAGAAAGCTTCCATTCTATTGGTCTCTATTGATGACGTCATCAACTTTGACCTTGCCGGTAAAGCAGTTCGGGACAATCATTTCCCCTACATAATCCCAAGTCGGGGAAAGTTTTGTGGATAGAGATTTTGAACAATTAAAAAAGTGGGGCTTTCTAGGGATTTTAATCTGGGGATTCTGACCAAAGCCCCCAGAACATAATCTCTCTTTGTGGATCCGCTCCCAGGTAGACATTAAGTATAAAATATCGTCAAAAAAGCAGAGAATCACAGCTATTTTGCGTGCCATTAAGATGGCGACATGCAACAATGAGATGACATCACATGCTAACTATGAATTGAGCAAACAGGCTGCGTTTTCAGTTCATTGAACAAGAAAACTACTTTTCTTCTCTCATAATTATTTACAATTCGACGAAACTGTTATATCAATGTAGGTATGTATGTATGTACATGATACGATAAACACATATTTTATAAATATATAAGTCGCTATCTAAAATATAAAAACTTGTAGGTATCTTTTAGGAAAAAGTTTTCTATTTCTACATTTAAATTATACTATTTACCCAATTAGTATACGCGATAATGAAAGATATCTTATCACAATTTTATTTCTAATGAAGCTATCATTAACCTTGCGGACATTTTGTTTATGTAAATGAATCCGTGATAAAAGCGACTATTGTATGAGAAAATGAACATAGAGTAATATTCAGTCGCTTTACCTAGGCGGCTTTTACTAATACGTCCATGGAGGCCGTTACTAAAAGCACAAAGAAAACACTGTTTTCTCCAAACCAAAACCTATGTCTGTTCTTGAGACCTAAATGTGCACGGGTGAAAATGAAGATGGTTATTATTGGAATTCTGGGTAAGTAGAAATGAAGATTTTATAGTTAAAACGGCTGAGTAGTGAGTTTGACCTTGAAGAGTTTTTAATCTATTTTTTTCATTATCTTTTACCAATGTAATTGTTGATATAATAAGGCTTTGTACGAGTCTTCAGAAAAGTTCAATGAAAATAATTTCATAGCTTGGAATGGTGTGGGTAGTTTCATTTTGCCCTACAGACGTTAAGTGCCTGAAAATTAATAAAAATATGGCACTAAACGTCTGTAGGACGAAGTAAAACTAATAAACCATTCCAACCTATGGCATTATTTTCATTGAACTATGCTGAAGACACGTATATAAAACCTTATTTTATTAACAATGGGGAATAGGTGAATGTTGAGATTATATTTTATTTATATACAGAATAGCCTCAAAGAGCAATGTGATTTTTTATTTTATTTTTTTAAATCATATATTTCCCATAATTAATTTATTAGTTTTCGACATTTCACTCCTCTGTAAAAACAAGCTGTGCGTCACACGCCGTGTTCCCTGTGTTACGGGATGCAAGAACCGGTTCTGGCTAACATTATCTATACGGCCCGACTCGGCGTGTGACGTCAGATTGTGTTTCATGGACAGCTACAAAATACCAAACTTTTAAAATTCGTTCCTTGAAAACTATTCATCACAGAACAAAAATAATACCACATCTGTCTTCAACAACACCTCAACTTTCATAAAATATTTATTATTCTAAAATCTAAACTTCACTTCACTTCCCTATTACTTTGGTAAAAGATATTAAGAGGGCTGAGTAGTGAGCGTGGCCTTGAAGAGATTTTTAATCGATTTTTATCAATATCTTTTACCAATGTAATTGTTAACAAAATAGGGCTTTGTACGAGTATTTAGAACAGTTAAATGAAAATAATTTCATAGTTTGTAATAAGTTATTAGCTTTATTTTGACCAACAGATGTTTAGTACCATAATTTTACTAATTTTCGGGCACTAAATATCTGTAGGACAAAGTAAATGTAGGTAATAAAACATTACAAGCTATGGAATTATTTTAATTGAACTGTTTTGAATACTCGTACATAGCCTTATTTTATTAATGAATTTGCGCTTCCATACCTCGCAGTGTTGACATTCCTCTGGTAGATTCGTTTGCTTTTTACTTCTTCTCCTGCTTGAATTGCACTTTTTAATCTTTCCACAAGCACAATCCTTGCTCCCACTTTTGATAGACCACGTTTTTCTAGCATTGCTTTTAATTCGACAATGTTTAATTTGTCAAAATCAAGCGCACATTCTGACTCGTGATCCTCGTCGGCGGCCATATTGGATATATGTCATGGGAAAGGGGATCGATTGGCCCACCTAATAAGATAGTTTTACCTTGGGAAAGGGGATTGATGGTCCCACCTAATACGATAGTTATACCATGGGAAAGGGGATTGATGGTCCCACCTAATAAGATAGTTATACCATGGAAAAGGGGATTGATGGTCCCACCTATAAAGATAGTTATACCATAGGAAAGAGCATTGATGGTCCCACCTTAAAAGATAGTTATACCATGGGAAAGGGGATTGATGGTCCCACCTAATAAGATAGTTATACCATGGGAAAGGGAATTGATGGTCCGACCTAATAAGATAGTTATACCATGGGAAAGGGGATTGATGGTCCCACCTAATAAGATAGTTATACCATGGGAAAGGAGATTGATGGTCCCACCTAATACGATAGTTATACCATGGGAAAGGGGATTGATGGTCCCACCTAATAAGATAGTTCTACCATGCGAAAGGGGATTGATGGTCCCACCTAAAAAGATAGTTATACCATGGGCAAGGAGATTGATGGTCCCACCGAATAAGATAGTTCTACCATGCGAAAGGGGATTGATGGTCCCACCTAAAAAGATAGTTATACCATGGGAAAGGGGATTGATATTCCTACCTAATACGATAGTTATACCATGGGAAAGGGGATTGATGATCCCACCTAATACGATAGTTATACCATGGGAAAGGGGATTGATGGTCCCACCTAATATGATAGTTATACCATGGCAAAGCGGATTGATGGTCCCACCTTTAAAGATAGTTATACCATGGGAAAGGAGATTGATGGTCCCACCTAATACGATAGTTCTACCATGGGCAAGGAGATTGATGGTCCCACCTAATAAGATAGTTCTACCATGCAAAAGGGGATTGATGGTCCCACCTAAAAAGATAGTTATACCATGGTCCCACCTAATAAGATAGTTCTACCATGGGAATGGGGATTGATGGTCCCACCTAATACGATAGTTATACCATGGGAAAGGAGATTGATGATCCCACCTAATAAGATAGTTATACCATGGGAAAGGGGATTGATGGTCCCACCTAATAAGATAGTTCTACCATGGGAAAGGGGATTGATGATCCCACCTAATACGATAGTTATACCATGGGAAAGGGGATTGATGGTCCCACCTAATATGAAAGTTATACCATGGGAAAGGGGATTGATGGTCCCACCTAATATGAAAGTTATACCATGGGAAAGGGGATTGATGGTCCCACCTAATATGAAAGTTATACCATGGGAAAGGGGATTGATGGTCCCACCTAATAAGAAAGTTATACCATGGGAAAGGGGATTGATGGTCCCACCTAATACGATTGGTATTAGGAATACCTAATTCGAATACGAAACAGGACTAATTTGAGATGCCACTACTATAATAAAGACAAAAGCGAAAAAACAAACATAAAAGCAATAACAAACATGGGTAACAATCAGTTGTGTAATATGTGAATTTTTTTCCAGTTGCCCTTCTGGTGCATGATGGTGCTTGTGAGACTACAACACAATCAGCCACCACAGAGACCACGACTACAACAACTATAGAACCCACAACATCAACTACTACTGAGCCATCAACAACAACTACAACTGAGCCCACAACCACAACTACTACTGAGCCATCAACAACAACTACTACTGAGCCCACAACCACAACTACTACTGATCCCACAACCACAACTACTACTGATCCCACAACCACAACTACTAATGAGCCAACTACAACAACTACTACTGAGCCAACAACAACAACTACTACTGAGCCAACAACAACGACTACAACTAAGCCCACAACAACTACAACAACTGAGCCAACAACCACAACTACTACTGAGCCCACAACAACAACTACTACTGAGCCAACAACAACAACTACTACTGATCCCACAACAACAACTACTACTGATCCCACAACCACAACTACTACTGAGCCAACTACAACAACTTCTACTAAGCCAAAAACAACAACTACTAATGAGCCAACAACCACAACTACTACTGAGCCCACAACAACAACAACTACTGAGCCAACAACCACAACTACTAATGATCCAACAACCACAAGTACTACTGAGCTAACAACTTCAACAACTAATGAGCCTACAACCACAATTACTACTGAGCCAACAACAACAACTACTACTGAGCCCACAACCACAACTACTACTGAGCCAACAACAACAACAACTACTACTGAGCCAACAACCACAACTACTACTGATCCCACAACCACAACTGCTACTGATCCCACAACCACAACTACTAATGATCCCACAACCACAACTACTAATGAGCCAACTACAACAACTACTACTGAGTTAACAACAACAACTACTACTGAGCCAACAACAACAACTACAACTGAGCCCACAACAACTACAACAACTGAGCCAACAACAAATACAACTACTACTGAGCCCACAACATCAACTACTACTGAGCCAACAACATCAACTACTACTGAGCCCACAACCACAACTACTACTGAGCCAACAACAACAACAACAACTACTACTGAGCCAACAACCACAACTACTTCTGATCCCACATTCACAACTTCTATTGATCCCACAACCACAACTACTAATGAGCCAACTACAACAACTACTACTGAGCTAACAACTTCAACAACTAATGAGCCTACAACCACAATTACTACTGAGCCAACAACAACAATTACTACTGAGCCCACAACCACAACTACTACTAAGCCAACAACAACAACAACTACTACTGAGCCAACAACCACAACTACAACTGATCCCACAACCACAACTACTACTGATCCCACAACCACAACTACTAATGAGCCAACTACAACAACTACTACTGAGCCAACAACAACAATTACTACTGAGCCAACAACAACAACTACAACTGAGCCCACAACAACTACAACAACTAAATCAACAACCCCAACTACTACTGAGCCCACAACATCAACTACTACTGAGCCAACAACAACAACTACTACTGAGCCCACAACCACAACTACTACTGATCCAACAACAACAACAACTACTACTGAGCCAACAACCACAACTACTTCTGATCCCACAACCACAACTACTACTGATCCCACAACCACAACTACTAATGATCCAACTACAACAACTACTACTGAGCCAACAACAACAACTACTACTGAGCCAACAACAACAACTACTACTGAGCCCACAACAACTACAACAACTGAGCCAACAACCACAACTACTACTGAGCCAACAACAACAACAACTACTACTGATCCCACAACAACATCTACTACTGATCCCACAACCACAACTACTACTGAGCCAACTACAACAACTTCTACTGAGCCAACAACAACAACTACTACTGAGCCAACAACCACAACTACTACTAAGCCCACAACAACAACAACTACTGAACCAACAACAACAACAACTAATGAGCCAACTACAACAACTACTACTGAGCCAACAACAACAACTACTACTGAGCCAACAACAACAACTACTACTGAGCCAACAACAACAACTACTACTGAGCCCACAACAACTACAACTACTACTAAGCCCACAACAACAACTACAACTGAGCCAACAACAACAACAACAACTACTACTGAGCCAACAACCACAACTACTTCTGATCCCACAACCACAACTACTACTGATCCCACAACCACAACTACTTGTGAGCCAACTACAACAACTACTACTGAGCCAACAACAACAACTACTACTGAGCCAACAACAACAACTACTTCTGAGCCCACAACAACTACAACAACTGAGCCAACAACAACAACTACTTCTGAGCCCACAACAACTACAACAACTGAGCCAACAACCACAACTACTACTGAGCCCACAATAACAACTACTACTGAGCCAACAACAACAACTACTACTAATCCCACAACAACAACTACTACTGATCCCACAACCACAACTACTACTGAGCCCACAACAACAACAACTACTGAGCCAACAACCACAACTACTAATGATCCAACAACCACAAGTACTACTGAGCTAACAACTTCAACAACTAATAAGCATACAACCACAATTACTACTGAGCCAACAACAACAACTACTACTGAGCCCACAACCACAACAACTACTGAGCCAACAACAACAACTACTACTGTACCAACAACCACAACTACTACTGATCCCACAACCACAACTACTACTGATCCCACAACCACAACTACTACTGAGCCTACAACAACAACAACTACTGAGCCAACAACCACAACTACTAATGATCCAACAACCACAAGTACTACTGAGCTAACAACTTCAACAACTAATGAGCCTACAACCACAATTACTACTGAGCCCACAACAACAACAACTACTAAACCAACAACAACAACAACTAATGAGCCAACTACAACAACTACTACTGAGCCAACAACAACAACTACTACTGAGCCAACAACAACAACTACTACTGAGCCAACAACAACAACTACTACTGAGCCCACAACAACTACAACTACTACTGAGCCCACAACAACAACTACTACTGAGCCAACAACAACAACAAATACTACTACTGAGCCAACAACCACAACTACTTCTGATCCCACAACCACAACTACTACTGATCCCACAACCACAACTACTAGTGAGCCAACTACAACAACTACTACTGAGCCAACAACAACAACTACTACTGAGCCAACAACAACAACTACTTCTGAGCCCACAACAACTACAACAACTGAGCCAACAACAACAACTACTTCTGAGCCCACAACAACTACAACAATTGAGCCAACAACCACAACTACTACTGAGCCCACAATAACAACTACTACTGAGCCAACAACAACAACTACTACTAATCCCACAACAACAACTACTTCTGATCCCACAACCACAACTACTACTGAGCCAACTACAACAACTTCTACTGAGCCAACAACAACAACTACTACTGAGCCAACAACCACAACTACTACTGAGCCCACAACAACAACAACTACTGAGCCAACAACCACAACTACTAATGATCCAACAACCACAAGTTCTACTGAGCTAACAACTTCAACAACTAATAAGCCTACAACCACAACTACTAATGAGCCAACTACAACAACTACTACTGAGCCAACAACAACAACTACTACTGAGCCAACAACAACGACTACAACTAAGCCCACAACAACTACAACAACTGAGCCAACAACCACAACTACTACTGAGCCCACAACAACAACTACTACTGAGCCAACAACAACAACTACTACTGATCCCACAACAACAAGTACTACTGATCCCACAACCACAACTACTACTGAGCCAACTACAACAACTTCTACTAAGCCAACAACAACAAGTACTACTGAGCCAACAACCACAAATACTACTGAGCCAACAACCACAACTACTAATGATCCAACAACCACAAGTACTACTGAGCTAACAACTTCAACAACTAATGAGCCTACAACCACAATTACTACTGAGCCAACAACAACAACTACTACTGAGCCCACAAACACAACTACTACTGAGCCAACAACAACAACAACTACTACTGAGCCAACAACCACAACTACTACTGATCCCACAACCACAACTGCTACCGATCCCACAACCACAACTACTAATGATCCCGCAACCACAACTACTAATGAGCCAACTACAACAACTACTACTGAGCCAACAACAACAACTACTACTGAGCCAACAACAACAACTACAACTGAGCCCACAACAACTACAACAACTGAGCCAACAACAACAACTACAACTGAGCCCACAACAACTACAACAACTGAGCCAACAACAAATACAACTACTACTGAGCCCACAACATCAACTACTACTGAGCCCACAACCACAACTTCTACTGAGCCAACAACAACAACTACAACTGAGCCCACAACCACAACTATAACTGAGCCAACTACAACAACTACTACTGAGCCATCAACCACAACTACTACTGAACCCACAACAACAACAACTACTGATCCCACAACCACAACTACTACTGAGCCAACAACAATAACAACTACTACTGAGCCAACAACCACAACTTCTTCTGATCCCACAACCACAACTTCTACTGATCCCACAACCACAACTACTAATGAGCCAACTACAACAACTACTACTGAGCCAACAACAACAACTACTACTGAGCCAACAACAACAACTACTACTGAGCCAACAACAACAACTACTACTGAGCCCACAACAACTACAACAATTGAGCTAACAACCACAACTACTAATGAGCCCACAACAACAACTACTACTGAGCCAACAACAACAACTACTTCTGATCCCACAACAACAACTACTACTGATCCCACAACCTTAACTACTACTGAGCCAACTACAACAACTTCTACTAAGCCAACAACAACAACTACTACTGAGCCAACAACCACAACTACTACTGAGCCCACAACATCAACTACTACTGAGCCAACAACAACAACTACTACTGAGCCCACAACCACAACTACTACTGATCCAACAACAACAACAACTACTACTGAGCCAACAACCACAACTACTTCTGATCCCACAACCACAACTACTACTGATCCCACAACCACAACTACTAATGAGCCAACTACAACAACTACTACTGAGCCAACAACAACAACTACTACTGAGCCCACAACAACTACAACAACTGAACATCAAACCACAACTACTTCTGATCCCACAACCACAACTACTACTGATCCCACAACCACAACTACTAATGAGCCAACTACAACAACTACTACTGAGCCAACAACAACAACTACTACTGAGCCCACAACCACAACTACTACTCAGCCCACAACAACAACAACAACTACTGAGCCAACAACCACAACTACTACCGAGCCCACAACAACAACTACACTTGAGCTAAAAACAACAACTACTTCTGAGCCAACAACCACAACTACTACTGAGCCCACAACCACAACTTCTTCTGAGCCAACTACAACAACAACTACTGAGCCAACTACAACAACAACTACTGAGCCAACAAAAACAACTACTACTGTACCCCTAACCACAACTACTACTGATCCCACAACCACAACTACTACTGAGCCAACAACAATAACTACTACTGAGCCAACAACCACAACAACTACTGAGCCAACTACAACAACTACTACTGAGCCAACAACAACAACAACTACTGAGCCCACAATAACTACAACAACTGAGCCAATAACCACAACTACAACTGAGCAAACAACAACAACTACTACTGAGCCCAAAACAACTACAACAACTGAGCCAACAACCACAACTTCAACAGAACTTACAACAACAACTTCTACTGAGCCAACTACAACAACAACTACTGAGCCAACAACAACAACTACTACTGAGCCAACAACCACAACTCTTACTGAGCCAACTACAACAACAACTACTGAGCCAACAACAACAACTACAACTGATCCAACAACGACAACTACGACTGAGCCCTCAACAACAACTACTACTGAGCCAACAACCACAACTACTACTAAACCCACAACAACAACTACTACTGAGCCAACAACTACAACAACTACTGATCCAACAACCACAACTACTACTGAGCCCACAACAACAACTACTATTGAGCCCACAACAACAACTACTACTGATCCCACAACAACAACTAATACTCAGCCAACTACAACAACTACTACAGATTCAACAACCACAACTACTACTGAGCCTACAACCACAACTGCTACTGATCCCATAACCACAACTACTACTGAACCCACAACTACTACAACAACTGAGCTAACAATAACAACTACTACTGAGCCAACTACAACAACAACTACTAAGCCAACAACAACAACTACAACTGATCCCACAACCACAACTACTACTATTCCCACAACTACAACTACAACTGATCCCACAACCACAACTACTAATGAGCCAACAACAACAACTACTACTGAGCCCACAACAACTACATCAACTGAGCCAACAACCACAACTACTACTGAGCCAACTACAACAACAACTATTGAGCCTACAACCACAACTACTACTGAGCCAACTACAACAACTTCTACTGAGCCAACTACTGAGCCCACAACCACAACTACTACTGATCCCACAACCACAACTACTACTGATCCCACAACCACAACTACTACTGATCCCACAACCACAACTACTAATGAGCCAACTACAACAACTACTACTGAGCCAACAACAACAACTACTACTGAGCCAACAACAACAACTACAACTGAGCCCACAACAACTACAACAACTGAGCCAACAACCACAACTACTACTGAGCCCACAACATCAACTACTACTGAGCCAACAACAACAACTACTACTGAGCCCACAACCACAACTAATACTAAGCCAACAACAACAACAACAACAACTGATCCAACAACCACAACTACGACTGAGCCAACAACAACAACTACTACTGTGCCAACAACAACAACAACAACTGAGCCAACAACAACAACAACTACTAAGCCCACAACAACAACTACTACTGAGCCAACAACAACAACTACTGAGCCAACAACAACAACTACTACTGAGCCAACTACAACAACTACTGAGCCAACAACAACAACTACTACTGAGCCAACAACCACAACAACTGATCCCACAACCACAACTACTTCTGAGCCAACTACAACAACTACTACTGAGCCCACAACAACTACAACAACTGAGCCAACAACCACAACTACTACTGAGCCCACAACAACAACTACTACTGAGCCCACAACCACAAATACTACTGAGACAACAACAACAACAACTACTACTGAGCCAACAACCACAACTACTTCTGATCCCACAACCACAACTACTAATGAGCCAACAACAACAACTACTACTGAGCCAACAAAAACAACTACTACTGAGCCAACAACAACAACTACTACTGATCCCACAACAACAACTACTACTGATCTCACAACAACAACTACTACTGATCCCACAACCACAACTACTACTGAGCCAACTACAACAACTTCTACTGAGCCAACAACAACAACTACTACTGAGCCAACAACCACAAATACTACTGAGCCCACAACAACAACTACTACTGAGCCAACAACCACAACTACTACTGATCCCACAACCACAACTACTACGGATCCCATAACAACAACTACTAATGAGCCAACTACAACAACTACAACTGAGCCAACAACAACAACAAGTACTGAGCTAACAACAACAACTACAACTGAGCCCACAACAACAACAACAACTGAGCCAACAACCACATCTACTTCTGAGCCCACAACATCAACTACTACTGAGCCAACAACAACAACTACTACAGAGCCCACAACCACAACTACTACTGAGCCAACAACAACAACAACTACTACTGAGCCAACAACCACAACTACTTCTGATCCCACAACCACAACTACTATTGATCCCACAACCACAACTACTAATGAGCCAACTACAACAACTACTACTGAGCTAACAACAACTACTACTACTGAGCCAACAACAACAACTACTACTGAGCCCACAACAACTACAACAACTGAGCCAACAACCACAACTACTACTGAGCCCACAACAACAACAACTACTACTGAGCCAACAACAACAACTACAACTGATCCCACAACAACAACTACTACTGATCCCACAACCAAAACTACTACTGAGCCAAGTATAACAACTTCTACTGATCCAACAACAACAACTACTACTGAGCCAACAACCACAACTACTACTGAGCCCACAACAACAACAACTACTGAGCCAACAACCACAACTACTAATGATCCAACAACCACAAGTACTACTGAGCTTACAACTTCAACAACTAATGAGCCTACAACCACAATTACTACTGAGCCAACAACAACAACTACTACTGAGCCCACAACCACAACTACTACTGAGCCAACAACAACAACAACTACTACTGAGCCAACAACCACAACTACTACTGATCCCACAACCACAACTACTAATGAGCCAACTACAACAACTACTACTGAGCCAACAACAACAACTACTACTGATCCCACAACAACAACTACTACTGATCCCACAACCACAACTACTACTGAGCCAACTACAACAACTTCTACTGAGCCAACAACAACAACTACTACTGAGCCAAAAACCACTACTACTACTGAGCTACCTACAACAACAAATACTGAGCCAACAACAACTACTACTACTGATCAAACAACCATAACTACGACTGAGCCCACAACAACAACAACTACTGAGCCAACAACAACATCAACTACTGAGCCAACAACAACAACAACAACTGAGCCAACAACAACAACAACAACTACTGAGCCAACAACAACAACAACAACTACTGAGCCAACAACAACATCAACTTTTGAGCCCACAACAACAACAACAACAACAACTACTGAGCCAACAACAACAACTACTACTGAGCCCACAACAACTACAACAACTGAGCCAACAACAACAACAACAACTACTAAGCCTTCAACAACAACAACTACTGAGCCAACAACAACAACAACTACTGAGCCAACAACAACAATTACTGAGCCAACAACAACAACAACTACTGAGCCAGCAACAACAACTACTACTGAACTTACAACAACAACAACAACTACTGAGCCAAGAACAACTACAACAACTGAGCCAACAACAACAACAACTACTCAGCCAACAACAACAACAACAACAACTGAGCCAGCAACAACAACTACTACTGAACCCACAACAACAACAACAACTACTGAGCCAACAACAACATCAACTACTGAGCCAACAACAACAACAACAACTACTGAGCCAACAACAACAACTACTACTGAGCCAACAACAACAACAACTACTGAGCCAACAACAACAACAACTACAGAGCCAATAACAACAACAACAACTGAGCCAACAACAACAACAACTACTGAGCCCACAACAACAACCACAACTACAGAGCCAACAACAACATCAACTACTGAGCCCACAACAACAACAACAACTACAGAGCCAACAACAACAACAACAACTACTGAGTCCACAACAACAACAACTACTGAGCTCACAACCACAACTACTTTTCAACCCACAACAACATCTACTAAGCCAACAACAACAACTACTACTGAGTCAACATCAACCACGACTGAATCTACCACAACTACATCTGTACCTTCGACAACTGCAACTGTACTTTCGACTACTACTTCTGTACCAACGACAACTACAACTATTCCTTTGACAACTACAACTGTACCTACGACAACCACTTCTGTTCCAACGACAACAACAGTGGTACCTACGACAACGGCAACTCTACCTACGACAACCACTTCTGTACCAACGACAACTACAACTATTCCTTTGACAACTACAACTGTACCTACGACAACCACTTCTGCACCAACGACAACTTCAGTGGTACCTACGACAACGGCAACTCTACCTACGACAACAACTTCTGTACCAACGACAACTACAACTATTCATTTGATAACAACTACTGTAACTTCGACAACCACTGCTGTACCAACGACAACTACAGTGGTACCTACGACAACGGCAATTCTACCTACGACAACCACCTCTGTACCAACGACAACTACAACTATTCCTTTGATAACAACTACTGTAACTTCGACAACCACTGCTGTACCAATGTCAACCACGACTTTATCTTCGACAACTGCAACTGTACCTTCGACAACTACATCTGTACCTACTACAACTACATCGTTGTCTACAACCACTTTTGTACCTACGAAAACCGCAACTGTACCTTTGACAACTACAACTTTACCTATGACAACCACGACTGTATCTACGACAACCACTTCTGTACCTACGACAACTACAGCGGAACCTACGACAACTACAGCGGTACCTACGACAACCACAACGATGCCTACGACAACGACAGCGGTACCGAAAACTACCACAAAGAGGCCAACAACGACCACTTCAGCATCAGTTACGACAACCAAAGCTTTGACAACCAAAGCTACCACAACCAAAGCTACGACAACCAAAGCTACGACAACCAAAGCTACGACAACAAGGAGGACAACTACTTCGCCTTCCCCTGCCCCAGCTCCCGCGTCACCTCCTTCAACTGCTAAACCCACAATATCTGTTTACAACATCCCGAACTCCCCAACGGTAAATCTTCAATCGAACAACTTGGGTGGTTTTGCAAATTGGTATCCTCAAAATATAGGAAGCGTTTCTCCAAATTACCAACCCAACAACGGCGGATATTATCCAGGTTACCAACCCAACATGGTTGGTAATGGTCCAATTTATCCTGGATATAATAATGTCGGTTACGGGACAAACATCCGAGGTGGAATTCAAAATGGTTTACCTGGAAATATTCCGCGTGTAGTTAATAGCAACAGTGGGTATAATGCGGGATATCCAGGGCAGGGGCCTTACATGGGTGGGCCCTATCAAGGACCTATTGTGCAAGGAGGTAATCAGCTGGGATTTCCCAATCCCGGGGTATATCAAGGAGGTTTTAATCAGCAAGGAGTTCAAAGTCCTGTAGGATACCCGGTAGGTTATCAAGGTTTAAATCAAGGAGGCTATCCGGTAGTTAACAATCTGGGATTTCCCAATCCAGGAGTATATCAAGGAGGTCTTAATCAGCAAGGAGTTCAAAGTCCTGTAGGATACCCGGTAGGATATCGAGGTTTAAATCAAGGAGGCTATAATCCAGGGAGTTATCAAGGAGTTCCCATTCAAAGAGGTAATCCTGTAGGTTTTGGCACAGGCGTTTCCGGAGCCTACGGAAGTGGTGGGTTCATCCAAGGCAAGTAAGATGGGAATGAAACAAAGGTCTTGTGCGTTTGTAAAAGGAAGCTTCAGGACATTCTGAGTTGACTTGATAACTTCTACTGAAATTTGTTGCAATCGGACCGTGGCCCTGATTCTATAACTCCATGGCGACTGCTTAGCAATTATTTCAATGTTAATCCTTATGGAAGAAGTTGCTAAGCGGTCGCAATGGAGTTATAGAATCCCACCTCGTATAATCGCATGAAATTCTTGAAACGCTGTAAAAGGTCAAGCTAACTATAGCTTAAGCTAACAGAAGTTATAGCATTGACGTACACTGGGGGTGGGGACATGCGACTGGCCAGTCATCTGTCGTCGATGTCTAGTGACAAACGGAACCGCCCCGTTCTTACGTACAGACCAAGGTCAAATTCTTCACTCGTCCGGCTGAGATCGTCTTACATTTGGAAAGATTGCACGGAAAGCTGACGCAGCACAACAATAAGCTTAATTTAGGCCTATGTAATAAATATGAAGGCATGTTGTAGCATTGAACAAAATTAATAATAATGTCTTTATATTGCCAGAATCGTCGTTTGTAGTGCGGCCTCAGACATCGGCGGAAGCATTCAGTGCTGCAGCTATAGCAGTCACGAGTCCCATACTGAGCGGTAGTCAATGGTTATAGTGAGAAATAAATAATTTTCCGTTAAAATTTGGACTGATAAATGATCTCCGGCTACATGGTCGGTGACCGGCAATAAAGATGAACCCGCGCTAGCATGGGCCGCCCTGGGCCCTGATTCTATAACTCGCATTGCGACCGCTTAGCAATTATTGCCATGTTAATCTTATGGAAGAAATGCTAAGCGGTCGCAATTGAGTTATAGAATCAGTGCTCTGGGCTATATCTGACAATGCTAAAGTAGGTTCATCTTTGCCTGTCACCGACCTTATTCATATATGTGTTGTAAATAGTGTTGTATTATTGTTGAAATATTTTATTGTTAAAGAGAGTGTGTTTATTTTTGTCTATGTAATTTGTTGGTAACCAATATATAAAATGTTTTTTTCTATTTATCTCTGAACGTTGTGAAGTTTATGGCTTGGTTTTGTGTCTATTCACCTAATACAACAATTATTATTGGCGCGTCACTTTGATGTTACCTACATAATTTTGCACAAGTTCACCAAATATCAATTATTGTACTGCAAACTCTTACAGTACAATAATTGATATTGTCAGAATTCACCTATTACATACATGGAAACTATCAACATTTCCACAACGAATTTAGCGCGAAATTACTTTAGAAATTGTAAATAACCTATGTAATATTATTCAATAAAGATGTATTTTTTAAAATTAACTTTTGCTGTGATTTTGCCCAAGTTCTCCAAATATCATTTATTGTACTGCATAATTGACTATATTAAAGAAACATTTACCTATCCATTTGTTTGAAATCAGTATCACAGTCACACAATCTTAAAACTATTCACTGGACAACCCTGAACACACATTTCCAATAAATGTTCAATTTTAAGATGTACAAACCAATAAAAATTGGTACTCGAAAAGAAAAGGATTGGCTGCTGATCAGGTTCCTTGACAAACAATCCTTGATATTATAAATGAAAGAGCATACATACTAGAGGTAGATGATGCGTTAACACCTTCATGAAATGATGCCATCAAACTTTAATCAGCAAATCAGCAGATTTTAATTGGTTTGAATGACCTAAAGCAAATTATAAAATTAATTTTGTTGGAAAAATGAACGTACTTACACACAGAAGTATGATTACGAAACACTCTGTGTACAATACCAGCAAATGCTCTCATCTAAATCAAAATAGAGGATATTTCGACAGTGAAAAGAAAAATATGAAAATATATGTATTATATATTATTGAAATGAAATGGGTTATTATCGTGTATGAAACAACTTTATTTGTGCCGACGTTTCGAGGTCCGTGGTGATCTCTTTTTCTTGTATCTCTTTTTCTTTTTCTTTTTCTTGTATTTGCAGACGACTGCATAATCTACTCAGTAGTAAAAAATAAATCAGATGAGCAGATACTTCAACGTGATCTCAACGACATTTTCAATTGGACTGATGAGAATGGGATGAAACTCAATGAGGGGAAAACATGAATCATCAGTTTCTCAAAGAGTAGAAACCCCATTGACTCTCAGTACACGCTGAACGGACACATCCTTCCTAAATCGGAATCATGCAAGTACTTGGGCATCAACTTCCAGCGCAATTTATCTTGGAAAGGACACATCCACAGTGTATTGTCAAATGCAAGGAGGAAGATGCACTTCGTGATGAGAAATCTGAAGGGTAGTCTGCCACAGACAAGAGACCACGCATTCAAGTGCCTCATTAGACCCCTTGTGGAATACTGCAGTGCAGTGTGGGATCCTCACAGGAAGAACCTGATAACATCACTTGAGAGCATCCAGAATGAGGCGGTTCGATATGTTGCTAATGACCACCGTCGCGTCGTTGGTGTAAGTCTACCAACAGGCCGGCCTTCAGCGTGAGTAAAGCTAAAGAAAATCACAAATCACATTTTGGGACCTCTGTTATTTATTCTCTTCACCGCGGATGTCCAAGATGTAGTGGGACACAAGATGTGTCCCACTGCAAAATCCAACAATTTGCCGACGACACTCAATTGTAAGATAAAATTAACAGTGACCTAACATCAATTATAAAATGGTCGAGTGAGCAAGCATTAATTCTGAACACTAGCAAGACAACATCTCTTCTTATCGGCACCAAACATCAACGAGAAAAAGTAATACATAGAAATTTCAACATCACACTCGAAGGATGCTCTATCAAATTATCAAGTGAGGCCCGCAATCTTGGACTAATAATGGACAGTGGACTCACTTTCGACAGCCACGTCTCCATGCTGCGACAGAAGTCCTATGTGAAACTCCGTACATTGACAAGATTTAAAAGCCTTCTGCCTACATTTGCAAAAATAATTCTAGCCGATTCTCTCATTCTTTCTGGACTTAACTACTGTGATGTAGTATACGGCCCCAATCTCTCCTCTAAGAACTCTTCAAGCATTCAAAAAATACAGAAATCGTGTGCCCGCTTTGCTCAGAACGTTAAATACAGGGACAGAATTACTCCGCATATAAAGAAGTGCGGTTGGCTCAAGATGAAGTGCGCCGATATCTCCACATACAGAACATAGTACAGAAAACATTTAACACTTGCAAACCGGGCTACCTACGCGAAAAAGTTCCTGTGCGAAGTGATATCCACGACATCGAAGTGCGGAACAAGGATAAACTTCATATCATTAGCCACAAGACATCTAAATTCAAATCAAGTTTTTCTTATTATGGTGACACACAGTACAACCTCGTACCAGATAAATTTAAAATATTAGGACAAAAATATTTCCGAGAGTGTCTTAAAGCCGTAGCGAAGTCTGAATATAACCTCAAATAAGTGTGTAACTTCTTCTTCGATGGCGCTACAGCCCAACTCGAGCCTTGGCCTCCCCTATCTTCCGCCTCCAGACATCCCTCTCCTTAGCAATCCTTCTCCAGTTCCTTACTCCTAGTATCTCTTCTGCGTCCTTCTCCATATTATCTTTCCCCCTCAGTATTGGTTTTCCCTCTGGTCTTTTCCCGCCTGGTTGTCCGTCCAGTGTCCTTCTCGGAACTCTGTTATCCGACATTCTCTCGACGTGTCCTGCCCATCGCAGTCGCTGCAACTTGATGTATGAAGAGAGCCGAGGTTCTTTGTACAGTTCATAGAGCTCGAAGTTATATCGAGTCCTCCATGTGCCTCCATCATTCACAGGCCCATAAATTCTCCTCAACATCCTTCTCTCAAATACGTCCAACATTTCTGTAATCTTTGCTGACATGGTCCACGCTTCACCTCCATATGAAATTACAGTCCGGATAAGTGTTTTGTATAAGCGAAGAAAATCGCGTTTATTTCTGTTCAAAGTTTTTGGACAAGTTCTTTTTGAAATGTAGCTCCTCATGTAATATCTTTTTACTCGTTCCACTTAGAACGATGATTTTTTTACATCTGGGGCTTATTCTCGAAAAAGTTATCACGTCATAAGTTATGAATCATAAAAAGTCTTAATATTAACATGGTGAGAGATAGGACAAACCTCCTTATGAATCATAACTTAAAAGTTATGACGTGATAACTTTTTCGAGAATAAGCCCCGTGATAACTCTTGAAACAGACTTTTAAAATATTTTTGTCTGGAAAAAAATCAAAAATTTTTAACATTTTTTTTGTATAACAAATTTAATTACATCCCGACAAAAATTAGTATCGATTTTTTTTCTGTAATACCTCTGATATGTTTTTGTCAAGCTCATAAAGTTTCAGGATGGTGCTAGTATCGGTCTGGGAATTATAAAAAAAAATTATCAAAAATCTTACATTTTGGATAATTGAGCGTTAGAAACATTTAATATATTTTTACTCAATCCACTTAGAACGATTTTTTTTAAGAGCTAATAGCTCTTGAAACAGACTTTTAAAATATGTATGTCTGGATTTTTTATTTTTTTATAAAAAAAAGGGTTTGTTGTAGTAGTACCTACATTTAAAAAAATATTAAGTACCTAATTACCTCCCGACAAAAATTAGTATCGTTTATTTTTGTAATTATTTTTCTGTAAGACCTCTGAGCTCAGAAAGTTTCAGGGTGGAACTAGAAAAAAATGGAAGAAAATTGGCATATCAATGTTAAAATGCCATTTAGGCCCGGTCTTTTAATACTCTGCTAAAGTCTCAATTAGCTAGACCGGCCCTTAAGGTGGCTGTATATCACGTGACTATTCAACCAAAAAGCTACACATTTTCACTTGGAAGGGTTCAGTTTAGCAAATACTTCTCACTCATCAGATAAGTTAGGACACATCTGTTGGAACTAATCTACGCAGAAAAGAACTGCGAAAATAACATATACGATGATTTCACTTCCTTGCACCTAAATATTCTCCAATTAAGACCTGAAGTTTAACCCTTTTATGGGCAATCACCTTAGAGGACACATGGGAAGAATATGACATAGGGAAATGCATTTATTTACCCTTCTCCCCAAAACATATTTTTGTTTTATTTTTATTTTTATTTTTTAGTCTCAAAATTTCACTGCCCAGGGGAAAGGGATAATCATGTTAATTAAACAAGAAAAGTAATAAAATTTAAAAAATTAAAAAAATTAAAATTTCACTTTATCATCGTATGATGATTATTTAATATAATCTTACATCTTCCTTGGATAAATTGGTTGATATTACATGATTTAACGAAAAACGCATTTGAATGAACATGCGACTATAAACATTTGACCTTGAACTTGACACATCTTCATTTCACAGCTTCTTTGCCGACCTAGCAGAAGTGAACCATTTTTTTTTCTTACTTCCTATCATATACGCTAGATAGCAGCGCAAACAGAAAGTGGAAAATATACTTCCAATCGCCCATAAAGCACTTAATGTATGGTGGGAAGTATACTTCCCAGTGCCAATGAAAGGGTTAAGGAAATCCTACGAGTTGCCAAGAACAGCAAATTTTACTCTAATAAAAGGGCACATATGCATCACAAACCTGACACAATGTTGTCGCCACAACATGCACTCTTTCTTCTTCTTTCCAACGAAATGTTGAGATATTAATTATATCCACTATTATGAATGTAATATTTAAAATAACAGCACTGGGTTTTGACAGCTTTCAAATGCGTACGGATACACAAGATTTTTATTTTTTTAATTATTAAATCACTGCAAAATTAAATATTATTGACTGAAAATATTGATAAGCTCCAGTATGCAGTGAATTTCCTTCATAAATCACCTTGGATTACTCAACATGAACGATGTAAGGTATGTACTCATAGGTAACTTTTTCTTTTGATCGGATGTACATAAAAAAAGTCACGTGATATGCAATGGCCTTAACGATCACGATTAAATACGAATTTCGGATATGATATTAGTAAATAATTTATATTTCCCAGAACGATACTAGTTCCATCATGAAAGTTCCTGAGCATAACAAAAACATATCAGAGGTCTTACAGAAAAAAAAAATATATTTACTACTAATTTTTGTCGGGAGGTAATTAATTTTTAAAAAAATGTTGTACAAACATTTCGATTTCTTTTTTCAGACATAAATATTTTAAAAGTCTGTTTCAAGAGCTATCAGCTCTAAAAAAATCATCGCTCTAAGCGGAACGAGTAAAAAGATATTAAATGTTGTCTAACGCTCAATTATCCAAAAAGTAAGATTTTTGGTAATTTTTTTATATTTCCCAGACTGATACTCGAGCACCATTCGAAACTTTCTGAGCATGACAAAAACATATCAGAGGTCTTACACTAGGAAAACGCTCAGTGTAACGCGTTGATGAGCGAGCACGGGTACGTACAAATTCTCGAACCGGAAATGCGTACATAACGCAAAGAAAACATACACGTCCATATTTAATTGAAATATGATCACTCAATCAATAAAAAAGTATATTATGCTTTTCATCGAAACTTGAAAATAGCATCTAACCACCCTGGTAAATATAGCAAATCAGATTCAATTCAAGTGGCACTGGAAAACATTACTTTCGATACTTCATTACTGACAGATATAAAAAATGTCAATAAGTTCATACGTTCTTAACTGATTGGGATGAAATTTTGTAAAATAAGAGACAATGTTGGTCTTAATGATCATGCAAAATATGAGTTTGATCAGAATTATCGAAGACCGTTTTCATTTTCAGCCTATCAGGAGACATTTATTTAAATTTTAACCAATGAATGGATTTCAAATATAATTAGGGCCTGCAAACAGATAAGGGTGGGTTTACATGTGTGCAAAATTTCAGCTCGATCGAAGAAAAACTCTGACCTGTATAGCCAAAATATGAATTTGATCAGAATTATGGAAGACCGTTTTATTTTTTCAGCCTATCAGGAGATATTTATTTAAATTTTAACCAATGAATGGATTTAAAAAAAATTGGGGTCTGCAAACAGAGAAGGTTGGTTTTACATGTGTGCAAAATTTCAGATCGATAGGTGAAAGGGTGCGACCTGTGTATCGGCTATTAACAGACAAAAAACAACAAAAAAAAAACAGATGTCCGTGCCAAAAGAGCCAAAAGGAGACGCTCGCTTCGCTCGCTCAATAAAAAAATAAAAAATATAAACGATACTAATTTTTGTCAGGAGGTAATTAAAAATTGTGTACTAAAAAATTTTGTAAAAAAATTGAGATTTTTTTCCAGATATTAATATTTTAAAAGTCGGTTACAAGAGCTATCAGCTCTTAAAAAATCATCGCTCTAAGTGGAACGAGTAAAATGATAATAAATGTTGTCTTACGCTCAATTATCCAAAAAGTAACATGTTTTGTTTATTTTGGCGCCCTCTAAGTAAAAAAGTATAACGAAAATGGAAAAATCCTGAAAGATGTGTGTGTTGCTTTATTCTGGGTAGTATTTCCACAAATTATTAGCAAATTTGGAGAGATGAAATTTTATTTTCCTTTTTTTGGTTGAGTTGATACGGAACGACTCAATAGTTTTCGTTAATAAGTTATGTTAAAGGAATATTATAAATATATGATAAGGTATATTTGAAGTCTGGCCTATAATTCAACACTTACTATCTAGTGGTGCGATCGATCCACGCCAGCCAAGTCGTACGGCGCGCGCACACACTCATTTAAAAAGGCTGGAGCAAACCCACTTTTACTGTAAGCGTCAAAGTGGCATTTTCGGCCTACTGGATCTTAAAATTGGGATATCTCACATTGTTGCGAAATATCTTAATTTCGAGCTATGGCCCACCCCACCACATATACCAAATTTGGGAACAATAGGTTACGTCCTTTGCGAGCTATAGGGCCGTGAAAATCGTGTTTTAGGGCGGTTTACATAATAATCAGTAATAATCTCAGTAGTAGTAGTAGTAGTAGTAGTAGGCTGGAGCTGAAATCCGGTAAACAGGCCACAGCCTAAACGGCTGAACCGATTGATCTCACATTTTTACCACGTGTGCACTTTTGGCGTCTGATTTAACCTTCACCCCATGCATTTTTTGTGCCGCCATTTTGAAACCAGAAGTGACGTCATATCTCAACAACGGCTGAACCGATTGGAACGAAAATAGCGCCAAACGATTCGGACGGTCATCTATATGGATTATCAATAGCAACAGACTAAAATTTATGTTCACGAAACCGGAAATGACGTCATGAAATTTAATTCATCGATTGGCATTTCGGCAACAAATTTGATCCAATTATTTTGATATTTATGTAACGTATGTTCTTTTGTGATTTTATTTGACTTGATATAAAACCAACCGGAAGCCGCCATTTTGAAACCAGAAATTACATCATATCTTAATAACGTCTTAATAGATTTAAACGAAACCAACGCTAAACAATTTAGACGGTCAACTTTATGTATTATCATCAATAATATTTGCAGTTTCCCATACTGAAACCGGAAATGACGTCACACATTTTAAAAATCGCACAAATTTACATTTTGATGCAATAAATATACTATTTGAGACTGCTTATAATAAAATGAAATCATGTTTAAATTATAATTCAAGAGGTCAGTGATTTCAGCAGCCATTTTGAAATCGGAAGAAACGTAATATCTCGAAAACTGGTTGACAGATCGGTATGAAACTAGTGCCAAACGATTCGGAAGGCCATCTCTATGGAATAGGAACAGTCAAACTAGAATTTTCCTATTTATGAGGCCGGAAATGACGTCATTCAAATTTATAAATTATTATAATCCCCTCCTATACACTAAATACATACTCAGAAAGCTTAAAATGTAGCACATCATTTATAGTTATAATTTCTATGTGGCAGTGCAGAAAGTTCAGAAGCCATTTTGAAAACCGAAGTGTTGCCATATCTCGGAACTTGGTTGACCGATTGGAATGAAACCTTTGATATTCTTCATGAGAATAACCAAATTGTAAAGGGTGACAATTTTAAAAGGATTTAGTAATTGTTCGTTCGATTGTCATGAATTATAAGAATAAACTAAAAAATGGAGTGATATCCCCATAAAAAACACTCCGTGTAAAAATACCAGCCAAGTCTCTTCAACTTAAAAAAAAATAATGAAATCTAAAAATTCTGCACTGAAAAGTAGTGATATCAAAAAATTAGCCAAGTCAAAACTTTATTTGAAAATCAAAAAATACTTGGCGCATCGTTTTTTTTATGGCATTATAGGTATACTATGTATATGTATATTTGATGTATATTTTAAATCTGGCCTATACTTCCAAGCTATTTATATACACGATGCGCCAAGTATTTTTTGATTTTCAAATAAAGTTTTGACTTGGCTAATTTTTTGATATCACTTCTTTTCAGTGCAGAATTTTTAGATTTCATTATTTTTTTTTTTTAAGTTGAAGAGACTTGGCTGGTATTTTTACACGGAGTGTTTTTTTATGGGGATTTATATTATACACGAAGAGCCAATTATTTTTTGAATTTTAAAGTAAAGTTTTGACATGGACCAAATTAACTTTGTATGTTCGCTGTGTTGTGAATGGCTTAAGTGTTCTTAGGTCGTTTTTCTTGCCACTGAAAAAGCAATTTGTAAGGCAGTAGTTAGGTCGTTTTTCCAGCCACTGGAATAGCAATCTGTAATGCTATACGGCATGGATGATCTGTGGCTTAACTGCACTTAGGTAGTTATTCCAGGAACAACATTTTTAAATGTAACAAAATCGCTGTACTTAAGCAAATCTATGTTTGTTATAAATAACAATTTTTCAAATCTGACTTCACCATTGGATTCCTTGATTTTTTTTAAAGATTTTACATATACAAATCTCATATTTGCATTTTTTGTACTAAAGTTGTTATTCCTGCCAGCCACAGAATTAATAGCTCTTTTATCTCTGTGCCTACAGGTCCATGGCCTGTAGAGCAGAGACTTGTAAACGCATATCAAATCGCATGCAATACGAAGGCTCGCTCATCCAAGAAGCGTTATACATAGTGTTTTCAATAGTTTTTCCTAGTCGTCAATTGTATCTTCAATTTGTCTTCGCTTCAATTTGATCAACAATAAATGCGCCACGCTCTTGGGATGATTCTCACGAACCAGCTACAGCAAAGGAAGGAGACCGCGATGCTCCGATAGATGGTTGCGGAGCTTCAACAATCTGCAGGAAGCTCCAATTCCTCCCGAAGCAACCCGTCGCCACAACCATCAACAAAACTACCAAACATGCCCTTCTCAACACTTGAAGCTATTGCAAACTTCAATGACAGTGTTGCCTGCTTGTTTTTGTTGTTGTTGCCAGCTTGTTGTTCAAAGTCGATTTTCGTCGTGAAAATTAGTAGCCAAGAAGACGTTGAAACTGTGTGCTTTTCTTGCAAAGTTCTTTGACAATCTGCATAAATAGCCTTGGTATTGTGTTTGTTTTGAGATTACAAGTTTCAAACTTTTCAACCCTAGGGCAGACGTTTCCGAGTGCAAGCCGAGGAAATTTAAAATTACAGCGGATGATGTAGGTATACCTGTGAAGTTATCTCCGGTCGCTGTCTAATTTTCGGCTCAGCGGAGATGGTCGTTGACATCCGTGATCGTTAGTAAGAGGGCTAAAGCGTTTAGTTAGAAAAACACACTTTGTATGATATTTTAGTCGCAACTGGACTATAATCTTTACTCTTCTGAGCCTGTGTTTATTTAACATAACAATGTACAACTTTCATGATGAATTAAATGATACTTTACATCACTTCACTAAAATCACCAATATTGTCAGTGTAATTTGAAAAAAAACATATTCATGATTGTATATTATACGCAACAATGTCTATGCAAAATTACGATATTTTTTTACAGTGCAGTGTCCCAGGAAATAATAACATTGCAAAGCGAAATGTCATCATTCACCGCCTAAATCAGTGTCTCGATTGTTGTCTGCAGGACGGCGGCGTTCTGCGACTCATGTATTTGCGTTTGCATTGGCATGTGTGCTTCTATTTCAGCCCCACCGCCCCCCTCGACGTCGCCCACCCCGGCGTCACCACCCCCAAGCCCCCGAGGAGCACGTGACATCGCCCAACGTGCTCTCGCGGTCGCAGAAGAGGAGGTCGACGAAGCGTAGGCATGCCGACTTGCTGTCCCCCGGCGACCAATCCCCAGAAGTCCCCTCTTCTGTCGCCGTCAAGACGTCGCCCACTCCGGCGTCACCACCCGCCGCCTCCGAGGAGAAGTCGGCGAACCAGGGGAGGAAGTTAAGGAAGCGACGTCGTGACGACGGCGACGCTGATTTACCGCCCACCAACCCTGCCCCCAAACAGAAACGACTAAAGAGGCAACCACCCACCGGCAAGCACGTGAGTCAAAATCATTGCTACCGATATATTGTGTGAAATGAGTAATATGCCTTGAGTGGCGGCATTGTAGCTCTCCTTGCGACGCCGTCGCGGCGGCCGTCGGTTTTTGTGGCGTACATTGTCAAACTTCCATGTCTGATTGTGTCAGACGTCAAATATCCGTGTCAGAATATTGATTATCATTTATCAATTATCATTATCAATTATCATTTGTAACAAAGTAGAGATCGCCAAATGACGGGATGGTTCCGTGTGTCAAAGCAGTGTTTGCATCTCATGTTAGTTCACCTATCTATTTATTTAATCTTTATTGTCAACAGGGCCGAAGCCCCACAAGTGCAATATAATAAAAACATGAGAACATTACAGCATACATATCACAAACAATGAAAACGAATTACAACTAAATCGGTTCTATATAAAAACATTGGACAGAACCTTGTCAACAGAGTCTTTAAAATCACTAAAAGAATCATTAAAAATATCTATATCACAGATCAAGTCACTAGATAACACATCATTAATGGATACGCAATATTGCTGGATACGCAATATGGGAGAAAATTTGTAAACATTAACACATTTTGAAATATAAAAAGGTTATCTTTCATCGGAACAAACCGTCACCACTGCCAATTCATAAAAAGGTTGCCTATTCCTTGTGTTTTTTCGTGGAGCATGAAAATTAATATTGCTAATAAGAACAGAGTCATAACAGTCATGTATTATTCTACCCATAAAAAAACACTTCGTGTATAAATAACAGCCAAGTCTCTTCAATGAAAAAAAAATATGAAATCTAAAAATTCTGCACTGAAAAGTAGTGATATCAAAAAATTTGCCAAGTCAAAATTTATTTGAAAATCAAAAAATACTTGGCACATCGTGTATATAAATAACTTGGAAGTAAAGGCCAATTATAAAATAAACATCAAATATACATATACATAGTATACCTATGATGCCCTAAAAAAACAATGCGCCAAGTATTTTTTAATTTTCAAATAAAGTTTTGACTTGACTCATTTTTTGATATCACTACTTTTCAGTGCAGAATTTTTAGATTTCATATTTTATTTTCATTGAAGAGACTTGGCTGATATTTTTACACGAAGTGTTTTTTATGGGGATATCACTCCATTTTTTAGTTTATTCTTATAACTCATGACAATCGAACGAACAATTACTAAATCCTTTTAAAATTGTCACCCTTTACAATTTGGTTATTCTCATGAAGAATATTAAAGGTTTCATTCCAATCGGTCAACCAAGTTCCGAGATATGGCAACACTTCGGTTTTCAAAATGGCTTCTGAACTTTCTGCACTGCCACATAGAAATTATAACTATAAATGATATGCTACATTTTAAGCTTTCTGAGTATGTATTTATTGTATAGGAGGGGATTATAATAATTTATAAATTTGAATGACGTCATTTCCGGTCTCATAAATAGGAAAATTCTAGTTTGACTGTTCCTATTCCATAGAGATGGCCTTCCGAATCGTTTGGCGCTAGTTTCATACCGATCTGTCAAACCAGTTTTCGAGATATGGTGTTTATTCCGGTTTCAAAATGGCTGCTAAAATCACTGACCCCTTGAATTATAATTTAAACATGATTACATTTTATTATAAGCTGTCTCAAATAGCATATTTATTGCATCAAAATGTAAATTTGTGAGTTTTTTTAAATAAGTGACGTCATTTACGGTTTTGGTATGCGAAACTGCAAATATGATTGATGATAATACATAAAGTTGACCGTCTAAATTGTTTAGCGCTGGTTTCGTTCAAATCTATTTATCCGTTATTGAGATATGATGTCACTTCCGGTTTCAAAATGGAAGCTTCCGGTTGGTTTTATAACAAGTCAAATGAGATATCAAAAGTACATACGTTTTATAAATATCAAAATAATCGGATAAATTTTGTTGCCGAAATGCCAATCGATGTATTTCAAATTTCATGACGTCATTTCCGGTTTCGTTAACATACATTTTAGTCTGTTGCTATTGATAATCTATAAAGTTGACCGTCCGAATCGTTTATCGCGCTATTTTTGTTCCAATCGGTTTAGCCGTTGTCGAGATATGATGTCACTTCCGGTTTCAAAATGGCGGTACAAAAAAATTCATAGGGGCGAGGGCAAATCAGACGCCAAAAGTGCACACGTGGTAAAAATGTGAGATCAATCGGTTCAGCCGTTTGGGCTGTGGCCTGTTTACCGGATTTGAATTCCAGGAGACTACTACTACTACTACTACTATGATTATTACTGACTAGGAAAACGCTCTGAGTAACGCGTTGATGAGCGAGCACGGATACGCGCAACACCTCAAACCGAAATTCTGTTTATCGAAAATGTCCCAATTCATAAAATATTGGTCCCAATAACCACGCAATGTTTTAACTTAAGTTGATCGATTAAACCTTTGGGATTGAACGATTCCTTGTTAATTTTCAAAAATCACAGGATCTCGTTTTAAACGGTCATATCAGTTTCGTAATATACGTTTGAAAGTTTCTGCTCTAACAACCTTGAACTGAAGATTCGAAGATGCCGTGAAATGTGAAATTAGAGAAATATGACAGCCAACACGCAAAATATCCGTAAACTGTCAATAACTTTTGAATTTAAACACAGTTTAGTCTGAAAATTGTCAAAAATACTGATAATGTTGAACCCAATGACCATGCAAATTTTTAAGTTGATCGGTCATACAGTTCTGGTTTAAATTTCAAAAAGCACATGAAATATTTTTTTAATTTTTAACCAATGGGAGGATTTGGCTGAAAATTTGTAAAATAAGAGACAATGTTGGTCTTAATGACCATGCAAAATATAAGGTTGATCACATTTGTCGAAGACCATTTTCATTTTTCAGCCTATCAGGAGATGTTTATTTAAATTTTAACCAATCAATGGATTTCAAAAAAAATTTGGGTCAGCAAACAGAAAAGGTTGTCTCTACATGTGTGCAAAATTTCAGATCGATAGGTGAAACGGTGCGACTTCTATTGCTCCAGATAGCAGCCAAAAGTAAAAACAAAAAAAAATAAAAACAAAAAAAAAAACAGAGGTCTGTGTCAAAAGAGTCAAAAGGAGACGCTCGCTTCGCTCGCTCAATAAAACCGCCCTAAAACACTGTTTTCACGGCCTTATAGCTCGCAAAGGGCGTAACCAATTGTTCCCAAATTTGGTATATGTTGTAGAGTGGGCTATAACTCGAAATTAAGATATTTCGCAACAATGTGAGATTTCCCAAATTTAAGATCCAGTAAGCCGAAAATGCCACTTTGATGCTTACAGTAAAAGTGGGTTGCTCCAGCCTTTATATGAGAGTGTGCGCGCGCCGTACGACTTAGCTGGCGTGGAGCGACCGCTCCACTAGATATAAAAACAATATGTCTGTGATCTGACGCCTCACTTCAAGTGTTGTTAGGTGGTAACTACGACACAAATCAGCATAATCAGCCCTATGAAACACTACTCCAGATTTAAAACACATGAATTTGATAAATCTCTTCTGAACACTTTCTACACTTTCAATGTTACCGATGTGAGAACCATTAGGATTCCAGATAGTAGTGGCGTAATCAACATTTGGTCTAACAAGAGTAACATACAACTTCCTCAAAGTCTTGTGTTTAAAGTCATTAGCCATATTTCGTTTAATAAAACCCAGGAGTTTAAAAGCCTTGGGAACTATATAGTTGACATGCTTGTTAAAAGTCAGATCGCTTGCCATGACAACCCCTAGGTCTTTAATATGGGAAACCCGAACAAGATTCTGATTGTCAAGAGTGTATGTGTGATTTATCTGAGTCTTCTTATTTGTGAAAGACAAAACATTGCACTTGCTGACATTTAAAGATAACTTCCATGTTGAGCACCATGAAGAGAGAGAAGTAACATCCTCCTGGAGGAGGCTACAGTCATTGATATTAGAAACTGTTCAGAACAGTTTCAAGTCATCTGCATACATTAAAGCATGGGAATTTTTAAAACATGAAGGCAAATCATTAACGAACAGGACAAATAAAAGAGGGTCAATAATGGACCCCTGGGGTACCCCTGAGGTGCAGTGAACCGGTGATGATACCAGAATTCACAGGTACAATCTGACGACGATTGCTTAGGCCGGGTAGGACCATCTCTGGATTTAGTTAACTCTCGATGATTAGTGGAAATTAGTGAATCTTATTGGCTATGGAATTCACGCCAACTTGTTTCATTGGTTAACCCTCGAGAGTTAACTTAATCCAGAGTTGGTCCTACCCGGCCTTAGGTAGATAGATAACAGAGAATGCAACTTTCCATCTATTCCAAACGATTTAAGTTTGTGGAGTAGAAGAACATGGTCTACACTTTAAAAGGCACTCGAGAAATCTGTGTATATGGAGTCCACTTGCACCTTATCATTAAAGCATTTAGCTATATAGCTAGTGTACTCGGCAATGTTGGTAATTGTAGACCTCCTCTTAACAAAGCCGTGCTGCTCAGGAGCTAGGCACTGAACAATGTGGGCATATATTCTCATATGTAAGATTTTCTCGAATACCTTGGACATTACAGGTAGTAACGAAATTGGGTGGTAGTTGGTAACTCGAAAGCCGCTACCCTTCTTCAACACTGGAACCACATGGGACGTTTTCCACCGGGATGGAAAGTCACCCGAGTCCAAGGCGTGGTTAAAAATTGAAGCAAGTGGCCCAGCAATTTCTTTGAACCAGTATATTAGTACCGACACAGGAATTCCATCCGGTCCTGCAGATTTCCCAATCCTCAGCGATTTTAAACAAGCTTCGACTTCAGGTACTGATACAGAGATGTCACTGAGGCACCCACTATTATAAGAAGGGACCTCTGGGAGAGGGCCATCCGTGCTGTTTGTAGGCAATAACTTCGTTTGGAAAAAGTCAGAGAATAACTGCGAGCATTAATTTGCGTTTTTAGCCGGTACTCCATTAAATGTCACCTCAGTGGGCACACGGCTTGTCTTGGTCTCCATCTGAAGAAGTTCCACAAACGACTTGGATCTTTATTTAGCAAAGCATCTATGTTCTTGATGTATGATTTGTACTTCAAGGCCTTAAGCTGCTAGAAGAACGATCTTTTTACATGAAACTAGATTCTTGCCGCAAGAGAACCGGACCATTTCCATCTCAGGGGCGGATCTAGCCTCTTGTCATGGAGGGGGCGATTTTGGAAAATATGAAGGGAGTCTAGGGGTATCCCCAGCCACAGGCGTCCGCTGAATTTTTGCTAGGGGGTGAGGATAATGCAAGGAAAACAATTGTCCCACGGGCTAAGGGGGGCGTGGGGGGCGGGCCCTTCACCCTGCCCCGCAGGGCGTTTTTTGGTTTTTGGACACTTTGAAATAAAATTTTGAGACGTTATGAGGTGTATTTTGTTGAACAATTCATTAATTTTTAAGCTTGGACACTTTGGGGTAGTGCCCGCAGGGTATTTTTTGGTTTATTGACACTTCGAAATTAATTTTCTGAGTTTTTTGTTTAGAAAATGAAACTATACGTAAATAACACCACCAAATTTGTATGCTATCCTGACATTTAGTTTTAATGCACTTTTTTAGAGCAAAGATTAAACCTTGCCAATAAATAAGCCATGGTTACGATATTTTTGTAAATTTGACGAAATGAAAAATCAACCTGCTGATTTTAATAGAAGGTGGATGGAGGAGGAACCATGGGGGGGGGGGGCGATCGCCCCTTCCGCCCCTCCCTGGATCCGCCCCTGTTCCATCTGCGGTATGCTCTGTTTTTGTCTTTAACAGCATTAATCGTCTACTATCGAACCAGGCAGGGTATTTAACCGGACTAACTCTTAACGTTGGTACAACATCCGTAATGGCTTTATTGACAAGTTGATAAAATGCGTCACATTTTTCATTGACAGTATTGCAGCAAAGTAGGCGATCCCAGGGACTATCACGCAGGGCAGTGTCTAGAGGCGTAGGTATCCTTGCGGTCTCTGATTCAAGGCCACCCCCACCATGGCGATGTTTCCAACTCAGACTGGAGATATTAAAATCCCCACACAAAATAATTGTGTCATCAGGAAGTAAGGCGAAGTTGACCGCAGACAGAGCATCATGTAATCTGTCCACCGATAAGAACTTTTTTTGGCGCGATCGGAACTGATTTCCACCCACACGAGTTCACAGTCTGGCGTTTCTAAGTCATCTCGGCGTCTTGCAGAAAATTTAGTCCCAACTGCAATCAGAACTCCACCGCCGCGCTTCTGTCGACCATTTGCCATTCCTCTATCTCGACGGAAGACGTTAAACTGAGAAGTGTCAAGTACTTCCCCATCGAAGACGTCGGAGTTGAGCCAGGTTTCAGAACAACAAAGTATGTCGTATTCAGAATTGTCCGAGAAAAAGCTATTGAATGCCAGTAACTTCCCATCCCCAATACTCCTCACGTTGGCATAATAAAGAGGAACCGGCTCATTTAGAAGGCCAGCACATGGACCCGGGTTCAGTTCAATGTCCCCGCACAACAACAGTAGCAGCACACAACTATTCACCGCGCACGACAGACGAACTACAGTGTAAACACCAGCACACGGGTTGTCATGAAGCGCGCACGTCCAAGTTTTAACTGTGAATTCACTCACTACCAGAAGATTTTCACGCAAACATGAATTGAAACACAGCTCACACCTTGTAAGTTCCACATATTTATCACGTTTAACGGTATTATATGCGTGTTTTACAACTAACAACACGATTATTAGGCAGAGCAAACGTACAGCACAACCAGCCATAGCGGCCATCTTGACTATCCCCTCATGGTAAACTCATCGCGACTCGGTCACTTGTGAAACCGCCGTCGCGACGGCCGTCGTGTTTTGCTTGGTCCCAGAGAGTAAAGAGACCAAAGAGTAAATGGATTGTACATGATAATAGAACGTGAGTAATGAGAATATTGGAATGTGAAATGTTATGCACATTACTAGTGTACGTTCTAGAGGGGGACGATTCACATTAGGAATGTTCTAGAACTTGACTATGTCATGATGAACGCTGCGAAGGAGGTGGTCGTTGCCTATTAGTAGGACTAGAGTAGGACTAGCCACCATTGTCCGAGTGCTAACTTGGCCCATTTACTTTGCAGCCGCTCCCGGACGGTAAATTTCGGTACAGAAATATGATGCACTGCCCCATCTGCCAAGTTTGCCGGCCACAAGCAGACTTGAGCAAACACCTAAAGGCCAAGCAGGGAAAGGAGGCTGCCAGGCACGTCGAATACGCCGCCGAACATCCCGCCGTGCCCGATGATGTCTGGGCTGCCGACCTGTTTAAACAAACTCAAGAGGAAGAATACGCCCACGCAGTGGAGTTGCGCGTCAACGTCGCTCGGGGCACTTTGGCGAGGCTGTGTACGAAGACCGAGATCTGTGGGCCAAGAGTGAGTAGACATGGTTTTATTGATTGCCATTGATTTTCTTCGCCACCGTTGCGGAACAGTGCAACCCCGCAAGCCTTGCCATTGTCTCATCGTTCTGTTTCGTTTCACTCGTTTCAGTCGTGGACTGGACGGGCCAACTAGGATTTGTAGTCGTCCAGGGGTGCCTCCGCCGCGACGGCGACGCCATAGCCACTGCGCTTGAGGAGGGCCCCTCGGAGCCAGCGTACAACGCGGACGACCAGCCCGCCGCCACTGGTCACGCCACGAGGGCCACGACCTCCACGCCCGCCGCTGCTGGCCGTGCGCCTGCCGACGTCGCCGACGCCCGCCCCGCCGCCGTCCAGAGGCGCCTGAAGGCCAAGGGTCTTCAAGAAATGGTGCCGGTGTGCCCAGAACTAAGAAATTGGGCAGTGTCGGAACGCAGCAAAGGAATCGCAGATACATCGCATGTGTTAAATTAGCGAAAACTCCTCCGCGCAGTTCTGGCACCAACCGAATGGCCTAAACATTCGGTCGAGAAGCAGCTAGCATGGCCTCCCGGTAGTGTGTACTGGGAGCTGCTCCGCGACGTCGCACAAGTGATTAAGTACTTTAATAGTGTGAAAGATTGCGGCACCGGAGCGGTGGGTGTAGAACATTACCGGAAAGCCATGCAGCTCTTCATCCAGAACTCGCCCGCCTTCATGCCGGAGGAGTGGAGAAGCTTCCAACACAGCTTCCAGGTAGAACATTACCGAAAAGCCATGCAGCTCTTCATCCAGAACTCGCCCGCCTTCATGCCGGAGGAGTGGAGAAGCTTCCAACACAGCTTCCAGGTAGAACACTACCGGAAGGTCATGCAGCTCTTTAACCAGAACTCGCCCGCCTTCATGCCGGAGAAGTGGAGAAGCTTCCAACACAGCTTCCAGGTAGAACACTACCGGAAGGTCATGCAGCTCTTCATCCAGAACTCGCCCGCCTTCATGCCGGAGGAGTGGATAAGCTTCCAACACAGCTTCCAGGTAGAACACTACCGGAAGGTCATGCAGCTCTTCATCCAAAACTCGCCCGCCTTCATGCCGGAGGAGTGGAGAAGCTTCCAACACAGCTTCCAGGTAGAACACTACCGGAAGGCAATGCAGCTCTTCATCCAGAACTCGCCCGCCTTCATGCCGGAGGAGTGGAGAAGCTTCCAACACAGCTTCCAGGTAGAACACTACCGGAAGGCCATGCAGCTCTTCATCCAGAACTCGCCCGCCTTCATGCCGGAGGAGTGGAGAAGCTTCCAACACAGCTTCCAGGTAGAACACTACCGGAAGGCAATGCAGCTCTTCATCCAGAACTCGCCCGCCTTCATGCCGGAGGAGTGGAGAAGCTTCCAATACAGCTTCCAGGTAGAACACTACCGGAAGGCCATGCAGCTCATCATCCAGAACTCGCCCGCCTTCATGCCGGAGGAGTGGAGAAGCTTCCAACACAGCTTCCAGGTAGAACACTACCGGAAGGTCATGCAGCTCTTCATCCAGAACTCGCCCGCCTTCATGCCGGAGGAGTGGAGAAGCTTCCAACACAGCTTCCAGGTAGAACACTTCCGGAAAGCCATGCAGCTCTTCATCCAGAACTCGCCCGCCTTCATGCCGGAGGAGTGGAGAAGCTTCCAACACAGCTTCCAGGTAGAACACTACCGGAAGGCCATGCAGCTCTTCATCCAGAACTCGCCCGCCTTCATGCCGGAGGAGTGGAGAAGCTTCCAACACAGCTTCCAGGTAGAACACTACCGGAAGGCCATGCAGCTCTTCATCCAGAACTCGCCCGCCTTCATGCCGGAGGAGTGGAGAAGCTTCCAACACAGCTTCCAGGTAGAACACTTCCGGAAAGCCATGCAGCTCTTCATCCAGAACTCGCCCGCCTTCATGCCGGAGAAGTGGAGAAGCTTCCAACACAACTTTTAGGTAGAACACTTCCGGAAAGCCATGCAGCTCTTCATCCAGAACTCGCCCGCCTTCATGCCGGAGGAGTGGAGAAGCTTCCAACACAGCTTCCAGGTAGAACACTACCGGAAGGCCATGCAGCTCTTCATCCAGAACTCGCCCGCCTTCATGCCGGAGGAGTGGAGAAGCTTCCAACACAGCTTCCAGGTAGAACACTTCCGGAAAGCCATGCAGCTCTTCATCCAGAACTCGCCCGCCTTCATGCCGGAGAAGTGGAGAAGCTTCCAACACAGCTTCCAGGTAGAACACTTCCGGAAAGCCATGCAGCTCTTCATCCAGAACTCGCCCGCCTTCATGCCGGAGGAGTGGAGAAGCTTCCAACACAGCTTCCAGGTAGAACACTACCGGAAGGCTATGCAGCTCTTCATCCAGAACTCGCCCGCCTTCATGCCGGAGGAGTGGAGCACAGCTTCCAGGTAGAACACTACCGGAAGACCATGCACTCTTCATCCAGAACTCGCCCGCCTTCATGCCGGAGGAGTGGAGAAGCTTCCAACACAGCTTCCAGGTAGAACACTACCGGAAGGCCATGCAGCTCTTCAACCAGAACTCGCCCGCCTTCATGCCGGAGAAGTGGAGAAGCTTCCAACACAACTTCCAGGTAGAACACTACCGGAAGGCCATGCAGCTCTTCATCCAGAACTCGCCCGCCTTCATGCCGGAGGAGTGGAGAAGCTTCCAACACAGCGTCCAGGTAGAACACTACCGGAAGGCCATGCAGCTCTTCATCCAGAACTCGCCCGCCTTCATGCCGGAGGAGTGGATAAGCTTCCAACACAGCTTCCAGGTAGAACACTACCGGAAAGCCATGCAGCTCTGCATCCAGAACTCGCCCGCCTTCATGCCGGAGGAGTGGAGAAGCTTCCAACACAGCTTCCAGGTAGAACACTTCCGGAAAGCCATGCAGCTCTTCATCCAGAACTCGCCCGCCTTCATGCCGGAGAAGTGGAGAAGCTTCCAACACAGCTTCCAGGTAGAACACTACCGGAAGGCCATGCAGCTCTTCAACCAGAACTCGCCAGCTTTCATGCCGGAGGAGTGGAGAAGCTTCCAACACAGCTTCCAGGTAAAACACTTCCGGAAGGCCATGCAGCTCTTCAACCAGAACTCGCCCGCCTTCATGCCGGAGAAGTGGAGAAGCTTCCAACACAGCTTCCAGGTAGAACACTACCGGAAGGTAATGCAGCTCTTCATCCAGAACTCGCCCGCCTTCATGCCGGAGGAGTGGAGAAGCTTCCAACACAGCTTCCAGGTAGAACACTTCCGGAAGGCCATGCAGCTCTTCATCCAGAACTCGCCCGCCTTCATGCCGGAGAAGTGGAGAAGCTTCCAACACAGCTTCCAGGTAGAACACTTCCGGAAGGCCATGCAGCTCTTTAACCAGAACTCGCCCGCCTTCATGCCAGAGAAGTGGAGAAGCTTCCAACACAGCTTCCAGGTAGAACACTACCGGAAGGTCATGCAGCTCTTCATCCAGAACTCGCTTGCCTTCATGCCGGAGGAGTGGAGAAGCTTCCAACACAGCTTCCAGGTAGAACACTACCGGAAGGTCATGCAGCTCTTCATCCAGAACTCGCCCGCCTTTATGCCTGAGAAGTGGAGAAGCTTCCAACACAGCTTCCAGGTAGAACACTACCGGAAGGCCATGCAGCTCTTCATCCAGAACTCGCCCGCCTTCATGCCGGAGGAGTGGAGAAGCTTCCAACACAGCTTCCAGGTAGAACATTACCGAAAAGCCATGCAGCTCTTCATCCAGAACTCGCCCGCCTTCATGCCGGAGGAGTGGAGAAGCTTTCAACACAGCTTCCAGGTAGAACACTACCGGAAGGCCATGCAGCTCTTCATCCAGAACTCGCCCGCCTTCATGCCGGAGAAGTGGAGAAGCTTCCAACACAGCTTCCAGGTAGAACACTTCCGGAAGGCCATGCAGCTCTTCAACCAGAACTCGCCCGCCTTCATGCCGGAGGAGTGGAGAAGCTTCCAACACAGCTTCCAGGTAGAACACTACCGGAAGACCATGCACTCTTCATCCAGAACTCGCCCGCCTTCATGCCGGAGAAGTGGAAAAGCTTCCAACACAGCGTCCAGGTAGAACACTACCGGAAGGCCATGCAGCTCTTCATCCAGAACTCGCCCGCCTTCATGCCGGAGGAGTGGAGAAGCTTCCAACACAGCTTCCAGGTAGAACACTACCGGAAGGCCATGCAGCTCTTCATCCAGAACTCGCCCGCCTTCATGCCGGAGGAGTGGAGAAGCTTCCAACACAGCGTCCAGGTAGAACACTACCGGAAGGCCATGCAGCTCTTCATCTAGAACTCGCCCGCCTTCATGCCGGAGGAGTGGAGCACAGCTTCCAGGTAGAACACTACCGGAAGACCATGCACTCTTCATCCAGAACTCGCCCGCCTTCATGCCGGAGGAGTGGAGAAGCTTCCAACACAGCTTCCAGGTAGAACACTACCGGAAGGCCATGCAGCTCTTCAACCAGAACTCGCCCGCCTTCATGCCGGAGAAGTGGAGAAGCTTCCAACACAGCTTCCAGGTAGAACATTACCGGAAAGCCATGCAGCTCTGCATCCAGAACTCGCCCGCCTTCATGCCTGAGAAGTGGAGAAGCTTCCAACACAGCTTCCAGGTAGAACACTACCGGAAGGCCATGCAGCTCTTCATCCAGAACTCGCCCGCCTTCATTCCGGAGGAGTGGAGAAGCTTCCAACACAGCTTCCAGGTAGAACACTACCGGAAGACCATGCACTCTTCATCCAGAACTCGCCCGCCTTCATGCCGGAGGAGTGGAGAAGCTTCCAACACAGCTTCCAGGTAGAACACTACCGGAAGGCCATGCAGCTCTGCATCCAGAACTCGCCCGCCTTCATGCCGGAGGAGTTATCAAACCATTTGTTAGTGCTATGATTGTCCCTTATTTTCAAAGTTTTTGTTGCAATACACGTGTCATTAACTTCACTGAAGTTAGTTATCAATTCATCAAGCATAAGAACAATATCTGTCCCTTGCCTATTCGTACACCAGTTTTTATTTGATAAAGATTTGTTGTAATAGTTAATAGCATCCTTATCTAGGTAAAAAATTTTATAGTCTTTATACTTAATCACGTTTATCTTAGACTTAGACTGAACTGTGGTATCAATGCAATTGTTATTAACTTTAATTCCTACTATTCGATGGTCAGAAATAATCTCATCAAGGATATTAACCAAAATGTTCCGGTCCTCTTTGAATGTAATTACATAGTCAATTAGGGTATGACTTATTGTGGATACATTATTGTCCTTATTCGTTTTCACACCAATTCTAGTAAAATCCTGTACAATTTGTACAAGGCCATCCTCTTCCAACAAGTTTAACAGTTTTTTGGAATAAAAAGTGGGTTTACTGAGGTCAATATTGAAATCTCCGGTTATAATAAGTTTGCATCTGTCACTGGCGCTAGTACTAGTAGTTCAGTCAGTTAGGTGAAAAATTAGGGGTTTGATGATAAACCTGTAAAAATTTCAGCATATACTCAGAAAAACTAGCTTATCAACATAGGCTACGGTGCATATCGAATTTTTTCATATTTGGGGGGGGAAGGGGGGGGGGGGTCAAAATTTTATTTTCAATATTAAAATAAAAATGGCGGAGTTGGTGATAGCAACTCAAAACTTTCACAAAATCCTCATTAAACTTATCTTATAATAATGTGCCCTTGTGCATGAAAATATTCTCATTATTTTGGGGTGGAGGGGGGGGGGGGGGGGTAGACGATATTTTGAATTGTTGGCATAAACACTAGGGGTTTGATGATAAATTTGTAAAAATGTCACCATATACTCAGCAAAAGTAGCTTATCAACATAGGCTACGGTGCATATCAAATTTTTTCATATTTGGGGGGGTAAGGGGGGTCAAATTTGTATTATCAATATTAAAATAAAAATGGCGGAGTTGGTGATAGCAACTCAAAACATTCACAAAATTCTCATTAAACTTATCTTATAATAATGTGCCTTTGTGCATGAAAATATTCTCATTATTTTGTGGGGGGCGGGGGGGGGGGGGGGGGGGGGTAGACGATATTTTTAATTGTTGGCATACAAATTAGGGGTTTAATGATAAACCCGTAAAAATTTCACCCCATACTCAGCAAAACAAGCTCATTAACATAGGCTACGGTGCATATAAATTTTTTTCATATTTGGGGGGGTAGGGGTGGTTAATTTTGATTTTCAATATTATAATAAAAATGGCGGAGTTAATGATAGAAATCTATAACGATTACAACATACTCTATATACTCATCTTATAATAATGGGTCATTTTGAATAAAAATGTTTTCAATAATTTGGTGGGGAGGGGGGGGGGGGGGGGGGGGGGTAGACGATACTTTTAATTGTTGGTATAAACATTAGGGGTTTGATGATAAATCTCTAAAAATTTCCCCATATACTCAGAAAATCTAGCTAACCAACATAGGCTACGGTGCATATCAAATTTTTACATATTTTGGGGGGTGGGGGGGGGGAGGGGGGTAGGGGGGGTAAATTTTTTATTTTTAATATTAGAATAAAAATGGCGGAGTTAGTGATAGAAACTCAAAACTATCACAGGATACTCTTTATACTCATCTAATAATGATAGGGCTTTCAGCATGAAAATAAATTCAATATTTTGGGTGGGAGGGGGGTAGACGATATTTTTAATTGTTGTGATAAACACTAGGAGTTAGATAACAATAGACAACATCATAAACTATCAGAGCTCTCTGGCGGGAGAAATATCGGCGCGCATTGCCTATCGGGTACCTGGTTCAATCCAACCTGCAGTCTCTACGCGTAGTCTGTATACATCTCATATGATTAGGTATAAATTCAAGTCTGTACGACATTTAATAAATGAAAACTATTTGAACAACTTGTTCTTAAATGTAAACAAATCCAATAATTACGAATAAAATATAATATCGGGACATTTCCACGTAAATTAATGAGATAATGGTGAATTTCCTTTTGAATGACGCTCCTCAGCCAATGAGAGGCGAGTATTCTGCTCTGGAGCTGAAGACTGTAGGTTAGTCACGCCCCAAATGCACCGCCATATTATGGTTTCCGCGCATGCGAAGTAGGTTTGTGATGTTGTCTATTTTGAAAAAATGCAACCTTGTACTCAGCAAAACTAGCTTATCAACAACATTGGCTACGGTGCATAACGAATAAGTTCATATTTGGGGGGTGGGGTGGGTCAAATTTTGATTTTCAATTTTATTATATCAATTAATTAACAATCTAGTGGAGCGGTCGCTCCACTCAGCCTGTATAAACTGAGGAGCAGACCAACTACTTTTACTGTAAGCAACAACATAGCATTTTCGGCCTACTGGATCTCAACAATGGAAAATCTCACATTGTTGTGAAATATCTTAATTTTGAGCTATGGCCCACCTGACTACATATACATCACGCGACAACAACCGGTCATGCCGTTTACGACCTAGAGGGCAGTGAAAATCGTGAAATTACACCGCTTTCATCTGCTTCTTCTTCTTCTTCTTCTTCTTCTTCTTCTTCTTCTTCTTCTTCTTCTTCTTCTTCATATGATTCCCGAAAAAGTTGCTGTCACCGCCACAGCCTAAACGGCTGAACCGTACAACCTGAAATTTTTACCACATATGCACTTTTGGCGTCTGATGATACCTTGCCTCTTGTGATTTTTTGTGCCGCCATTTTTAAACCGGAAGTGACGTCATATCTCAAAAACGTCTGGACCGATTAGAACGAAATTAGCGCCATTCGATTTAGATGGTCATCTTTATGAAGTATCAATAACAAAAAATTGTTTTCTTATTTTCTTAACCGGAAGTGACGTCATAAATACGCAATATTTCACTTATTTCAACAAATTATACTTAAAATACGTACATAATTAACTTAAATTGTAATATAGACAATACAATTTATAAATTCAAGGTTGCAGTGTTCTCGACCGCCATTTCTGAAACCGGAAGTGACGTCATATATCTAAAACGCCTGTACCGATTGCAACTGAACTAGCTCCTGCGTATTCATTCTACTATTTATTTGAAAAATCAATTGGGAAAAATGAATAAACAAATTAACGGTACCGGAAATGGCGGCAGGAACCACTAAATGAAACCGGAAGTGACTTCATATATTACAAACGGCATGACCGATTTTACGGAAATATAGGGATTATGAATTCAGATGGTCGTTCATGAAGTATCAACTAGATAAAACTAGATTGTGTTCTTATTACCTATACCGGAAATGACGTCATAAATATGATGATTGATGAATTACGTCATAAATATGTTAAATAACATTAAATTCACCACTTTATACTTTAAAATAGATATTAGTAAACGTACATTGTGAATAATTATAAATTCAAGGTTGCAGTGTTCTCGGCCGCCATTTTTAAAACCGGAAGTGACGTCATGTATCAAAAACGGCTGTACTGATTGCAACCAAATTTGGGAAATGTGTAGGTCTAATAATTATGAATTAAAGACGACATTATTTTCGGCCGCCATTGTTAAAACCGGAAGCGACGTCATATATCGAAAACGGCTGTACCGATTGGAACTAAATTGTGTAAATATGTAGGACATAAGAATATTGATTATGAATTTAAGACGACATTATTTTCGGCCGCCATTGTTAAAACCGGAAGTGACGTCATATATCGAAAACGGCTGAACCAATTGCAACCAAATTTTAGAAATGTGTAGGACTAATAATTATGAATTAAAGACGACATTATTTTCGGCCGCCATTGTTAAAACCGGAAGTGACGTCATTTATCGAAAACGTCTGTACCGATTGCAACCAAATTATGCAATTATGTAGGACTTATTATTATGAATTCAAGACGACATTATTTTCGACCGCCATTTCAAAACCGGAAGTGACGTCATATATAGAAAACGGCTGTTCCAATTGCAACCAAATTTTGGAAATGTGTAGGACTAATAATTATGAATTAAAGACGACATTATTTTCGGCCGCCATTGTTAAAACATGAATTTACGTCATATATCGAAAACGGCTGTACCGATTGCAACCAAATTTTGGAAATATGTAGGACTAATAATTATGAATTCAAGAAGACATTATTTTCGGCCGCCATTTCAAAACCGGAAGTGACGTTATATATCGAAAACGGCTAAACCGATTGTTATCAAATTATGTAATTTTGTAGGACTTCTAATTATGATTTCAAGAAGACATTATTTTCGGCCCCTATTTCAAAACCGGAAGTGACGTCAAATATCGAAAACGGCTGGACCGATTGTAACGAAACCTAAGCTATTTTTTTTGGATAATCATTTTAATCTTTTACCAAACGCAACTTTTCTTAGTACCTATCCAAATCGGTTGAGGCGTATTTTTTTAAAGAAATTAGTCCTTGCTCGGACATGTGCTACAAGCTGTATGAATAAACTAACAAAAGAAGTGATATCCCAGAAAAAAACACTCCGTGTAAAAACGGCAGCCAAGTCTCTTTACTTCAAAAAAATTCAACACTGAAAAGGAGTGATATCAAAAAAGGAGCCAAGTCAATGACATTTCCAAATATTTAATCGTATTTTTGAAATAAAAGAATAAACACCGAGAAATACTTTACAAAAGGACTTGGCGCATCGTTTTTTTAAAAACATTTTTCTATTCATACGCATATGCCATTGCTTATGAAGTGTTATAGTGTTTAAGAGTCATCTTATTTTCCAAAAAATTGATAAATATGTTGGAACTGTTTTTATCTACTATGCTATTAATAGTTCTGTGAATGTGCTCGTTTATGAAATCGATATCACTGTTTAACTGTGGCTTATCATATCTGTAAGGAATTGTTACTATCATTACCTTCATTTTCCTGCTCAAGGGTAGCAGTGTTGTTAATATATTGGTTACATCTGCTGCTATTTCAATATTTTTCTTATGACCAATGTCATTTGAACCACTCATTATGATAAGCCAGTCATCAGCTGTGTGCATTTTTGTTAAAACGTCTATTTGTTTATTAACCTCCAGCCAGTAACCCTGCCCCAGGCTTTATTATACTGGATACACTGAAGCGTTGATTGACTGAAGTTGTGCAATGAGTCAGACAGCTAGTTACTTACACCACGACCGTGACTGTCTGATAAGAGTAAAGCTTTACATTTTACATTCTTTTTCAAATTCGCATTAATTTTTATACGAGTTTTACCCTTACCGCATTTGCCACTCGGCACCAATTTCTCATAACAACAAATTCTTTCTCTAACTGATTTATCGGAGCTATCCTCCAAAGATTTATGAACTATCTTAGGTTGTACAATCATAGAATTTTGAGATATAGGCACTGTAATCGGAATAAAATTTGATAATTGAGTGTTTGGAACAGAATTACTGAAATTAGTAACTATTTCTTGCCTAACCGTAGTATTGGTGTCGTCCTGAAATAAAACATCAATACAACTTTCATAATCAACACTATTGAACGTATTATTTGATAACGCACAAGCTGTAGGAGAAGAATGTCTATCACTTCTCTGAAACTGTAATATTGTACTATATTGATTAGCAATACATTCATTAAGATTGTCAACCATTTCTGCTAAATTATTTATTTCACTATTTTTTTCGGCAATTACAATTTCCAGATTACTGACAACACAACGCAACTTATTAACACTTTGACACTCACACTTACACTGCGATTTATTTAAGGTAAACACACATTGCAGGGGGGTTGCTGATGTCACGTTGCTCACCGAATTCACCTTGACCCCTGCAGTAGACGTAGTGAAGATACAGCTAGTGGGAGATGTCATGTTGCTCACCGAATTCACCCTGACCCCTGCAGTAGGCGTAGTGAAGATACAGCTAGTGGGAGATGTCATGTTGCTCACCGAATTCACCCTGACCCCTGCAGTAGGCGTAGTGAAGATACAGCTAGTGGGAGATGTCATGTTGCTCACCGAATTCACCCTGACCCCAGAAGTAGGCGTAGTGAAGATACAGCTAGGTGGAGATGTCATGTTGCTCACCGAATTCACCCTGACCCCTGCAGTAGACGTAGTGAAGATACAGCTAGTGGGAGATGTCACGTTGCTCACCGAATTCACCCTGACCCCTGCAGTAGGCGTAGTGAAGATACAGCTAGTAGGAGATGTCATGTTGCTCACCGAATTCACCCTGACCCCAGAAGTAGGCGTAGTGAAGATACAGCTAGGTGGAGATGTCATGTTGCTCACCGAATTCACCCTGACCCCTGCAGTAGACGTAGTGAAGATACAGCTAGTGGGAGATGTCACGTTGCTCACCGAATTCACCCTGACCCCTGCAGTAGGCGTAGTGAAGATACAGCTAGTGGGAGATGTCATGTTGCTCACCTAATTCACCCTGACCCTGCAGTAGGCGTACTGAAGATACAGCTAGTGGGAGATGTCATGTTGCTCACCGAATTCACCCTGACCCCTGCAGTAGACGTAGTGAAGATACAGCTAGTGGGAGATGTCATGTTGCTCACCGAATTCACCCTGACCCCTGCAGTAGGCGTAGTGAAGATACAGCTAGTGGGAGATGTCATGTTGCTCACCGAATTCACCCTGACCCCTGCAGTAGGCGTAGTGAAGATACAGCTAGTGGGAGATGTCATGTTGCTCACCGAATTCACCCAGACCCCAGAAGTTAGCGTAGTGAAGATACAGCTAGTGGGAGATGTCATGTTGCTCACCGAATTCACCCTGACCCCAGAAGAAGGCGTAGTGAAGATACAGCTAGTGGGAGATGTCATGTTGCTCACCGAATTCACACTGACCCCTGCAGTAGGCGTAGTGAAGATACAGCTAGTGGGAGACGTCATGTTGCTCACCGAATTCACCCTGACCCCTGCAGTAGACGTAGTGAAGATACAGCTAGTGGGAGATGTCATGTTGCTCACCGAATTCACCCTGACCCCTGCAGTAGGCGTAGTGAAGATACAGCTAGTGGGAGATGTCATGTTGCTCACCGAATTCACCCTGACCCCTGCAGTAGGCGTAGTGAAGATACAGCTAGTGGGAGATGTCATGTTGCTCACCGAATTCACCCAGACCCCAGAAGTTAGCGTAGTGAAGATACAGCTAGTGGGAGATGTCATGTTGCTCACCGAATTCACCCTGACCCCAGAAGAAGGCGTAGTGAAGATACAGCTAGTGGGAGATGTCATGTTGCTCACCGAATTCACACTGACCCCTGCAGTAGGCGTAGTGAAGATACAGCTAGTGGGAGATGTCATGTTGCTCACCGAATTCACCCTGACCCCAGAAGAAGGCGTAGTGAAGATACAGCTAGTGGGAGATGTCATGTTGCTCACCGAATTCACACTGACCCCTGCAGTAGGCGTAGTGAAGATACTGCTAGTGGGAGATGTCATGTTGCTCACCGAATTCACCCTGACCCCTGCAGTAGACGTAGTGAAGATACAGCTAGTGGGAGATGTCATGTTGCTCACCGAATTCACCCTGACCCCTGCAGTAGACGTAGTGAAGATACAGCTAGTGGGAGATGTCATGTTGCTCACCGAATTCACCCTGACCCCAGAAGTAGGCGTAGTGAAGATACAGCTAGGTGGAGATGTCATGTTGCTCACCGAATTCACCCTGACCCCTGCAGTAGACGAAGTGAAGATACAGCTAGTGGGAGATGTCATGTTGCTCACCGAATTCACCCTGACCCCTGCAGTAGACGTAGTGAAGATACAGCTAGTGGGAGATGTCATGTTGCTCACCGAATTCACCCTGACCCCTGCAGTAGACGTAGTGAAGATACAGCTAGTGGGAGATGTCATGTTGCTCACCGAATTCACCCTGACCCCAGAAGTAGGCGTAGTGAAGATACAGCTAGGTGGAGATGTCATGTTGCTCACCGAATTCACCCTGACCCCTGCAGTAGACGAAGTGAAGATACAGCTAGTGGGAGATGTCATGTTGCTCACCGAATTCACCCTGACCCCTGCAGTAGGCGTAGTGAAGATACAGCTAGTGGGAGATGTCATGTTGCTCACCGAATTCACCCTGACCCCTGCAGTAGACGTAGTGAAGATACAGCTAGTTGCTCCAAATTATCTTTGTAAACAAATCACAATTATTAAGGATACTCATAATTACAATACAAGGTTAAAAGACAATACAATAATTCCAAAATCTTCATCTACATTTATAGACAATACAATTTTTCATAAAGGTATTAGATTGTATAACCGCATCCCTATTACCATTAGAAATAGTGAGTCACCACATGAATTCAGAAAGGGATGTTGTAAATTCATTAAAGAAAATAAGCTGTTATCGACAACTGCGTATGGATTTTGGGACAATTTTTAACAAATAACTTGCAATATTACAAGCCTGCCTCCTATTTTTCATTCTTTCTTTGACTGAATTTCCTTTTCATTTTTCATTATCTGCTGTTCCAATGTTATTTATGTATTTTAATGTATCTATGTATTTAACATTGATTTTATTGTGTTTTTGACAATGAATGTATGTTCAACTGTATGTGTTTTATGTATTTATGTATATTTTAATAGCAAAACTGCTAAAAAATAAAATGAATTTAATTTAATAAATTATTTAATAATTGTGTGCACCTATTACAGGGACCCGATGGCGCTGAAGATATCGTATTCCAAGATGTTGAATCCACTTTTGGAAAACGTAGAAGAAAGCTATTGCCCCCAATTCCGAGGACCCTGGAGGGATTTTCAGTCCTCCTTTATGAGCGGCCAGAGCTACACCAACGTTATGGTACAGCGAGAGGAATTCACAGGAGAGAAGACTTCTTCCGAGGGGCTTTGATCAGCGAGGGAAGTGAAACGCTTGTTTTCGCATTACCATCGATGTGCGAACTTCTAAACAACGCAGATCACATCTACATCGCTCGGTCTGCGGAGATGCGACAGATTGTCACAATACAAATGGAGTACAAGCAAAACGTAAGTTACTACAGAGTACATCTAAACATTCAAATCTTCCAATTCTTAAATTAAATGCTCTCTTTTTGAACGTTTTACAAACTATTTTTATTAGAAATCTCTATATTTCAGGCCTGATAAAGCCCACTGAAAAGAGGGCAAAATATAGATATTTATAATAAAAATGGTTTGTAAAACGTTCAAAAAGAGAGTATTAAATTTAACAAAATCCAAACTAAAGAATTGAGAAACGAAATATTAAAACTTCCAATTCTTCTTCATAATTATTTCTAAGTATTGGGTAATTTTCTTTTTGTAGTTTTCAACAGATATTTTGTGATATCATTGGATTACATATGCCTTACAAATGCAGCAAAGGACAACTGATCAAATAGTTCCAGGTTTTGATTTATGAAGTGCTAATAAGCAGATATAATACCTACTGTTATTAAATTGTTTTGCTTTGGCGATCACTTATTCACCAGGAAGTGTTTGTAATTTTTGTTTCATATAAAGTAGCCTAAATTACACCTAGGTATGTAATAAAATTTACAATCAAGTACTACATTATGTTTCAGACTTTCCCAGTTGTCTTCGCTCTGATGACAAAAAAATCGACGGAGGCGTACGAGTTGTTGTTGACCTTTGTTAAGAACGTCCTGGCACCCAACATGGCGCCCGTTGACGTCATGAGCCATTATAATGAACGCTGCCCGCACTGTCTTCCCCGACAGCCAAGTCACGGGCTGGCTCCATTATGTCATAATGAACGCTGCCCGCACCGTCTTCCCTGGCAGCCAAGTCACGGGCTGCTGGCTCCATTATGTCATAATGAACGCTGCCCGCACCGTCTTACCCGACAGCCAAGTCACGGGCTGTTGGCTCCATTATGTCATAATGAACGCTGCCCGCACCGTCTTCCCCGACAGCCAAGTCACGGGCTGTTGGCTCCATTATGTCATAATGAACGCTGCCCGCACCGTCTTCCCCGACAGCCAAGTCACGGGCTGTTGGCTCCATTATGTCATAATGAACGCTGCCCGCACCGTCTTCCCCGACAGCCAAGTCACGGGCTGTTGGCTCCATTATGTCATAATGAACGCTGCCCGCACCGTCTTCCCCGACAGCCAAGTCACGGGCTGTTGGCTCCATTATGTCATAATGAACGCTGCCCGCACCGTCTTCCCCGACAGCCAAGTCACGGGCTGTTGGCTCCATTATGTCATAATGAACGCTGCCCGCACCGTCTTCCCCGACAGCCAAGTCACGGGCTTTTGGCTCCATTATGTCATAATGAACGCTGCCCGCACCGTCTTCCCCGGCAGTCAAGTCACGGGCTGTTGGCTCCATTATGTCATAATGAACGCTGCCCGCACCGTCTTCCCCAGCAGCCAAGTCACGGGCTGTTGGCTCCATTATGTCATAATGAACGCTGCCCGCACCGTCTTCCCCGACAGCCAAGTCACGGGCTGTTGGCTCCATTATGTCATAATGAACGCTGCCCGCACCGTCTTCCCCGGCAGCCAAGTCACGGGCTGTTGGCTCCATTATGTCATAATGAACGCTGCCCGCACCGTCTTCCCCGGCAGCCAAGTCACGGGCTGTTGGCTCCATTATGTCATAATGAACGCTGCCCGCACCGTCTTCCTCGACAGCCAAGTCACGGGCTGTGGCTCCATTATGTCATAATGAACGCTGCCCGCACCGTCTTCCCCGACACGGGGAAGACGGTTTTACTTTAAACTTTGTTGAATTTAGTGGAGGACATGGGGAGGCGGTTGACATAACGGGCCCGATCCGGGGGAGTCAAGCACTGGTGGGAAGGCCAGGCCGGAATGGGGACGGACCGGGGGGTGTAAGGATTCGGCCCCGCTGAACACGATTTCAGGGGGATCACCATCTCGAGGGGGAAGGCCGGCCCGATGGGGACCGCAAATTCAAGGGAGGACATGGTTAGGCCGACCCCCTGGCTGCTCTTTGTCTGGGCCTCACCACTGATCTGTCCGGCATGGGTAGCCCTTACACATGAGCATATGCTCGCAAGCGTTGCTGCAATGGATCATTGGCCAACACAAACCCCACCACCGCGATAAGGTGGCAGCCGTCGGGGGGAGTGTGCAAAATTTCAGCTCGATCAAAGCAGACTTTTTTTTGCAATCCATTTATTGGTTCAAAGTTTTAACACACTTTCTACCTGTTGGTAAGTCCGATCATCTCAAATGTTGCCAAGATTTTTAAAAATTTAAACCAATTAGGTCAGTTTCTACCTATTAATAAAAATTTTCAACAATCTTCTGTTAGGTCGAAAATCTATGTGCTCCAATTAAATTGAAACTTGGTATTGTAATCAGATCCAACATTTCATATTTTATTTTACACATTTTCAACCCAATCGATCAAGTATTTACAGACTTGTTGTCAGTTTCATTGGCACCGACTCTAGGGGTGCCCGGGGGCGAAAGCACCCAAAGGATGATTTTGTGTAAGTGCTCCGTACCCACACAAAATTACTAATAAGAATATAAAATAAGAACAAACTGTGTGGTCACAGCCTGCCAAAAGCAATAACCGTCAGAAACTATGCAATTCGTACAATTTAGCCTTCTAATCACCCGAATCATCCCTAATTGTGAATCAACCATTGATCTAGTTATAACCAACTGGGAGGGCCTCGAGGATATGGAAATCGTGGATCCTGGGTTGTCGGACCATGCTGGACAGCTGCTGAGGATCCCAGCATCCATGAGTGTCGATACATCGTTCAGTCATAAGGAACATAAGAAACGGAATACGAGTACGCCATTCAGGAGAAGATTTCACAGCGCGGCAATCGGAGAATTCAACCAAGCTATTGCTAGTGTAGATTGGTCGCCTGTCTACGCGGAGACTGACACGGAGATGAAGTACGATGCTTTCTTAAAAATGTTTCTCCTAAAACTGAATGAATTTTTTCCTATGTTGCCATCTCCTAAAAGGCATCAGCATACGTCCAAGGACTGGATCACCCCCTCAATTAGGTCAGACTGCAAGAAAAGAAGGGACCTTAGTCTAGCTTTAAAGAATCGGGCTTCACCTCAGATGAAGATCGAATTACGAAGTCTAAGGAAAAAAATCAGGGATGACATCTGTGTAGCTAAGATAGCTTACAATTCGAAGCTGGTACGGGACTCAGCCAACGGAAGTAGTGCCTTATGGAAACTTGCGAAGAAATTGACAGGAACGGGGAAAATTGATCCAGAGCCCATCATCTTGAAGGCAGGAGGTACCCTCGTCGATCTGCCGAACGAAGTTGCCACTGAATTAAACAGGTTCTTCGTGTCAGTAGGCACTACTCAGAGTTCTACACCAAACTCTGCGGACGAGTGTGTGCGTCAGTTGAAAACTGTCTGGCCCCTGAACGCAGCCGTGTTTGTTCCCAGAGAGGTAACGGATGTAGACGTCATTGACATACTCACGGACTTCCAGACTAAAACGTCGGTAGGATGGGACGAAGTGCCCATGACTCTCCTCAAGAAATGCGATGGATTTATTGCTGCTCCACTTGCTCATGTGATAAACAGCTCGATCACCAGTGGGTTAGTCCCGTCTAAAATGAAGAGAGCTGTAATAATTCCGGTCCACAAGAAAGGCGACAAGGCAATCAGTTCCAATTATAGGCCTATCGCCTTGCTCCCATCATTCGCGAAAGTGTTAGAAAAAGTTATGCACACCAACCTCATCAGACATCTTGTAACTACGTCCATGATCTTCAGCCACCAGCACGGGTTCAGTTCAGGTTTGACAACAACTACTGCAGCCTTTGAGTTAATTAACAAAATCACGTGTATTCTTGAAAACAAAAACCAGGCCGGTGCGGTATTCTGTGACCTATCGAAGGCCTTCGACACTCTTCAACATGGTCTGTTACTAAAGAAACTCCAGTGCTATGGCGTTGGTGGTGTATCAGGACAATGGTTCAAATCGTACCTGTTGGACCGAACCCAAAGAGTGAAGATCCCTAATGGATTGTCTAACTGGAAAACAATAACCTGTGGAGTGCCCCAGGGCTCTATCCTTGGGCCCCTCCTTTTCCTGATGCTGGTCAACGATCTTGGGCCGTGCGTGTCCATCTCCAATGTCAACAGCCATGTGGTGCAATATGCCGATGACACAACAGCAGTTGTCGAATCATCGACATTGGAAGACCTTAGTGAGGACCTTAGAATCTTAACTGGGAATCTAGGCAACTGGTTCGTAAACAATAGCCTGACCCTCAACCCTGAGAAAACTCGGGCTATGGTCTTTTCTGCCCGTGGTAACCGTCAATTGCCAAACTTCGAGATGACAACGTCACTGAGCACGAAGTTCCTCGGCCTGACCATTGACCACCAACTCAAATGGTTGCCTCACACAACTGAATTAGTAACCAAACTTGCTCGGAATGGTTACTTGATAACGACCCTAGCAAGGCAGTGCTCTACAGCGACTGTGCGGACGGTGTACTTCGCCTTGGTGCAGAGCATTCTATCTTACGGAATAGTGTTCTGGGGGGCCTTATCTTCGAGCAAGAGAGTATTCATAGCCCAGAAGAGAGTGGTCAGACAAATGTGTGTAGGACTGGGCCTAGGGATTCTTGCAGGCCGCTGTTTAGTAAACTGGGAATTTTACCTCTTCCCTGCCGCTACATTTTAAATATCTGTGTTTTCACGCGAGACGATATTAATCTTTTCGTTGCTGGCAACGAATAATTCACAACACTAGAGGATCGAAAGAATTGCAGCACCGGTACTGCAAGTTGAAGATGACGTCGCAAGGGGTACTGCAAATGGGGCGCCGATTTTACAATAAGATTCCTGAGTTTATTAAGAGCTCACCGACAAGAGAAGATTTTAAAAGACAATTAAAGATAATGCTACTAAAGCATTTGTTTTATTCTACTGACGATTTCTTGAACTGCATGTTTTAGCTTATTATGTACGTGTTTTTTTTAATTGGTTATGTTCTTTCAGCTGACTTCTTAAGTACAACTAATATGTATGCTTTACTTGACAACTTTTATACATTCGTAAATTTTGTATAATTTTTATTGTAATGTGAAAAAAAGGCTTATAAAATAAATAAATAAATAAATACCTTACATATTCATTCAAGTACATTTAAAATATAGATTTATCAAGGGAATTTTGAAAGAAACTTGTTGACTTCAATTGCGCAGTGACCTTATGCTGTAAAAGTTAACTATCTCTACTCAGATGTAGCACATATGTGTGCTCGCTCATCAATGCGTTACCTACACTGAGCATTTTCCTACTTAACTTATTAAAATGATCCATCCATTTATTCCTGCACAAATTGGTTTGAATTAAGCTAGTAAAGAGCGATTACATATACTGACATTTTGTAGTGACATTACAAGCTCAGTAAACTTTATACCTACACAGTTTTGTACACATTATTACACATTATTTATACACAATTTTAAAAATATCTGAAATCGAGTTTACTTTTAGTAACTAATTATTAATCACAATTAGAATTTATTTTTGTGTTTATATTTTTTAATATAAGGTATATGACTCTAGCTTTTTCATTATTAAAATGTTAATATTATTTTCAATCTGAAACCTCTATCTCAGGTTAAGGAAAAGCGTTTAAATACGGACAATTTGCATGCCACGATTTCACTGTAGCAATGGATCGATTTTATTTGTGTTTAATTGTTTCAGGCTCTGTGGGCAAGGTGCCAACATCTGGGATTGGAGCCAACCATTAAGACCAATGCGGCAGCTGCCAAGGCAGTGAGGATGGCGGTAAGGAAACACCCAGGAAACATCGCAGAAGGATTGGATGATGTCCGAGAATCATTACGAGCAGCGCGTCTCCGATTTCATTGAGTACGTTGATAAGACTTGGGTGCAATGTTTTGTGGTCCTCAAGATGTCGGTGTTCAGGAGGATCATGCGCACAAACAACAGCCTCGAGAGTTACCACTCGACGCTGCTCGATTGGTTGGGTGTGCATCCACGCTTCCGGATTTTTATCGGTATGTGTTCAATCAGAATTTTTATAGAAATATACACTATAAATTATAGCTTATATGATAGGTTCGGCAAAGCCGGCGAAGGTATACGCCCCCTGGTTTGGCATGGGGCTCGTTTCTCTTATCGGATACCTTCTGGGGGGGGGGGGGGGGGGGGGGAGTTCCTCTCGAATGGGGCGAGTGTCTTTCAGGTCTCTGCTTCGTGCCTGCTCCACTGCAGTGTGTGACTCAGATGGTCCAGATACTGAGTAGTCAAGGCGCCTCGAATGACCAAGCAGACGTTTGCCTCGCGCATGTTTGACTTGCCTTCTTGGCAAGAAGGCAAGCATCAGTCGTGCAGACCGACGCATGAGCATCGGTTGGCGGAAAAAAAAACCCGGAAAAAAAAACCCGGAAAAAAAACCCGGAAAAAATACCCCAGGAAAATATACCCCTGGAAATAAAACCCCCGGAAATAAAACCCCCGCTGTAATATTATCAGGCTTGTATTAGTGTTGTATTCTGGTTAGCACACTGATTCCGAGAAATACTGCCTGGTTGTAATGTCATAAATGTCATAATTTAATTATTTATTTTATTCATTTTTAGATGAATGGGGTTTGACATGACGGAGAGAACTTATACGCTTCTCCAAATACGCTTCATGTTTTGATGTGATGTGTTAGACATTAGTTGTTTTTTACTTGTCATTAAGTCTGACTAGGCATTGTAATATGTTGTGATAAATAAGTCAAGAAAGTACGATTTTCACTTGACTGTAATTCAGAAACCTATTTGAATTTCAAAACCAAACTTGCAGGATTTTCGAACCTTACGAATACCTCCTTATCTATATTTTTTTCATGAATTTTCAAGGTCCCCCTTTTCCAAAATTTGGCATCAAATATTGAAGAAAACCAAATTTTGAAAACTTTGTGATTTTTTTTATGACAAGAAGACCTACAAATTTCAATAACTTTAGAGTCAATTATTTTAACAATGTATGTGGAGCTTTATACAAAAATAATTGTTTCGAAATAATTACCCCCAATCGAAATAATTCAGCCCAAAATTTCGAAAATTTGAATTTTCGAGCCAAAATTTAAGACTGGCAAATTTTATAGACGGACTCATACAAACTAATTTCCGATAATTTTATGTGAAAGGTGGGTACTTTATTGTATTAATAAAGTTGAGTTGACGTCCGTATCTATAACATTTGTTGATATGTAGCTCATCCCGTATACCTCATTTTTGCTCCATCCTCAAAACTCTAACGCCCGTAACTTCTAAACGACGTGAGATAAAATTATGCAAAAAATCTTTTTTGAAATCATTTTTATATATCTATATGTGGCCGAATCATAAAAATTCTATAAAATAGTGCTGCGACCACTTTTTCGAAAATTGGTCTATTACTGGTGGAACGACCCATTGTATAAATATTAAATAACACTATCGACTGAATAAATAATACAACTCATACACGTCATTATCTATTTCTACAATCAAGCAGATATTTCGCTGGTCTACAAATAAATTGCTTAGCCTTTGTAAGAATTGAAAAAAGTAAGGTAGGAAGCATGTTTAAACTCTTATTAACAATAAATACCTACACTATCGGTTAAAATAAAATAAAAACTATAACCTTGCAGGTATTGCTTTCTTTATCTCGTAAAACGTATTATAACAATAATAGATAGACAGCTGAATGCTTCCGAGTTGTTTTGAATGGGGCGCATCGGGCGGCCGCAACGGACTCTTCGAACCTACAATGTTATTTATATGGGAAAACACGATTTTTTTATTTATGGACGGATCTTTCTCAAAAACTATACAGGTCTAAGTTAGTATGAGATGAAGGTGTGTGCAAAATTTCAGATCGATACGTTGACCGGTGCGACGTGGGTTGAACCAACAAAAAAAACACACACACACACACAGAGAAAGTGCCGCAAGAGTCAAGTGGAGACGCTCGCTCCGCTCGCTTAAATAGACTGATCAATATACCTATAGGTACTTTACTTTCTGACATACATTTTATATAATGTTTTAATATAGGTACATGATACATTTTGTATTCTTTGACTATACTCATGTGATATGATGTGATAATAAATAGACTCATTCAAACGAACTACAGTAGCCTTCTTTCAAAACCTATATTTATAGTTTGTACCGAGGGGTGAACAACTAAAAAAATCAGTGTACACTTGGAAAAAAAACACGTAACATTAAATAAAAAAAAATAAAAAAAATAAACCTGTGTACACTAAAATGTCAAGTTGTTGAAATTGGTCCGCGGTCAATGTTTAGGCGGGGGGTTTATTTCCGGGGGTTTTATTTCCAGGGGTCTTTTTTCCAGGGGTATTTTTTCCGGGGTTTTTTCCGGGTTTTTTTTCCAGGGGTTTTTTTCCGGGATTCCCATACAGGAATCGGTGTGAGAGGCAGAGCCGATGCCGATGCTCATGAATCCCGGAAAAAAAACCCTGGAAAAAAAACCCGGAAAAAAAACCCGGAAAAAATACCCCTGGAAAAAAGACCTCACCTGCTTCGAGATCCGGTTTCCACGCCTTCTGGAAGACTCGGTTGGGGCAGCCGTTCTCATACAGGGACTCGTGCAGGACTCTGAACTCGGCGGCGATGTGGTTTTTGTAGGTGATGATGTAGGTACATACGAAATCACACATTTTGCTGGCACGTTGACGGTCAGATTTATAACTTTATTGAGATCAATCCATGTATTTTTGTAATGTGAGTGATTCCTCGTCGTAGAAAACTTTCTCCGGAGAGTATACAATTTCCCTGGTACCCGTTAACAATAAAATATCGTGAAAAAAGCAGAGAATCATCACAGCTGTTCTGCGTGCCATGAAGCTGGTAGCAGGCAACAATGACGTGCAAACCGTGAATTGGCCTTTGAGCGGTTCATATCATTGGAAAACACAACACCGAAGTGTGGATTCTGTTGCAGATATCTCAACGGTCTAAAAACATTGCGCAAACTAAGTTGCGCAATCAAAGCCGTCTACGGGTATAACTTGGTGGTAGCAGCTGTTGTTTCTACCAAAATACGAAGCCAAACGTGGTTCCTTGATTTCGTGAGTACAAATCTCGCTAAATACAGTAAAAAGACAAAACGGAAACCTCCTCGACACATAGACGCCACATCGGCCAACATTGTTTCTGACTTTGTGGTCCTATGTGGAAAAGTTCGTCCAGGTATTAATGAAATATTACTGGTGTGTATATTAGCTGTTCCCACCCTAAAAACCATATGTGGATAAAGTACGTGATTGCATGATCTATTCAGCACAAGGTGTAATATAGTGCATTGCATTGCATGCAACCATTACCAATATATTTTAAACACCTTGCATTCAGCCGCCATCTGGATATTGTTTGACAAGCTTCAAACTAATATCTTTGCTTTAATCCTTCCTCTATATTATATTCCCCCTATAAACCCACTTTTTGAAAACTGGAAGCAACCGATATACGTCGACTTCGACAAGAAAATGACAGTCGAGACATTGAATGGAATCATCAAATGATCAAATGACATCAAATGATTCCATCAAATGAGTCGTACCGACGAATTGGTTAATTTGTTAATTAGCCGTCAAGTGAATGTGGCTGCCCTCGACTCACGAATCGTAAACGCCAGTGCGTACATGAACGATCATGAGTACATCGCCATATATGTTAATAATTTCACAGGTTTTATTACAGCACTAATTTTTCCTGTAACCTTACCGTATTCATGTACTTGTTTACAATCAAATTTATAATTATGTCAACCTGTTTTTCACATTATGTTTAGAAAGTAGAGGAGCGCTGCTTCAAGTATTTCTATTGTTTATCATAACTTTTATTGTATTATTGTTATTGTATATATTTTGGTGAATAAAAACTCTTTTAAAAAAAAAAAATGAGTACATCGGCACATGTCTGGCAGGTACAATCGTTGATGGAATGAAGCTGTCCGTAAAATGGATAATGGATGATGTGTAAATGAATCCGATATGTTGACATTTAAGAGTATGAATCATCACTTATTTAACACGCCAGCAGACATCGGACAGTGAGGTATAGTCAGGGAAACTAGATGGTTCATACTCTGCCTCTCTTTGACCCATAACATATACATATTTTTATATGGGTCAGAGAGAGGCAGAGTATGAACCATCTAGTTTCCCTGACTGTACAGGCTCAGTGAAACCAGGTCCTATTCCTCCAGAGAGTGACGCAAGATGAAATACGGGATGACGTCATCACAGACAAATAACCAGGAAAATATCACTTCTAAATCCACATCTCCCTGCTACTGATCGCATTTAATATTATCGTCCACCGTTTGCATTAAACGTTTGTATTGTTCGTTTGAACTGTGAAATTCTGGAGGTGACATTTCCTGGAACCTTAATGAGCAACTTTATGAAGAGACAAAAGCAGACGATCTAAGGATGGCACGCAAGCTAACTTAAAATCATGTTCACTTAACAGAGTTTACTTAACATGTTAACTTAACTTTTTTGAGTGAATCTGTAGCCAGTACATTGGAACTTCATTTTAAAAATAAACCTCATATCCAAATTCAAGAAACATGTAAATTTATTAGATATTGTAACATGTTTTTGACTGCCTCAACGGATGTCACTCCAGAGAAGGGGAAGCAGAAGATCAACCCATATGAATCTAAATTCATATGAATCTTTAGATGATGTTCACTTTAAATGGATGGAAGACGAATCCCTTAAATACTTCAAAATTTGGGAGGAGGATGTAAACAATCGAGCCGCCTACTACACAAATGAGAAACGACGCAGAATGGTTATAAGCCAACAAACCACGGATGGACTGTACATCACTGTTAAAGGTTTCACAGGAGCTGTTATATATGTTTCGTCTCACGGAATAATGCACGTTCATTCAATTAAGACCTATTGGAACAATATTTTGGGAAGCAAAGACGAGCATGTGGTACTAACAACAACCCAGACCTGTCTCAATTCTGTCAAAACATGGTTTCTCTTCAACTTCAAGGAGATTTGGTATCTTCAAGTAAGGCTGGGAACACAGAAACGATTGATGATTCACCTTTGAAAAAACGACGAAAGCCCTAAGAACTTAAATCTCTAGTACACGGAATCTCTAGTACAATTTTCATTAAGTCCTTTAGTCCCCACAAACCATAAACTCACTGCCATATCTATACTTCGTCAGCTGAGAATTGGAGTGTTCTATGTCCATTTTTTTATTTTTTGAGTTAGATGCAAAATATGGTGTTCAGTATTGAAATGTTCTATGTCCGAAAGTTTCGTAACAATCTGTGTACATTTTGTATGATTATAATCATTATTCATTTGTACTATGTCCAATTATGTGTGTCTGGTGAGTATTGGAGTGTTCTATGTCCCGCCAACCAATAGAGAGGCTCACAGCCTTCTAGATGTCACTGAGCAAGATGGCCGATGACGATGGGAGAATACGTCAAATTCTCAACGAAATTGATTCAGATGAAAGGTAAACGATACTATATAACAATCCAATTGTGTAAATTGATATTTATGTTCTTACTGACGTAATTGAAATGAGAAATGGTTATTGGGCATGATTATTTCATGTGATTATTGGTTTATTTACATCTCGTGTCAGAACGTAGGTTTTGTTTGTTCTGTAGCGCTCACATAGTATTTAGTTTTGGGATTCATGTTTATTGATTTATTTTATTTACATCTCGTGTCAGAACGTAGGTTATGTTTGTTTTGTAGCGCTCACATATTATTTAGTTTTGGGATTCATTTTATTTAGCTGGCATGAAGATAGCGACGAAAGTGGAAGCTCGGAGACGGACAGTGATAATGATGCATCGGGAGACGAAGACGTCAATGCAGACACAGATATGGCTGTCGAAGGCGGTAGTGGTCATAATGACGCCGATGAAATGGAAGATATCCCAGTTCTAGCAGCTAATGGAAACAACGACACTGCATCAAACGATGAAGATGCAAATGAGCTCGGCGATGAAAGTGAGACTACATCTGTCGCTGCAGAAAATGATAACCGCATAACGTACGATTTTTTTGTTTGTGAAATTTTTCGTATCGTGACATGATGTTAATAATCTAATTTACCTGTATTTAAATTACCTACATAAAAAATTTTGTACTAAAATTTTACAGTGCGACTCCAAAGCTGCTTACAAGGAAACGGATTCGGCAACCCAACACCTGGAAGCAAAACATCCGCAAGCGACTCAGAGAAGCTGGGGAAGAATATGTTGATATTAAAGGCAAAACGCATCAAGCGAAACCCTTAGGGGAGGCGTGCCCGCCATCGTGTCGTATGAAATGCCGTGAGAAGATTACTCCAGGTGAGCGAGAAACAATCCACAGAGACTTCTGGAAACTAAATGATCAGAAAAAAGCACACTTTTACGCAAAATTTGTAGAACGGAGTGAAAAACTTCGAGAACGACTAAGACGTCAAACGCCTGGTGAAATGAAATGAGTTTGAATGTAAAGAAGTGTGAGACTGTGAAGTATTGCCGAAGAAGAAACGTATCAACATCAACATACTTTGTTTGTAAACAGATGCTTCAACGAAAGGCTAGTTATAAATATCTTGGAATATGGATCAATGAGAAGTTAGATTGGAAAGAGCACATTAATGCAGTTGCACGAAAGGCGATTAATAACATTAATTTTGTATACAGAAACTTGAACGGAACAAGTATTGATACAAAGAACATGGCCTATAAGTCACTTTTGAGACCGATTTTAGAATATGGAAGCGCCATTTGGGACCCATATAAGGACGGTGAAGTAAACACATTGGAAAAGGTTCAAAAAGTAGCTGCAAGAAGGGTGACTGGAAGAGTCAAGAAATGTAGAAAAGAGAGGAATGTTGGAGGAGATGTTTGCGAAGACGGACTGTGGGAAATATTCTTACTTGATGAGAACCATTCGAGATTGGAACCTGCTGGCAAATGAAATGGATGTGACAGAAGACATGAGCAGTAAAGAGTTTAGAAAGAAAATATCGGGCATTGGATTGGAAACAGAGATAGGAGGAAGAGAAGGAGTATGAGAAAGAAGATTTGGAAGAGTTAATTATAGTATTGTTATTTATAGTTTTAAGTTGTATTTGTATTTCCTTGCCACCTGTTTAAAACTACTTGCAAGATGTAAATAAATAAAAGCAAGAAGAAGTTCACTTATAAATACTTCTTTGAGATCCTTGGTGAAAGGATTCAGGTGTGCAAGACTTATTTTCTGAAAACATTGAACGTAAGTGCTCGCAGAGTAGGTTACTTTTTTGACCACAATTATAGTACATCCAGCGGAGTTGCCACAACCCCTGTGAAGGGTAGGAACACGAAGAAACGTTTGCCAGATAACGTCTTCCAAAACATTAGTGACCATATAAACATGTTCCCAAGAGTGGAAAGCCACTACAATCGAGCGAATACGAAGAAGGAGTATCTAGAAACTGATCTCAATTTACAGATTATGTACAATCTCTATAAGGGAAAGTATCCTGATGATCAGCTTACGACTGTCAGTAAATATAGAGAAATCTTCAACACTAAATATAATATCGCTTTTCATAAACCAAAGAAGGATCGCTGCGACTTCTGCGAGGAAATGAAACTAGTTACGACCCCTTCTGAAGATCAAGAACAAAAATATGTGGAACATTTATCGAAAAAACTAGAGTGCAAGGAAGAGCGTGATCAAGACAGAAGAGAACACAAGAATGGCAAAGATCCTACTGTAGCGGTAGTCTCATTTGACTTGGAAAACGTACTGCCTTTGCCGAAAGCGAATGTGTCCAATTTTTTTTATAAAAGAAAGCTAAACATGTACAACTTAACCGGGCATTGCTCATTGGACAAGGTTACGTATTGTGCCGTGTGGCATGAGATGTTATGTGGGCGAGCTGGCAACCACATCTGCAGTGCACTGCTTAAAATACTTGATGAAATTGTGTTGAGGAACCCAGGAATTTTGAAAATCATTTTGTGGTCTGATTCTTGCATTCCTCAGAACAAGAACAGTATCATGTCATTTGGTTTAGCACATTTCCTAAAATCAAACCCTCAAATTGAGAGCATAGAACAGAAGTACTCGGAGCCCGGCCATGGAAATGTGCAGGAGGTTGACGCGATCCACAGCTTCATAGAAAAGAGCTTGCGACACTGCGAACTTTTCAGCCCTGTATCAGTCATCCGAAATTTATGTGCCTTGGGTGAAAAGACCGGGAAACTTCGAGTCCTGCAGATGAAAGCAAGAGATTTTTTTGACTTCCAGAAATCAAGCAAGTTTTTTAATTACAATCTAGTTCCTTATACAAAAATCAAGTATAGCATTATCCGCACCACAAATCTGCTCCACATCGCTTATAAGTGCACGTTTAGTGATGAAGAGGTTGTCGTCCGACTCGCGCGAAAACCCACCCGTGGAAGGAATCAGCAAGATCTCGTGAGTGTCGTCTGTGGAATCAATCTGAAGCCGGTAATGACCGCCGACAAAATGAAGGACATTACGTCAATGTTAAAGTATATGCCGCTGGTTGATCGCCAGTTTTTTCAGATAATTCTGTCATAAATCACTTACAAAAATCTGTGAAATCATTATCTGTAATTAATATCAATTATTATAATCACAATTCCTTCTCAAATATAATAAGTATAATTCTGTGAGTTTTTGTGTGATTCAAATACCTTTTATTACCTCAAATCACCATCATATTAACATTATTCTAATAAAATAATTGGACATAGAACAAAAATATTTAGCAATTTTACTATTTCTGAAAACATATTGTTCTATGTCCAAAATCAATATCAAATTTGGGGCATTAGCAATGTTTTAATATTTTCGAGGTATTTATCCCAGCAATAGTGCATAAATGTAAGTAATTTAAGGTATTAAGATGATACATTTACTGCTATAAACACTGTTTCCCATATTACTAAACATTCAAATGCCTTTTTCTCCAAACTGACAATTGCGGACATAGAACACTCCAATTCTCAGCTGACGACTTGTTATATGGGTTGTTAGCTTGGGGAAATGCTTCTGATTAATTCGTCTACAGGATTGTCACTTTGCAAGATAACATTATTAGTACAATAGTTCCTAATCACCTAAAATTTAATTTAGCTTATTATATTTACAGATATTATTTAGAATGTAATTTTCTACCAGTGCAAATACTTTATAAATATCGTTTAATTTTAAATTATAATTTCAGTAATGAACACACAAAAATACAATATAAAAATTATTAGAAAAGCGTGGCGTAGCGGTCCATACGTTCCCAACCGTGAGGACAAAATTACAACGGTTTGTGATCGGAGGGCTGCCAATATCTAAAATCCAGAGGACATCCTGCAAGAATGTCAAGGTGCCATCTGGGAAATATTGGAAGTGGCCAGTGGTTTTATATTCAATTTTTTAATAGGGAATTTGAGTGCGAATTTGGCAAGAGATTTCTGTTTGAAGCAAGGAAATAGAGCACTTGCTTTCCCAGGAATTAGGGTGCATGAATTAGCCGGAATGGTCAGTAACATGCATATTAGCAATGAGAATAAGCCGGTAAGAGTGGTAGTGAAGATAGGTAATTATGTACCTAGAGACGCAAGGAAGAGATACCATCTATTGAATGATGTGGAGAGATTAATTTGGAGAGTAAAAGCAAGGTTTGGTGGATCCAGAGTGAGTTTATGTCAAGTAACGCTGACTGCAACTTCTAATATTAATGAAGAATTATATAAACTCTGCGAAATCATGGAAGTGGATCTAGTAGATTTCAGTGACATAGTTCGAGATGGCAAGATGCAGACAGAAAGTAAACAGGATGCATTGGTAGATGATTATCAAAACAACGGTGAACTTATGAAAGATCCCCGATATCAAGAACAACTTGAAGTAAGAGAGGATGACCAACCATCAGATTTAATTAAATCAAGTGGAGATATGGAAGAGATTTGTGATGGTGAAAACAATAATAAGGTTTTTCGGACTCAGGACCCTTACCTAATATCGCGAGATGGTAGGACGGTGCTACGTCGAAGCCCCGTCCTACAGTAGCACAGCACCAGGACGATGTTGTAACACCTATCGAGTATACACATCCTACCGACGGGCTACGGCAACACGACCACGCCCACTTTCAGCACCAAACGTCATTGATGCTACTTACCGGCGCATTGTGATTGGTTAATTTTTCTATCATCATTCATCATTCTATTCTTCCATCATTCTATCCTATAAGTGGAAAGAAATTTACAATTAGGTACATTTTCCTCTTTTTTTTAGAGCCAGTATCTATGAATCAAGCTACTTTTAGTAATGGCTATTTTATAGTTTTGTCAATGGCGATAGAAGAAAGATTTCATGTTGTAATAGATAAGTAATGTAAGGGTGGAAGAATTAAATAACAATTGGAAGTGGGCTCATTTATATTTTTATAGCACTGTTAATATGGTGATACTAGAAGGGTATGTTTTCATAATTTGATCTTGATTGAGGGAAATCATGAAACGTTGTAAAATAATTACTAACTATCTATGGAACACGTTTATATTTTTTTGAAGTGTCAAGTGTATAAAGTTAAAAAATTTAAAGAAATTCCATGTGCCGTCTCTGTGTACTTTGTGAAATGTATTGTTATAAAATGCGGATTAATAGAATGTATTTCATGATGCGAAGGTATAACGCATGAGACTTAATTATGTTGACCACGAAACAATATTACGAAGATAACTATTGTGTATTCATAGAAAACATAGGCAACAAGTTTCATAGCGTATATATTCAAATAGAAAATATTTTACAGTAGGTATGTATAATATGTAATTGAAAGATGTGTCCCTATTATTCTAAAAATTCTAAATGACGGTTGTATATAAATGGCATATGCATATGAATAGAAAAATGTCTTTAAAAAAACGATGCGCCAAGTCCTTTTGTAAAGTATTTCTCGGTGTTTATACTTTTATTTCAAAGATACGATTAAATATTTGGAAATGTCATTGACTTGGCTTCTTTTTTGATATCACTCCTTTTCGGTGTTGAATTTTTTTAAAGTAAAGAGACTTGGCTGCCTTTTTTACACGGAGTGTTTTTTTTCTGGGATATCACTTCTTTTGTTAGTTTATTCATACAGCTTGTAGCACATGTCCTACCAAGGACTAATTTCTTTAAAAAAATACGCCTCAACCGATTTGGTTAGTAAGAAAAGTTGCATTTGGTACAAGCTTAAAATGATTATCCAAGAAGAATAGTCTAAGTTTCGTTACAATCTGTCCAGACGTTTTCGATATCTGACTTCACTTCCAGTTTAAAAAATGGCGCTCAATAATACTGCCGTCTTGAATTCATAAAAGTGCAACATAATTGCATAATTAAGCTGCAATCTCGGCAGTTGTTTTCGATATATGACGTCACTTCCGGTTTTGAAATAGCGGCCGAAAATAATGTCATCTTGAATCCATAAATATAAGGGCTATATAATTACATAATTTAGTTGCAATCGGTACATCTGTTTTCTATAAATGACGTCACTTCCTGTTTTAAATATGGCGGCCAGAAATAATGTTGTCTTGAATTCATAATTATAAGTCCAACATAATTAGATAATTTAGTTGCAATCGGTACAGCCGTTTTCGACATATGACGTCACTTTCGGTTTTAACAATGGCGGTCGAAAATAATGTCGTCTTTAATTCAAAAATATAAGTCCTACATAATTACATAATTTAGTTGCAATCGGAACAGCCGTTTTCGAAATATGACGTCACTTCCGGTTTTAACAATGGCGGTCGAAAATAATGTCGTCTTTAATTCAAAAATATAAGTCCTACATAATTTAGTTGCAATCGGTACATCCGTTTTTGATATATGACGTCACTTCCGGTTTAAACAATGGCGGCCAAAAATAATGTCGTCTTGAATTCATAATTATTAGTCCTACACAATTCCAAAATTTGGTTACAATCGATACAGCCGTTTTCGATATATGACGTCACTTCCGGTTTTTGTAAATGGCGGCCGAGTACACCGCAATCTTGAATTTATAATTATTCACAATGTATGTTTCTAAAAATCTATTTAAAAGTATAGATTGGGGAATTTAGTGTCATTTAGCATATTAATGGCGTCATTTAGCATATTTATGACGTCATTTCCGGTATAGGTAATAAGAAAACAATCTAGTTCTATCTAGTTGATACTTCATGAATGACCTTCTGAATTCTTTAGCGCTAATTTCCGTCAAATCGGTCATGCCGTTTTCAATATATGACGTCACTTCCGGTTTCATTTAGTGGTTCCTGCCGCCATTTCCGGTACCGTTTATTTGTATATTCATTTATCCCAATTGATTTTTCAAAAAGATTGCAGAATACATAGACAGGAGCTAGTTCAGTGGCAATCGGTACAGGTGTTTTTCGATATATGACGTCACTTCCGGTTTCAGGAATGGCGACCGAGAACACTGTATTGAAATTATAATTATTTTGTATTGTCTATGTTACAATGTAAGCTAATTATATGTGTATTTAAAGTATAGTTTGATGAAATAAGCTAAATATTGTGAATTTATGACGTCACTTCCGGTTTAGAAAATAAGAAAATAATGTTTTTTAGTATCATACTTCATATAGATGACCATCTAAATCGAATGGCGCTAATTTTGTTCTAATCGGTCCCGCCGTTTTTTATATATGACGTCACATCCGGTTTAAAAATGGCGGCACAAAAAATTTATAAGAGGCAAGGTATCATCAGACGCCAAAAGTGCATATGTTGTAAAAATTTCAGGTTGATCGGTTCAGCCGTTTAGGCTGTGGCGGTGACAGCAACTTTTGCTGTCACTAAACATGAAATAAGAATCATATTATGAATCTATTTATTTTATCTGTCAATTGAATGCTCATAACGTGAAATTGCATCATAATTGTGGAAGCTAGCAAATTTATGAGGCAAAGGGTGAAATATTTGCAACCCCCTTTAAAATTTTGTTCACTAGGTACTTTTATTTATTTTTCATTTTAAACTAGAAACAGCCTTAAGTGGATTTAAATATTTGTTAAATTAATTGGAATTTGTATTTAATTGAAAATATCCTTCTTACTTTGAACTATTGCCACCCCCTAATTGGGGTAGGTCACTCCAAATGATTAAGCAAATATGCTAACACTAATCTATGTAATTTTATCTTTCGATTGAATGCTTAAAACTTGAAATCGCTCCATAAATGTGGAAGATAGTAAATATGAGGCAAAGGGTGAAATTTTTACACCCCCTTGAAATGTTTGATTAATTTTACATTTTGTATATATAATTTGGACCAAGTTTCAATTAGTGGCGTTGTTATATGGCATCAATATTTGTATTATTCCTTAGAATTCATATTTAAAGAAATCATCCCTCTAACTTTGAGCTATTGCCACCCCCTTAAGGGTGTAAGTCGCTGAAAATAAAAAAACAAATAGCATAACATGAATCTATGTAATTTTATCTCTATCGATTGAATGCTTAAAACTTGAAATCGCTTCATAGATATGGAAGATAGTATATAAGAGGCAAAGGGTGAAATTTTACCACCCCTCTACACATTTTGTGCAAAATAAAATTTTTTATATAATATTTGAACTTTTTTACTATTTATCGCATGTTAGTTGACAAGATATATTTGTACAATTAATTATAATTAATAATTATTTATATGGAATCATCCCCAAAACTTTGAACCTTGTCACCCCCGAGCGGGGGTAGTTATGAAGTTTCCCCTCGAGGCAAATCGAATAGTTTTTATTTATCTACAACATATCCGAAATCCACGCTTTTATCACTAAACCCTGAATTTATTGACTTAGCAGCCCGACTAATAGTACTAAGATAATACTTTTTGTGAATCCGGCCCCTGGTTGTCATGGGGTCTAAAACTAAAACGTCCGAAACGCGTAAAATTACTTCGTAGAACCAATATTTTCAAAAAATTCCCTGCGGGGCAGTTAGGGGGCCTTGCCCCCCCAACCCCCCGCGGGTCGTGTTTTTGGTGTCCTCATCTATCTGGACACTCACGAGCCGCGCCTGATGGAAAGTGTCTACACCATTTACACCTTTTGTCGGTCAAACAGTTCAACAGACCTTTTCACAGCCTCCTGTATGTGAATGAAAAAAGTATTTTTTAAAACATCCGAAATTTTATTTCTAGTCGAAAGGATACCTTACGTGAGACTGCGATTAGTAATAATACCAATCTAATTTACCTTTCAGCATTTTGATAGAATTCGTTAAGTATAATGGACACAAGAACCATTATAATAAACAATTTGCCTGCTAATACAATCGAAGAAGACGTGACAGCAGGTCTACAAGGTGAAGTGATGTATTTTCAAATGAGGAATAATATGGCTGCGGCTGTAGTCAGCTTCCGCTCTGATGAGAGCTTCACACAGTCGATCATCAATGGGGTGACTATTCAGCAACATCTCTACCCCGCTGTACCTTATGTACAAACTGCCCAAGAGTTAAACCAACGGAAATATGTTGTTGTGTGCGGAATGGTGCCAGGCGAGGACATAGGCGAGGTCGTCACTTATTTCCGCGCCTACGGAAATATTCTCTCATCGAGAGTGAGTTACGACGATTTTGCAGAGCCGATGAACATTATCTTCGCGTACGGAGGACTCAATGCTACTGAAATAGCAGTTAGGGATGCTCACCACGTTCATGCTAATTTGCTTGAATGTAAGAGGATTCACCGATACCTTGCAATCTGCCTGGGCAAAGAGTGGATTCCAGGAGCAAACAACACCCTATTTAACAAGATCAAGAAAGCGGTATTCTTTCTCATAAGGTGGAGCCCACCAGCGTCGACATATGCCCACGGCATGTACCACATATTTTTGGATGCAAGCAATTTTCTTAATTTCTTGTTTGCTAATAACCCTGTTCCAGCAGCAAATTAATAGGTTATGATTTCTTAGTTAGGTATTTATTATCACTATAGTGTCATAAATTAGAAAATACATTGAATGTAGTGATGTAGTGATATTTATCAGTAGGGGAAGAGACCATTGAACAATTTTCACATAAAAGTCCATAACACCAAACCAAACTTCATTTTGCCATATCTGAAGTTATTATCTACTTTTGTACACATTATTGCACTTGTAAGTGGAAAAAATATCAAAAATTACTTTCCAACAGGTTTGTATTAATTAAAATGTAGGCTTACTTTTTTTGTCCAATGGTGCCCCAGGGTGGGGCACCATTGGACACAGCGTGGGGCACCATTGGACACAGTAGTTTTTGGTCACAATACATACATTTCGGTTAAGAATTTTTTTTTGTCGTGAATTGATGATTACAGATGACAAAATTATTATGGTTAAATATGATTATATGATTAATATAATTAATAATTTGACTTTAATTATATTAATCAATATATTTAAATAGTATTATGATAATAATAATTTAAATATATAATTATGATATAAATAACAGTTTTGTACCATCCTCAAACGAAAAACATCAAGTAAAATATAAAAACTAAATAATACCTAGTGGTGAATGCATTTCCCTATTATGTAAGTGGCTGTCCAATGCTGTCCCTAATCTCCATTTTCTGCTAAGTCACTAATCAAGTAAATACAGGTCTATATAACTTACAAAAACTGTGTAATTAGCTTAAAGTATATTGTAATAATTAAATATATTGCAAAACAAGCAGAGTCACAGCTTTATTTCTATATATTTGATTGATTTTATGCATAGCGGCAAACTTTACTTCGGCAGCAAAAAAGCACCAATGTCACATAACTTGAAAATGAAAGCTAGCAAAGGGCTGAAATTTTCATGACAGGTAAAGATCAGAGTAGCCAACATCTCCAAATTATTTCCGATTTTTTCAACCCTGTTTTCAAACTCAAAATGGCTTTGTCCAATAGTGCCCCCTCCTCCCCTATACATCCATGTGTTAGTTCAACCAACCAGTATTATTTATTTGACACTATATTAGTATCTAAATGCTTGCCTACATTAATTAATTTACGTCCATTCGACAAATCAAAATACCTACATGAATATAAAGTTTCCTTGTTATTTTAATTTACGCAATTAATAAAAGATGTCAATTAATGCCTAAATATCTTGGAAAATCGTATACATTTTGCATTGGTGAGATATCAATCATTACAATAAATGCTCATTTGAAATGTTCATGGCAGACGATTATTTTGTGATTTTGTTGCAGGATTTATTGTAATGATTTGAATTTATTTAGTATACATATGTTAGAACACGAGTTCGCTATACCTTGCAACAAATGAACACTAGATCTATGAACTACAAAACTAACTTCAATAAGACAACAACAGAATCTTAGACGTACTGTTAAAACATCAGTTCGACATCACGGTTCAATGACCATAATGGCATACATATTTATATATGTACATTTCACATATTCTTCCAATATTTAAGCATAAATGCTTACAAGTCACATATTAACGCCGATGCCAAAATTTAAAAATGAAACTGCGTACTAGTACTGAATTATTTAGATATGGAAACTGACTTGTTTATCTAATTATGGTGATCAGAGAAAAAACACCAACTAAGGGAAATTGTCCCTATCCTATGTCTTTGCAGCAAATTGGATGCATCACTTATTCGTAATGCTCTAACAATACTATTTGCATTACTAAATCATATTTTATTTTCATTTAAAAAATCTTCGAGGGAAGTTTTTCAGAAATTTTGGAGCTGAGACTAAACTGAAAGTTAGTTAGAATGCAGCCGCAGACTTATTTCTAAAATTCAGGACATACAAATGTCTTTTTTGAAGATATTTTAATTCCATCTTCCCCCCTCCCCATTCCTGGATCCTATACACTGTTAAAATTCAATACGTTCTAAGAGAAACTGACCTCAACAAAATGCACATCCTGACATTCCGTGTTATAAAAACAAATCTGTATATTATTCTACCTTTCTCTTCTTAATTATATAATGTAAGGCACTCCTAATTCTATATTCATGGGCCAAAATATTGGGGGATATACAGTCTGGAAAGCGTACTTCTGAACTCTCACCAGACGGAGCCTCCGTCAGTTGTTCTGTAAGGCCGAGAAAAACTTCACCTTAAGCAATGTATAGTCTTTCTAGACCTAGCAGAAAAACTGACTATCAGCGCATTCTGTTGAGAGTTCAAATATAGGAAAAACGAACTGTATATGTATTTAATGCTTCCATTTAAAAAAACAGTAGGTTCAATAAGGGTCGGCTTCTCATATCTTAGTTAAAAATTGATCTCTCGTTAATATTGATTTGAAAACATGAGAGGTTAACTTTTAACAGAGATGAGAAACCGGCCCTAAGTGAACTTACAGTTTCAACTCGTAACAGAAAATAGTGTAGTGTCTAGAAGTTCAATTTGTTTTTTTTGGTTTGTGTTTACAAAATGAGTGAATGTAAAATTTTGTTACTTTACTTGACAATGAGGTTTAACGATCATCGCTAAATCGTAATTTTGTGATTGTTTGTGACTATCACGTTGAATAAAGTCAGTATTTTGAAGTTTCGATTCAAGAGTTGTTAGTTTTTAAGTCTTGTAAATGAATGGATCACATTACCTGAACATTTTCTAGTTAGCTCTGCCTTTTCAAAAATGTAAAATGCTGTTTGAGTTTCCAGTTATCAATTTATTTGGTTATCTCTTAATGTTGAATAAAATAAATAGATATCAGGATCGACGAACTGCATGTGAAAATTTGTAAATAAGTAGAGCGAACTAGATAATTTATAATGTGGTCGATTGACTGAGGATCTCCGATTCAACACACAACAAATTCAAAACATAAAATTTTTAGATAATTTGAGATCATTGCATGATGCTTTGAAGAAAGCTTTATCGATGCAAACTGTCATTGAATCAAAAACATTTGATTGGTATAAAATCATATGTGAAATATATATAGGTAATAATTTCCATAAGTGCTGTAAAAACTCAAGACTGGTTTCTCGTTTGATCAGCTGAATTGAAATTATTACAACTTTGCCACTTCAAAATAGTCCAAGACTCGAACTAGATGATCGCAATTCCAAATATCAGAGATCTTCACCAATAATCCTTCATGGTGGATGCCTCATAAATATGTAGAATCATGATTTGAAGTCTAGAAATTTCTTCATTTTTACCTTGAGATTGCATCAAAAGAATGATTTGAATGAAATTTAAGTTTAATTTGTTTGTGGTACACTTTGGAAGAAGTGACCTTGAAACTTTCAGATCGTAGTTAGTTAGTTAGTTAGTTAGTGTTGTTTATTGGCGCTCAACAGCGAGGTTATCAGCGCCATTCAGTTATGTGTGATTCACATGGAAAGATATCTAGCCAAGGTAAAATAAAAGAGAATTAGTGTTGCAGTATGTAAGTACCAGTAAAATCAGTACGATACAAATGATTAGATAAAATAATTACTAGATTAAGGTACATTTAGTTGTAAAGAGACCAAATGTACAAGAAGATAAAATAAACATAAATTCAAAAATATAAACACAAATAAAATAATGACTAGAGGTTGTAAAGAGTACATTTGGTTGTAAAGAGACCAAATGTACAGAACGGACAAAAAGTAAATAATTCTAAAATATAAAATCAAATAAAAACAGGGTGAAGAGAAAAACTATAAAGTAAAAACGTGACTAGAGAGAATGACTACAAAAGAAAGTATATATCAATCTCCTTCAGAAAATTTATAACTCTACTTATACTGTTCGGATCGTCTTTGAGGATATCAGACAAATCCTCAGACAAGTTAAAATGTGTTTTACTGATAAAGGCACATCACAAACTTCACATTGAAGTGGATCTTCTCGTCTCATCAGGAACCCGTGGGTAAGTCTACAATGTCCAATTCGAAGTCTGGCTGCCACGACCTCTTCCTTACGCGAACTGCGAGAAGAGGAGGGCCAGACCCGAACGGTAGGTTTAATTGATCTTAGTTTATTATTTAAAGTTTCGTTCCACAGTATTTGCCAGTTATTAAATAATTTAAATTTAAACATGTTTTTAATGTCTGATGAGGGGATTTTCCTGATGTCGACATATCTTTTATTTGTTGCGCTTTTTGCAGCTTCGTCAGCTTTTTCATTGCCAACAATGCCAGAGTGTCCCGGGATCCAGCAGAAGGGCACCGTAGTTCCTCTGGCATGAAGGCTTGCGAGAATATTCTGAATGCGTTGGATAAGATTGTCCATAGGATAAAATCTCTCCAAGCATTGTAACGAGCTGAGCGAGTCAGAGCAAATTAAAAATTTATGTCTAGAGTCACGTTCGATAAAATTAAGGGCTTTAAGAATTGCATTAAGTTCGGAAGTAAAAACACTAGCATGTGAGGAAAGTTTAAAACAGACACCGGTCGTCCCCATAGTGAAAGCGCAACCAACGTCGTCATTTATTTTAGAGCCGTCTGTAAATATAAAAGAGAAATCCTTATAGGATTCACAAAGCTTTTTAAAATTCTGCTGGTAAATGGTCGTGGTGGTAGTGTCTTTTGGAAACTGCTTTAAAAATGTGATACAGGTTGGTTTTGGTATTGCCCAAGGGGCCGTGTCCGAGGATCCTACATTTAAAATATCGGGGATGACAATATTGAGTCTCTGAAGGAGTTCTAGGGCTCTAATGCCTAGCGGTCTCGTAGCTTTGTTTCTAGTTTCATATATTGCGCTATAGGGCGGCCTAAAGACCGTCCCATAGGCAGGTTTCTCGGGTGTGCTGTGTAATTTAATTATGAGACTGGCAATCAGGTACGAGCGTCGCATGTCCAGACTGGGTTCACCAGCCTCGCTGTATAGGCTTATGACAGGACTCGTCCTGAATGCACCCGTTGACAGCCGTATGCCCAAATTGTGTACAGTATTAATACATTTTAAGTACGATTCTCTTGCAGAGGAATAAATAGCACACCCGTAGTCAATACGTGACCTAATAAATGCTCTGTATAGCCACAACATTACTACTCTATCAGCGCCCCATGCAGTGTTGGTTAAAATTTTTTAAATGTTCAGTTTTTTCATACATGATAATTTAAGATTTTGAAGGTGCGTTTTCCAATTTAATTTAACGTCCAGTGTCATTCCGAGAAATTTGACTGTATCTGATGGGTTGATTTTAATTCCACCCATCGACAGGGATGGTGGTGGTTGAATGCCACGGAGACGATTAAAATCAACACACGTCGTCTTTGTTGGCGAAAATATAAACCCGTTTTTATCGGCCCAGCTGCTGATAAGGCGGTTAATAGTCAGCCGTATTTGTCTTTCTGCTATGTTTTTTTTAGGTGAGTTAAAATATATTGCTAGATCGTCTACAAACAGTGAATATCGTACTGGACGTGGAATACAGAACGATATGCCATTTATAACGATTAAAAATAACGTGCAGCTTAAAACTGATCCTTGTAGAACACCGTTTTCTAAAATAAATGTGTCAGATTCAGTGGAACCAAGTCGCACTCTGAAGGTCCTATTTGATAAAAAGTTTAAAATAAATTTCGGTAAGTGACCACGAAATCCCCATGCGTGAAGTGTTTTTAAAATGCCGTATCTCCAGGTTGTATCATAAGCCTTCTCGAGGTCGAAGAAGACAGCAAGCAGATGTTGTTTGGTTAAAAAAGAGTTTTGAATATATGATTCTATTTCAATGAGGTTATCCATTGTTGAGCGGTTTCGACGGAAACCGGACTGTCCTTCAGCAATAAGATTCTCATTCTCAAGCATCCACATTAATCGTTTATTTACCATTCTCTCCATTATTTTACAGATACAGCTGGTAAGTGATATTGGCCTATAATTTACAGCAAATGTTTTATCCTTTCCAGGTTTGGGGATCGCTACCAAAGTAGATTCGAGCCACGAGCCTGGGAATTTATCCTCATTCCAAATTTGATTAAAAAGGTTTAAAAGATACATCTGTGATGGTAGGGGCAGGTTTTTCAACATTCTATTGTGCACAGAAGCCGGGCCGGGAGCTCCGTCACGGGATTCCTGTATGGCTGATTGTAATTCCCATAAAGAAAAAGGTACGTTGTAATTAAATATGTGCTTTGTGTAAAAGTTCAAAACGTTTCTTTCTTCTTTAAATTTAATTTGTAAAAAGTTTTTGAAATAATTATTAGAACTTGACACTTTAGAAAAATGTTCAGCTAGGGAATTTTTAATGTTGTCGGTGGATGTTTGGAGTTGGCCATCCACCATATCGTATCCCTAAAAGGTGTGTATGTTTTATGTAGCACAATTAAAGGTTAAAATCAATTAAGGTGAAAGCTGTATCAAGACTAGAGATGGGACGATTCCAAATTTTCACGATTCCATTACTTGAGGATCAATTTAGTAATATATAATATTTAGTATTTTTTATCTAGTAATTTAAATGCAAAGGTATTGTTATTTCTCACTCCACTTTTATGGGCATAATCTATTATTTGCCTGAATAAAACAAACAAACTTGTGTTACTGACTATCGACAGGTATTGTACTTGTCCTAAAGTGTGTAAAGTAGTGAACAGCAACTAAGCAGACACCAGCTTATTGGTTATTGAAATTAAAATTCTAATCAAAAGAAAAGTAGCAACAAAATTACTTGAAAGTTGAAAAGAATTGGAATCGCTAGATATGGGATCAGAATCAAAGAATCCCGATTCTTTCGATTCTCTAAGAATCGGTGTAATCAAAGAAATCAGCATCGGAATTGTCCCATCCCTAATTAAGACGATCCAATTGTTTAACCCTTGTTCACTTCAACCTTGGTGTGTAACATCCTTTCCGATGTATCTGAACCTTGTAATGAACCTAAGTGTGTCTATGAGGACTGTGGTAATCAGACGTCAACGTCTAGAGCTTTCGCCTCTTCGCAGCGTCCGCGTCGGAGTCGCTCGAGTCTCTGTCGTCATCGTCGTCGGGCCGCAGCGGCTGGAAGTCCGGGATATGCTCTCGCGGCGGGTCCCAAGCGGCTGACCGAGACGGCAGCGGAGGGGACAGTTCGGATTTGGTCAGTCCGATACCAGCGGTCTATCGAGCAACATGGAAATTCACTGATTCTTTTACATATTGGGAAATACAGATCTTTGTACAGCATGTCTCCAGGCAGCCATTTGTCTAATTCACTAGATTAGATTACACGAGGTTATATTGCACACATTAATTTTTGCATTTATGCATTTAACTTTGTTGATATAAGTGGTGGACATGGGGAGGGGTCGTCCTAACGGGCCCGATCCGGGGGAGTCCAACACTGGTGGGGAGGCCAGGCCGGAATGGGGACGGACCGGGGGGTGTGAGGATATGGGCCGGCGGAACCCGATTTCAGGGGGATCACCATCTCGAGGGGGAAGACCGGCCCGAGGGGAGGGGACCGCAAATTCAAGGGAGGACATGGTTAGGCCAACCCTGGCTGCTCTTTGTCTGGACCTCACCACTGATCTGTCCGGCATGGGTAACCCTTACACATGAGCATATGCTCGCCGGCGTAGCTGCAATGGATCATTGGCCAACGCAAACCCCACCACCGCGCTAAGGTGGCAGCCATCGGTGGGGTGTCTAATTCACTTCAAGCATGTTTAATAATTACTCGGTTTTCATTCAAGCTCGATGGGATTTGATGATCAAGGTCATGCAAGTTGGAAAGCAAATTTGATCTGTGTGGACCGGTTCTAATATAAAGAGGTGCCACGTTGCAAATGGTTGGAAGATATATTACTAGATATCTTAAAGCATTTCTCTCAAATTATTTGATAGAATCTTACTAGTAAGCAAATGGTTCAATAACAGTGATAATCAATATCTATAGCAATGCATTTTAAAGAACATCGATTTGATCCTAGAAATTGACCTTCCCTGCACTGTAAGAACTGTAGCGTGTTCATAATTTGCTTAGATTTTACTTAGATTCTTTATGATGTGGTTGCTAACTAGTATATTGTAGACACATTAGTATTAATAATGATGGTAGTAAAGTACAAGCAAATACCTATGTATTACTATTAGAAGTATGATGAGGATTTCTTTGTGTGTGAAATAAATTGGTTTTAGCAAAGAGTGTTAATTAAGATTCTAGTGCATTTTTTATTATTCACAATATCATAAAGTTTGTCACTACACCAAGTTTGAATAAGATACACGTATCGCAACAATCATTCCGACAGGTCGGTAGAAAATGTAAACATGATATTTTACAAATTAAATTATTGGCTAGCATTTATGATTTTTTTTAACTCTATACCTTTTTGACAACGTGCCAGTATACATGTGTAGTAAATGCCACATATTCAAAAGTATAAGATTAATTTTAAAACTATAAGAACCAAACCAAAAGTAAATTGAATTTTGTCTGCAAGACCGAGTAGATTTTCTTGGCTCTGTTTTGAAGAAACGAAACTATCTGAAATGCATTAGCGGTGCTTCTGAAATCAGCCGCAATTATCGTAGAACAAAACAGAACCAAGAAATACAGCACTTTGCACAGTAACTAAAATCCCCATAAAAAACACTCCGTGTAAAAAAACAGCCAAGTCTCTTCAACTAAAAAAAAAATTATGAAATCTAAAAATTCTGCACTGAAACGTAGTGATATCAAAAAATGAGCCAAGTCAAAACTTTATTTGAAAATTAAAAAATACTTGGCGCATCGTGTATATAAATAGCTTAGAAGTATAGGCTAGATATAAATACATATACTTATAGTACCTATACCTATACCTAATTCATTTCCGAATTAGTTACTAAAAAAATATTGATTGGAGCTAAATTTAAACTTAAAGTGATATGCCATGAAGAATTGCGAAAGCATCGTTCCAATAGGTCCAGCCGTTTTCGAGATATGGCATCACTTCCGGTTTTTAAAATGGCGGCTGAAAGCTCTTACACATTGTAGGTATTAATATGTATATAAATACTAATATTTCATTATAAGCCTTCTGAATATATAGTTGGTTTTTATATAAAGGGAAGTGAATTTAAGCAGATTTCGCTAAACTATGACGTCATTTCCGGTTTCAGTAATAAGAAAACTTTAATTTAACTATTGTTATTTCATAAAGAGGACCGTCTGAATCGATTGGCGCAAATTTCGTTCCGATCGGTTAAGCCGTTTTTGAGATATGACGTCACTTCCGGTTTCAAAATGGCGAATACCGGTTTGATTTATAAAAAGGCACCTCAGACGCCAAAAGTGCACATGTGGTAAAAATTTCAGATCGATCGGCTAAGCCGTTTAGGCTGTGGCGGTGATAGCGGTGTTTCCTGATATCATCAGATAGGTTTTAAAAGGGGTGTAATTTCACTGTTTTCACGGCCCTCTAGCACGCAAATGGCATAACCTATTGTTCCCAAATTTAGTATATGTAGTGGGGTGGGCCATAGCTCGAAATTAAGATATTTCACAACAATGTGAGATTTTCCAATTTTATGATCCAGTAGGCCGAAAATGCCATGTTGTTGCTTACAGTAAAAGTGTTTGGTCTGCTCCTCAGTTTATATAGGCATTTACGGTATGTTGAGTGACTGTGAGTGTACGGTACGACTTGGCTGGGTGGAGCGACCGCTCCACTAGATCCCAGAAAAAACACTCCGTGTAAAAAAGGCAGCCAAGTCTCTTTACTTTAAAAAAATTCAACACCGAAAAGGAGTGATATCAAAAAAGGAACCAAGTCAATGACATTTTCCAAATATTTAATCGTATTTTTTAAATAAAAGTATAAACACCGAGAAATACTTTACAAAAGGACTTGGCGCATCGTTTTTTTAAAGACACCATTCTATCCTAAAAGAGGAAAGAAATTAAAAGATGGTACATTTTCCTCTTTTTGTTGGAGCCAGAATATATGAATCAAGCTACTTTTAGTAATGGTTATTTTATAGTTTTGTCAATGGCGATAGAAGAAAGATTTCATGCTGTTATAGATAGGTAATATAAAGTGGGAAGAATTAAATAACAATTGGAAGTGGGGCTCATACATATTCTTTTAGCACTGTTAAAAAGGTGATATTAGAAGGGTATCTTTTCATAATTTGATCTTGACTGAAGGAAATCATGAAACGTTGTCAAATAATTACTAACTATCTATGGAACACTATTATATATTTTTGAAGTGTCAAGTGTATAAAGTTAAATTTTTTAATATAAATTCAATGTCACGTTACTGTGTACTTTGTGAAATGTATTGTTATAAAATGTGGATTAATAGAAATTTATTTCATGTTGAGAAGGTATAACGCATGAGACTTAATTATGTTGACCACGAAACAATATTACAAAGATAACTAGATTGTGTATTTATTACAAACATAGGCAACAAGTTTCATCGTGTACAAATACAAATAGAAAATATTTTACATAAGTTTGTACAATATGTAATTGAAAGATGTTTCCCTATTATTCTAAAAATTCTAAATGACGGTTGTACCTATATAAAGGAGATTAGATTATGAGTAGAAAAATATCTTTAAAAAAACGATGCGCCAAGTCCTTTTGTAAAGTATTTCTCGGTGTTTATACTTTTATTTAAAAAATACGATTAAATATTTGGAAAATGTCATTGACTTGGCTCCTTTTTTGATATCACTCCTTTTCGGTGTTGAATTTTTTTAAAGTAAAGAGACTTGGCTGCCTTTTTACACGGAGTGTTTTTTCTGGGATATCACTTCTTTTGTTAGTTTATTCATACAGCTTGATGCACATGTCGGAGCAAGGACTAATTTCTTTAAAAAAAATACGCCTCAACCGATTTGGTTACTAAGAAAAGTTGCATTTGGTATAAGATTAAAATGATTATCCAAGAAGAATAGCTAAGTTTCGTTACAATCGATCCAACCGTTTCCGATATATGACGTCACTTCCGGTTTTGAAATAGCGGCCGAAAATAATGTCGTCTTGAATTCATAATTATAAGTCCTACATAATTGCATAATTTGTTTGCAATCGGTACAGCCGTTTCGATATATGACGCCACTTCCGGTTTAAAAATGGTGGCCGAAAATAATGTCGTCTTGAATTCATAATTGTTAGTCCTAAATATTTCCAAAATTTGGTTGCAATCGGTACAGCCGTTTTCGATATATAACGTCACTTCCGGTTTTAACAATGGCGGCCGAAAATAATATTGTATTTTATTCATAGTTATTAGTCTTACATATTCCCAAAATTTGATTGCAATTGGTACAGCCGTTTTCGATATATGACGTCACTTCCGGTTTTAACAATGGCGGCCGAATATAATATTGTATTTAATTCATAATTATTAGTCCTACGTATTTCCAAAATTTGATTGCAATCGGTACAGCCGTTTTCGATATATGACGTCACTTCCGGTTTTAACAATGGCGGCCGAAAATTATGTAGTCTTTATTCATAATTATTAGTCCTACACATTTCCAAAATTTAATTGCAATCGGTACAGCTGTTTTTTTTTATATATTACGTCACTTCTGGTTTTAACAATGGCGGCCGAAAATAATGTCATCCTGAATTCATAATTATTTGTCCTACATAATTACATAATTAGGTTGCAATCTGTACAGCCGTTTTCGATGTATGACGTCACTTCCGGTTTTAACAATGGCGGCCGAAAATAATGTCGTCCAGAATTCATAATTATTAGTCCAACACATTTCTTAAATTTGGTTGCAATCGGTACAGCCGTTTTCGATATATGATGTCACTTCCGGTTTTAACAATGGCGGCCGAAATTGATGTCGTATTTAATTCATAATTATAAGTCCTACATAATTACATAATTTAGTTGCAATCCGTACAGCCGTTTTCGATATATGACGTCACTCCCGGTTTTAACAATGGTGGCCGAAAATAATGTCAACTTGAATTCATAATTATTAGTCCTACACATTTTTCAAAATTTGGTTGCAATCGGTAGAGCCGTTTTCGATATATGTAGTCACCTCCGGTTTTAAAAATGGCGGCCGAGAACACAGCAACCTTGAATTTATAAATATATACAGTGTACGATTACTAAATATCTATTTAAAATAAATAAAGTGGTGAATTTAGTGTAATTTTGCATATAAATGACGTAATTTAGCATATTTATGACGTCATTTCCGGTATAGGTAATAAAAAAACAATCTAGTTTTATCTAGTTGATACTTCTTGAATGACCTTCTGAATTTATTAGCGCTAATTTCCGTCAAATCGGTCATGCCGTTTCCAATATATGACGTCACTTCCGGTTTAATTTAGTGGTTCCTCCCGCCATTTCCGGTACCGTTAATTTGTATATTTATTCATCCCAATTGATTTTTCAAATAGATTGCAGAATGAATAGACAGGATCTATTTCAGTTGTAATCGGTACAGGCATTTTCGATATATGACGTCACTTCCGGTTTCAGGAATGGCGGCCGAGAACACTGCAACCTTGAAATTTTAATTGTTATTGTCTATGTTACAATGTAAGTTCATTTTGTATGTATTTTAAGTATAATTTGTTGAAATTAGATAAATATTGCGTATTTATGACGTCACTTCCGGTTTAGAAAATAAGAAAATAATTTTTTTTTATTGATACTTCATAAAGATGACCATCTAAATCGAATGGCGCTAATTTCGTTCCGATCAGTTTAGCTGTTTTCGAGATATGACGTCACTTCCGGTTTCAAAATGGCGGCATAAAACCAGTTATAGCAAAAGGCACCTCAGACGCCAAAAGTGCATATGTGATAAAAATTTCAAATCAATCGGTTCAGCCGTTTAGGCTGTGGCCTGTTTACCGGATTTAAATTCCAGGATACTACTACTACTACTAAGATTATTATTATTATTATTATGAAAACCGCCCTAAAACACTGTTTTCACGGCCCTCTAGCGAGCAAAGGGCGTAACCTATTGTTCCCAAATTTGGTATATGTTATAGGGTGGGCCATAGCTCGAAATTGAGATATTTTCCAACAATGTGAGATTCCCCAATTTTAAGATCCAGTAGGCCGAAAATGCCACTTTGATGCTTACAGTAAAAGTGGGTTTGCTCCAGCCTTTATATAAGAGTGTGCGCGCGCCGTACGACTTGGCTGGCGTGGAGCGACCGCTCCACTAGATACAGCACTTTGCACAGTAACTAAGATTAAAAACTAATTTTCACTCCTTTAAAAAACAGGCAAAATATTCATGCAGTGCCTGAAATATAATAAAAGGTACATACATAGCGGAGCAGCTACCTTGAAGCACAAAAAATTATGAAACAAACAAGACAACTTAGATTTAAGTTCAGAGTATTTTGATGACATATCAAGAAATATTCAAGCAATAGAACAAGCAAATCATGTTGGCGAGAGAGTTCTAAACATTCTCAATATACCTTAGAATACATTTAATTTTTTTATCCATGGATGAAACATAGAAAGAGCAGTCTTGAATTCACATAGCAAAGTCGAATAAGTCGACGTTGTTTATGGGACCTCAATATTGCATTTACATTTCATAGGTAATGTCTATTGACAAGAGTTTAATATAACAAATGCAAATTAACTTTAAAGCTCAATCGTACTTGCTCTCAAAACTTGGTATACATTGATCTCTCCCAATTATTACTTAATCGTAATTATTTAAGTTTCAAAAAACATTTTTTTTACACCACTGGAGAGATATTATAAAAAATAAGACTTGTTTATATCATTATAGTCTTCTTGTAATTTCTATTAAGTTTATACGTATACTGTTGTATTGCTGTATGTATGCTGGTGATTCCTCTCATTTGTCGGTTGAACGAACTTCGCGAGACGCGGTTCGTTGTCTCGATGTTTCACTCGGCCCGGTTCGACATACCGGTTTTATTGTCTCCGTGTAAAATTTTCACTCACAATTGTTTCTCATTTTAGGCCAACGTCCGCCCGAGCTATTATAATACATTATACACTTTGAAGATAGCAACAGAATTGAACAATGCCACGGGGTTTCAACCCCAGCAAAATGCAGTCGGCATAAATGCTATGAGAACTAAGAAATTAACTCCCTTCGTATTTGATTGTCTCTAATTACGTATATCGTATAGCGATCGGCCAGCCTGGGATAAGTTTGTTGACGTCATTTCTTGTAAAAAAAAACAGCTGTGCATAGAATTTATTTGTAGTTTTGTTAATTATAAAAAAGCTTCGTAACAACAACAACAATTACCATGGAGCAAGACTGTGCTATCTTGTGCTATTTTTGTGCTCCCAAAAAATTGAGCTGCCGTAAGTTATTTGAATTGATTGAAAAAGATGTGCACGTTCTTATAACATTCTCATCACACTGCATCAGAATAAAATGCATACACATACTCGCACACTTGCATACAAATATGTGAGCACAAAACCTAGTCATAGATATATTATAATATAAAAAAAAATCTTTTTTAAAATCATCTCTATCAATAAGTTTTAAGAATAGTTTCAGAAATAATGTCCATATATAATGTTGTTCACGTATACTGATATCAAGGTACACCCTCGTCTCACTTGGTTGGTTCATCGTAACGCGAACGCGGATGGTAGAACCACCATAACCTCAATGTTTCCGATTTACTTGAAATTTTGGTGACTTATTGATAATCATGCAATACACAATCTATGAAAAAATGAAACACTTCTCGTGTCCAGTTTCTGAGATAAATTGATTTGTCTCCCCCATGTTATCTTATGGCGGAAAAAGAAAATCGTGTCATTTTTAAGGTAAAATGAAGATCTATTTTTTTTGTCTCGATAGATTTGAGCAAAAAACTTTTTTTATGGTAGACATATGGACATACTATCAGGGAAAAAATTGAAAACAATACCAACGTGTGCTATTTTAAAAGTTATATACCAAATTCGAAATGATTTTCCTATACCTCCCATGTTAAAGTTTTGTTCATCCTCTGATAACATAAAATTGAAAACTCATTGTTGGACTGGAGTTGCAAACTACAGAACATTAAATGAGTCTGTTGTACTTAAATATAGTTGAAATGTAGGAAAACGTTTTTTGAACTTGTAATTTCAAGAATAATTTTTTTTTGTATATGTCGATCGATTGCTCCCCCTTTTTTTCATTCACTGCCAAACAGTTCTCCACCACAAACCAATAGTCTAATATGGGATGCAGTTTTTATAGATTAAGTGTGTGTATGTGTGCATTATATTCCATCACCACAATAACATTCCAAATCAAACAAGCTCCATACTCTAAGAGATGCCAGATTAAATTCAGAATCTAAAGGAATAGAAACAATCCCTTCAATATATATTAATTTTACAGAGACATTCCAAGTAAAAATTAAAATAAGGCAATATGACAGGTAAAGTGCCTGCAACAAGCGGCAGGCACTGCCGCTTGTTGTGCAAGCGGCACACAACAACACTGCGCATGACCGCGAAGTGATGAGAGCACAAGTCTATGTGAGACTAAATTGCCAGACATTGATCAAAGCGTAACTGTTGATTACATATTTATATATGCACATGACGACATTTGTTGAGAAGAATACGGAGGGGATTTTGTTTGTTATCAAACCGAATGTTAGCAGAACAGCTATCAAGAAACGGACGTTTCAAAGCTGCAGATAGAGTAGATTTTCAAGTTTCACTCGGGTCTCGCTTCCAAATGAAATGTTAACAGAAATATTTCAAACTTTGGACTTTTCGTCCTTATCCCGCGTTGCGTGTGTGAACAGAAGATTACGGGACACTGCATACAGCCCCTCATTGCACAAACATGTAACGCTAGAAGGGAAGATGAACATCCGAGAAGGTTTGGAACATCTACATGCTCGGTGTTCATGGCTAAGACAACTTGATATCACACCTTACTTCTCCGGGAGCCTGAATGGAAGTGTCGACTTGAAGTGGAAAGTGAAAACCACCTTCACATGGTTTGATACAAGATTTCAATGTCTTGACATGGCACACTCATGACGTCATTTCGAATCCTCGTTATTGCAGTTGAATGGTCTTGGCATGGTATCAATGTTCTGTTTAGATGCCAATGCCATGCATATGATTCATTTGCGCATAGTCAGGAGACTTCTTTAACAATTGTCAATTAAACCAGAAGCACAGTTTCATTCAATTAATAAAGCACTCGTGTCAGCCGCACTAGAAAACATAAATCAGATATTCCATCAGAATCCAACCGTAAACCTCGACCTCTAAAAGAGCTTGATCGCTGGCAAGCCACCGAATTTCGAACGGGTTTGCTTTCTACATGACCTGTCGTTTTACACTGATTACTAGGAACTCCGATTATGCAAGAGCTTCTCTTGACTTTCGTGAATTCCTTGGGTGATTCATTTGGCCCCGATTCACAAGTCTACAATATGCACAGTACCATCCACCTGGCTGACAATGTTCAAACTATGGGGCAGCCTCTAGAACGTTTTGATTGCTTTCCATTTGAACATATTCTCGGCGAGATAAAGGGAAAGCTTCGTCTACCTACGTCTCCTTTATCTCAAATTTGTCGTCGTCAATCCGAGCTGCTAGTTGACTCTGTTCCTCCAAAGCTCTACTCTGTTCGAAAATATAAAATCAGCGATTCTATCGGCCGTCTGCCAACATATCACTCGACATAACTACTCCCAAATCCTTAATTGATTGTACCCTTGGAAGCAACACCAGTCATAATCAAACAATATCGTATTCTTTGTCATAAGGGTAAACGTAATAGTGCTATATTTCAAAACATTTAGTCTAAGTTCCACACATTACACCAGTTTGGTGTATACGTGTGAAACGAGCCATCTAGGTAGTCGCAATGTGGAAAACATTTTAAAAAAGTGATTTTGGATCAAGTATGGAAATGTTCGTTAAACTTCAGTAGCAACAGAGTGGCGCATGTGGCTACTCCACTATTCCATCCCATGTTTATCTGACTACTTCAACCCGAGTAATTGCAGCATCAGGCCGGTCTGTGTGAAAATATCTACTTTTTAACTTCAACCAACAATCCCAGGGAATCCGTCGACAGAGCAGAGGATATTTTAAATGCATTTGTAGTATTAGGTCTTATTCATTACTGTCCACATGCAATAACATTTAACAATCACTTGATGACTCACTTGGCAAAATCAGTAAAAATGTGTGGACCTTTGTGGGCAACTTCAGCGTTTCCTTTTAAAGCTGGATTTCTAACGCACGGAAAATTAATCAGATGACCCAGAGCTGATAGGAAGCTGGTAGATTAAAAACCCTTCTGAAGAATGCATTATTGCCATTGAAAGACAGCTTGCAAATATTAATAATCTAATGTATTTAATTTTCAATATTTCATATTATCGAATTTAATTAATTTATTCCATTCAAAATTATTTTGTGTATCAATCAAGCACAGAACTAAATCAAGCAAAAATCATCCAATCCTCATTTACGTCTCTCTAGACCGAAAACAGATATGAACCAGTTACTTAACAATTTTTTTATATATTCAAAGTTATCTCCTTTTTCATGATTTATAATCACTCAGCCCTGAATTATTTAAATCATCATCCCAATTTTCTATTACCTCCCTTTAGAACGACGAATATTGTCCAATTACCGAACCTGTCACTCCGGAGTCGGAGGAAGTGTTAATGGAGGAAGATGACGTGGAACTCGAACTATTGGCATCGAACGACGTATATCATCATGATCATGATCATGTCAATCAGAAGTTGTTAATGAAGAACAAGAGTCAATGGAAGTTAATGAAGATGAAGCCATCCTAAACTTCTACGACAATATTCTAACAAACCACGAAGAGATAGTATATAACGAAATCGACCAGTTACGTATGTCCACCGATAACGATGACCTATCCATGATCGATAGCACGTATATCGATGAGTTCATACAGAACAATAACATCGATGAAGAACATTATGAACCAGCTTTACTCGAATTAGTTAACATATTGATAGATGACTCCATAGAAATAGCTCAACATTTTTAACTTTCCCTATTTTATATCCAAAACCTTTGTATAGTTTATCCAATAGATCCACCAAATATTTCCTCTAATTAAAACCCCATAATTGTAAACATCACTTAACTTTATATCCTAGCTTTAATTTCATTGTACAGCTGATCTATAAGGTCCACCAAATATCTTTAATTGTTTTTAAAGTCCATTCCGTTATTTTGTTATCCAATCTAAACTTCATGTTATTCACTTCAAACTTCACCCAACCACTTTACATATCATACATTAATCAAATCAATCACTCCCATATGCCGACGCATACAAACAGACATCTCAATGCATCATCCCACCATCATCCGGCGCAGATCCGCTCTGTAGCTTACACGTTGGCTACCCGGTCGAAGAGGATTGCAGATGCCGACAACATTGGTGCTGAGGCTCACTTTCTGCGAGATGAACTTATCCAGAATGGCTACCCAAACCGCGTGTTTCATAAAGCTTGGAACCGTGTTCCAAGAGCAGAGCAGAACGTTGTAGAAGATGAGGCGTCGTCAGTAGAGGAGGCGTCTTCTGAAGCTCAACCGGAAAGTCCGAAACTAGCCTTCCTGCCATACATTCGAGGAGTGACGGACTGGGTGAGCCGCCTTCTTGCAGAAGTAAACATCAAGACCATCTTCAACACAGACAGGAAGATAGGGGCGATGCTGAGGCCGGTCAAGGATCAAATACATTTAGAGAAGAAGGGGGTTTATGAAATTCCCTGCTCGGATTGTATTCGAACGTATGTTGGCCAAACAGGTCGATATATGTCCACTCGGCTTAAAGAACATCGTCGAGACGTCAGGAACAAGACCACCACGTCATCGCTAGCGACACATGTACTGAACACTGGACACTCCATCAATTTCGATGCTATGAGGCCTCTTGTTGCAGTTGAGAACTGTGCCATACGGTCTATCCGCGAGGCGATTGAAATTGAGAGAAGGCCTCACAACTGCAACAAGAGAGAAGATAGTATCTACCTGCCTCATGCTTGGAAGCCAGTGTTGGCTAAAATAAGGGTGCAGCCTACAGAACCTGCAACGCCTTCCCAGCCAGCTGCTTTGAGCCATCCTCTTCAATGCGATTCAGACCCTCCTGCACTCTACACGAGGAGCCGCATGGGACGCAGCTAGTTTTTGGACTGATGACTACGCATGCCCAATGATTTTTGACTCTGCTTTCTGATTCTATGTGTAATTGTTGTTTTTTATAAGTCTCTATGATGTTATCTGTTTTGTTTTCTATTTTTAAAATGTTACATTTCCGAGCCTGATGAGGGGTGACACAGTTCACTTGAAACGTCGCTCCAATTAAAAACCTAGAATTCATACCGTATTAGTTTATTTTATATAAGAAAATTATTCTTGTATTTATTATATTCTTTATTTCATAACCAATTGTCTTTCCCCGAAAAAAATCTATATATAACTATTCCATTGTTATACCTCTTATCAGATTGTAGAGCACTTGTAGAGTAATTCATAGCAACATAAATAAATAGACGAAATAAATATCGAACTCAACATGAATTAGGCACACCGAAATACAACAACCCTACACAAAAGATAAAACAGACCAGCACCATCTCGACAACATGTTAATGATGTTTATGATTAATTCAGGCGAACGAAGTAAGTACTGCTGGATCTTGTATTTTATTTTAACGCGCTGGACCCAGCAAGGCGTGAACGTGAATTCCGCGAAGCGCTGGATTATGGACTGTCGAATGCAGAATTACAATTTGAAAACAATTTGTACACAATTTTTCCGTTGGTGATAATAAATGACCATAATCAGGAAGAACAACCGGAAGAAGAGGTGATAGTCGAGGAGTCGGCCAGAAGATCCAACCAAGACAACATCGTTTGGACTCCAGGGGCGCGGGACGTGCGGGACGGGCATGGGGCCGAGGACCACGTGTCGGGTCGGACATTGTGAGATAAGTGCCAGAACAGTTTCACCCTTGTAGCTTCACTACACTATTGTAACCCTTTCCGTATTTTATACCTTATTAATAAATTGCTCTCTATGTAAATGTATTTCTTCTCTAGCTACAACCCCCAAATTGTATAATGATCCCAACGAGACTAATTAAGATAGTTTCGTGACAATGGTGACATCAGCAAGTTCTACAACTCATCACGTTCTTCCTCAAAACCATCGTAGAGATCAACTTTATCATCGGCATGAAACAACCACGGGTCAACAAATCCCAGCCCCCAGACGACATACAGACAATCAGCTAAGTCAATTATCTCTACAGAAGACCTATAATTTAATCACTTTTCCATTTTTTTAAATGTTTTCATCTATTAAGTACACACGATATGAGATACATAATAAGTTCAGTTCAGTATTTCCACATGCAATTTCATCCAATATTGAAATAACCTCTCAACTAACTATCTCCCCTTACCAGCTGCCTTGGGAAATGTTAGCCGAGTCTATGGAGGAATGTTAATGTTATTGTTGGCAATTTCCCACTTCCAGCCGGACTCTATAGGCTTCAGATGGCATCCGGGTGGACGAGCTTGTGGCAGAAGTGACCACTAAGTTGCGCCAATCAAGCTATTCGGAGGAGCCATATCGCGTGATCGTCATGGTCCTTAAGACAAGAACAAGACAGTCATAAACTTTCTTGTTGAGCGGCGCTATGGTCCAGGAAATGTGGATGGAATTGTCAAGACTCAAAGAAAAAGGCGAGTTCACGTTCAACCAGGCAAGAGCATCCGAGAAGAGGACATCAATCCAACTGCTGCACAAGAAAAATACAAGCAGCAATGACCGCCCTGTGAAGGAAGCTACGTTATCGTTCAATACGAGGGTGAACTTTTCCCAGGAGTGGTTGTGGATGTGGAAGGCAATGACGTTGAAGTTAGAGTAATGTGCATGTGCGGTCCAGACATGTGGAAGTGGCCGGAAAGAGCGGACCAGATTTGGTATAAGCTGGGCGCAGTGGTCAAGAACATTGATACACCGACTCTATTTTCTAGCCGAGGGCAATATCTTGTGCCATAAATTAAACAAATGAAAACATATCAATAATGCACAATATCAGTTGTTGACCAAAGTTATTCAGCTAATAAAATATTTTACATTAAAAATATATTACATAAAAAATATGAATTTATATCAAATAATATCAATGAAATTAAATATGAATATGGCTTAAACATATTATTCTAATAAATAAACATGCTTCAACTCAGCTACAATGGACATTTTCATTCCATTTCCTCATGTAAATATGACATGGGCCAGTCACCCTGAACAGTGGGGTGACTTTGGCCACCCCATTTTTAATTAATTGTGGTTAATTATTTGTGGTCAATTTATTGTGGTGCATGTTAAAATTTAATTAGCAAACTTATTCTATAAATCTAACTAAGAAGTAATATCAATGAAAAAAATATGATCAAGGCAATTTTTCAAGAGTCATGAACAGCTGAAGTTGAAAAGTGGCCAAAGTCACCCTATTCTACGGTACATAGTTATATTTAGTAGCGTCAGTCGTATTCATACGAAACGGCGCAAAAGCTAACTACTCAGCGTGCAGGGAGATCACTTTCATTGCGCACAATTGGAGCGTAATGAATAAAGCTCACGAGACGAAGCACTGAAGCAAAACATTGTAATAACCAAGACGAAAGAAAATAATACATACGAAGATCAAATGAAAAAACATCTGAAGCAAGTCAACATGGATAATTAACTAACCAAATCTCTTGAGCACTTAAACAAGAGTTCTATGAAGCAGATGAATACCTGCTAATCAACATTCGTCTCAAGCAATGTGTGAGCCAATATTCATGAGCATTAAAGCTCGCTCGCTATGGCTTCGTATTGCAGCAATGCATGTTAAACACACAGAGCGCGCAGCAACACACAAACGTCCGACACGTTGAGCCTCCGACTGCCGACTAACAAGATCAGCATAGCGCGGCCGGCTGGTGATTTCAAGACAGCTTCAAGGAGTTTACACAATTTTTCGAGAACAAAATTACAAGTGTCTGTGCAATTTATACATTTTGACTGTTAGTTATCTATAAGAAAGGTTCCCAAAGGCAGAATTTCGCCGCGTAGCGGGAGAAATTCCGCAAAATGGCCGACTTTGACCAATCACAAGCCAGAAACCAGTACATTTTAAAAGTTTTTCGGATTGATTTTCGTTTGCAGCTTCAATTAGTAAGTTGCCGTTTCGTAGCTTTTGTATATTTTTAACATTTGAAGAAATATTTTCAATAGCTTTAGTGATTGCAAATGGTGATACGGTGTTCAAATCTTTATCTTTTTCGTTTCTTGTTATTATCAGAAACCTGGGAGTTGTTGGACCGCAGTCAGCAACATCATCAAGTGATATGCTATTATTAAATAGAGGGCGAGGCCTCTTTTTAGGGTTTACATTTACAAGGGGGGGGGGGGGGGGGGGGAGTCGACAATTATGGTAGCCATACGGTTTCTAAGGGACAACCTCACATACCCCTTCCTCCAAAGAGCGCGTTCAACAAGGCTCTGGGTGTCATCCGCCACGTGACTCGCGACGGCCCGGTTAACAAAAATGTCCCAACAGCCATACAGCGCTAGACATGACAACGGACCTGCATGGCTGCCGGGCCATTAGTGAAGACTTGCTAATGAACAATAGTGAGGAAATTGCCAATTTTACGTCCGGAACGCTCATGAACGCAATCGATCCTTTCCCTGCACGGTCCAGCCTGATATTGTCATACAAGCCTTCCCGCACTGGTATTGCGACCGGCGCAATTCAATCACGAGCCCGGTGCAACTAAATCCAATAATTTACCAGAATGTCCTTATCGCTAGGTCGTCAAACAAAACTCATTGCACAAGCAGGAATGGCATTTAAAAATGAGACAGAGAAAATAAACGGAGAAGAAAATGATGGTGAAATGATGATATGCACGAATCCCGCTGTGCAATGAGTGGACTGCTCTTAGTTGGGACCAACCCGTGGGATGGCCCCTTAAGCCCCACCACCGCGTCAAGGTGGCAGTCCATCGGGGGGCTAACGGGCCCGATCCGGGGTAGTCCAGCACTGATAGGAAGGCCAGGCCGGAATGGGGACGGACCGAAGGGTGTGAGGATTCGGGCCGGCTGAACCCGATTTCAGGGGGATCACCATCTCGAGGGGGGAGGCCGGCCCGAGAGGACCGCAAATTCAAGGGAGGGCATGGTTAGGCCGACCCTGGCTGCTCTTGGTCTGGGCCTCACCACTGATCTGTCCGGCATGGGTAACCCTTACACATGAGCATATGCTCGCCGGCGTAGCTGCAATGGATCATTGGCCAACACAAACCCCACCACCGCGATAAGGTGACAGCCGTCGGGGGGGTATATTAAATAATTATGGACGAGATCGCTGAATATGATCCAGAGTATTTCATAGAATTAGTGAAGGATAATCCGTGTCTATACAATTTTAAGTCAGTAGAATATAGGGACAGAACTAATAAAGACAAGATATGGACTGAAATTGGGAGGAAATTTGGTTTTGAATGTCCCTACATTATTATACTAGGAAAACGCTCTGAGTAACGCGTTGATGAGCGAGCACGGATACACGCAACACCTCGAACCGAAATTATGTCTATCGAAAATGTCATTAAAAGCCAATAATTCTTGAATTTCGTCACAGACTTGTATAAATATCTCCAAAATTTCCAAAAATATTGGTCCCAATAACCTTGCTAAGTTTTAAGTTGATCGATTAAACCTTTGATTGAACGGTTCATTGTTAAGTTTCAAAAATCACATGATATCCTTCAAACAATATACCTGGGACCACTCATATGATATGATAAACTTTTGAAAATAACTACAAATTAGACTGAAAATTGGCAAAAATACCTTAAATGTTGCTACCAATTACCATGCGAAGTTTTTAGTTGGTCGGTCAATCGGCAATACCCGCTGCACGAGAGCGGGTATTGCGTTGATTGTTTGAGTATCTCCTTGCAGCAGTCTGGTCGGGGGTCTCTTTGCTCCTTGATGCTTTATTATTAACGACATTTTGTTTCAACCTTTTAGATTTAGCTTCGTCAGTTTCTTGATCTTCAATTTCACGCAGACGCTTTTTCGCCTTTATGGCTTTCATTCTAGCAGAAGTCTTTCCATTTTTCGGCATGTTTAAATAGGGATAAGATAGGTAATGAAAAAGTAAGAAGTAGAGTACCTACCTAATTAAAGTACAATAATATTTGTGTGATCAATGTTTGAAATGCACGAAATGTGTGCTCAAAGACGTAATGTATTCAATGTCGTAATGTTACGAAATGAATCTTGAACAAAACTTCGCAAATATGAAAATAAAGTAAACACCTTTCAACTAATAAGCGAAAGGAATCAAAGTTCCACACAAAAAAACGGATCAGGTAAAATAGTAACTACCTAGTTTAGAAACGGAATGAATCCAACGTTTCCAAGAAGAAAATAATTTGAAATAATCAATCCCCTGGACAAAAACTGTAGATACCTAATATCTATGCTTTAAAAGCGATTCAATTTTACTAATACCTTCACAAAGTACACCAAATTGCCAAAATTATCAACGAAAAGAAGCAAAATGCAGTAGAGATTTGGAATGACGTGTGAACGCTAGAAGAGAACAAACGCCACTCAATGATATTATTGAAATGTGAGCTTATGTTTCTAATCCCTCCTGGATGCAAAATCAGCTAAGTAGAAACACGGGAGGCACGGCCATCAGAACTACGAATTGACGAAAAGACAATCAAGGTCCTTAAAAACTCGAAATGATTTGTTGGAAACTATGATCCAAATTGAATTATTCAAATTTGATCAACTCAATAAACATAAAAATATCTGCTTTTCACTAAAAAAAGTGTACATACCATCAAAACACTCTTGTACCTAAAGCAAATCAGATTCAGTTGCATTGGAAAGACATTCATTTTCAATGTTTCATTTCTGACAGCTATTAAAAATGTCAATAAGTGCATACTTTCTTGACAGATTCGGCTGAAAATTTGTAAAATAAGTGACATTGTTGGTCTTACTGACCATTCTAAATATGAGTTTGATCACATTTCTCGAAGACCATTTTCATTTTTTAGGCTATCAGGAGATACTTATTTTAACAATGAACCAATGGATGGATTTCAAAAAAAATTGGGTCTGCAAACAGAGAAGGTTGTCTTTACATGTGTGCAAAATTTCAGGTCGATCGGTAAAACGGTGCGACTTCTATTGCTTCCTTTAGCATACAAAAACAAAAAAAAAAAAAAAAAAAAAAACAGAGGTCCGTGCTAAAAGAGCCAAATGGAGTCGCTCGCTTCGCTCGCTCAAATATTTTTATTCAGGTTGTTGCAACAAATTATTACACAGGATGTAATACATAGGATTCTGTAGCTACACTGTCAACACTCTTGGCACTCTTGACAGTACCTACCTAGTATGTATGCACTTCTTTTACAAAGCATGCTGGAATGGAGACGTTGAATATTATGGCTGGTGAACATATTAAATTCCACGGTTCCTATATGGGACCTATATGGACTAACTCTAAAATTAAAACATATAGTAATCAAAGCTATCGGTAAAACTAACAACGTTTACTATCGTAGGGGCCGATTAGTTCTCCGTGACACATACACGAAGGAAAGGAAGAAGGGGAGGGGAAGAAGAGTGGGTCGGGAGCGAAGCTCAAGCGGCAGTGGTACCTCAAGGAGTGTATGTCGTTCCTTAATCATTTAAATTGGGAAAATACAATAAATATCTCCAATTTTTCGGATGATGAGGATGAGGATGAAGACAAATCAGTCATTTTCACACTCAAGGTCGATAATATCACTTTTGAAAACTGGTAACACTGTTTATTCAATTTTTGCCTCTCTTCCAGCAGATCCAGAAGGCATGTATTTTTTGGCGAGGTAGGGAGTAAACTTTGTTCATATTTATAACTTTATTCGTATTATGCACGCATAAATCCCTTTATTCAAATAATTCGTAATAACTATAATTTCCTGTTTTATGATAATTTATAAGTTGGTATTGATAAATTATTTAGTAGAGATATTATGGCCTTTACGGGATAAGATCCCGAACAAGTCCATTTGGACCACATGTCTATGTTTGGACTCGGTATTCCTCTGACCGAGTACCTCTGACCGATTCCTCGGCTTATAATGCAGTCTTACTTCAGTCCTGCAGTCTTGAAAATGACAATTGTTGAAATATCCAGGACTACTCTCAACGTAACCGAGTAGAGGGTACATATATTTAGCTTTTTGTGTGTTATTCTTTGTGTTTGGCCATTCCGATAATGTGGTCGACATTGGAGACCGCGCGGGAGTTTACGCTTCAACTCCTCGAGTGCCCGGTGTGCTCGGAGTCCTGTCAAGCCCCCGTCTTTTCCTGCGTCAACGGGCATCACATCTGTTCAGACTGCAAGGTGTACGTCAGGAGCTGCCCGGTGTGCTTGGAGTCCTGTCAAGCCCCCGTCTTTTCCTGCGTCAACGGGCATCACATCTGTTCAGACTGCAAGGTGTACGTCAGGAGCTGCCCGGTGTGCTTGGAGTCCTGTCAAGCCCCCGTCTTTTCCTGCGTCAACGGGCATCACATCTGTTCAGACTGCAAGGTGTACGTCAGGAACTGCCCGGTGTGCTTGGAGTCCTGTCAAGCTCCCGTCTTTTCCTGCGTCAACGGGCATCACATCTGTTCAGACTGCAAGGTGTACGTCAGGAGCTGCCCGGTGTGCTTGGAGTCCTGTCAAGCTCCCGTCTTTTCCTGCGTCAACGGGCATCACATCTGTTCAGACTGCAAGGTGTACGTCAGGAGCTGCCCGGTGTGCTTGGAGTCCTGTCAAGCCCCCGTCTTTTCCTGCGTCAACGGGCATCACATCTGTTCAGACTGCAAGGTGTACGTCAGGAGCTGCCCGGTGTGCTTGGAGTCCTGTCAAGCTCCCGTCTTTTCCTGCGTCAACGGGCATCACATCTGTTCAGACTGCAAGGTGTACGTCAGGAGCTGCCCGGTGTGCTTGGAGTCCTGTCAAGCTCCCGTCTTTTCCTGCGTCAACGGGCATCACATCTGTTCAGACTGCAAGGTGTACGTCAGGAGCTGCCCGGTGTGCTTGGAGTCCTGTCAAGCCCCCGTCTTTTCCTGCGTCAACGGGCATCAAATCTGTTCAGACTGCAAGGTGTACGTCAGGAGCTGCCCGGTGTGTTTGGAGTCCTGTCAAGCCCCCGTCTTTTCCTGCGTCAACGGGCATCACATCTGTTCAGACTGCAAGGTGTACTAAGAGTGGTGTGTATTGAGTCATGTAAACGACGTCAAGTTACTGTTGGTAATGTTTTAAACATCAATGCTTAAATTTTTACATTGCATACTGATAGGTACCTTAGAGGCAGATGGGCGGAAGTCAATTTTAATGATTCTTAAAGTGATCTCAATAACCAGTAATTCTGAGCTGAATCCTTCATCCAATCATATTTGTAATGGTGACATGGGCCTTCTGTAAGGGTACCTATACTTCAATATAACTGTATTTGTTAACATCACTCCAATGGTAGGTACTCATAGAGCTTGATTACCATTCCAAAAGTGTGCACTGAGAAATCCAAAACATATGACCTTCCGCTCTTATACCTACCTCTGACCTCAGAGAAACGGATATAATGAAGCTCACCATGCATTCATAGTTTGCACGAGCTTCATTTGTTTTTCATCAACAATGTAAAAAAGTAAATTTCAACCATTTTACAGATGTCAAGTCGATTAATGCTAATTATAAGCGGTTAATCAAAGATATTTGGTATATGAGGTGGTTTTATACCCATAAGAATTTCTTCTGCAGTTTATTGCACAGGTAACCATTATATCACCACAATACCAAAACACAGATTGACAGCCGTTCTGACACGTTACACCAATATGGCCTCTCAACAATGAGATGATGTCACGTGCAAACTATGAATTGGTATCACAAATAAAGAATGTGTCGTGTGTATCGGGTCACGATATCAACTTCACCTATATTTTAACGGCGCATTATGACACTATACATTTTCTTAATTTTCTTACTAATACTCATGGTCATGGTTTACATTTGAAGACTTATGTAATTGATTTACCATAATAGGTATGATTAAATTGCCTCCTTCGTACCTCATTTACGTATTTTGTTGGGCATTTGGTCTGTTAATTACGTAACGTGTGTATTAACGACGCACAATCTGCTGACAAATATTGCTGTCTTTTTATATTTAATATTTATGCATACCTCACTGGTGCGCATTGGTCATGTTATACATGACGGGACCCTCTAGTTTATAAATAAAACAAGAATGGACACCAAATTTTCATTGCCTTTTCCCCTTTGGTCGAGGTTATAACATTGCCTTCTACATACTCTTCATGTAATTGTAAGAACCCTTTAGCGATCAATTCTGAAAAGTACATTTGCACTCTTCATTCCTCAATGTTCATCCTTGCAGCAACTTCATTACATGAAATGCCATCATTTGCTCTATAATGTTCTTTAGCATAAACTATTTCAATGATATTCTTCTCCATCTTGCTGAGCCCTACAATCTCGTCAATTAATTCAGACCTGTTGAAAACTACATTAATTAAATCACTTTATAGTAATTGAACATTTTTATTAGGTAATAAATAACGTATCCTTTATATTATAATTATAAATACGTACATTTTAATGTATGAATCGTTGACAATTACTTTTCTTATTCTGGTGAGAACTACGCACAATGACAGCCTAGACAAATCAATTGTTTTATAATAGGCATATATTAATGTATCTATTGCCGTGATTATACCTATCTCTCTGCCACCTTGAATGCTTACTCCAAAACATTGCTGTTTTAGACACACTGGAAATTCACAATTCACTGCCTTCTAAACTAAAATATAATAAATAAGTAACCATAACAACAACAATTTTAACAACACTCTAAAAAATTACATTCAACACGACATTGATTTTGAATCAGTCAAGTGACAAAATTGTGTCTACCTAATTATAAGAAATGTCCGGAAAAATAAATTTGAGATCCTCATGGCTGGATCGAGTAAGTATTTTTGTTTAGTTTTTAACGTTAATAAATTAATTAGCACTTTTATAATATTTTAGATTAATATTTTTCAGATTATTGAAAGAGAGAATCCTACTTTTGCGGATTCCACTCAAGGGGCATTGCATCGGGCGTTGATGACTAAATACCCTAATGTATCTGCAACAAACGCTTTTTTGGTCATTGGTAATACAGAACACCATAGTAACTGTTGTATTCTAATTCAATTTAATTCACAATTATCAACAATATATTTAAATGGTGCATTAGAATAATTGCATTATTTCATTACAGCAAAGAACGACAACAATTTGGTGCGGGCCACCAAGGAAATAGACAAATTGGCGGCAATAGCTACCAAGAGATGTGAGTGCCTAGTTCCAAACTTCATTCAAACTATAAAAATATGTGTTTCAAATATTAAATACTAATATATAACATACTCTTTTCCATATTGAAATTGTAGTATATTGTACGACACAATGTTTGCATGTGACATTAATCACAAATATCCGCCAATGTCACTCCACCATGTGGTGACACCATACTCATTTAAGAAACCAATAAAATATTTGTCTAGTCCTTATCTTCCAACATCCCAAATTGGGTTTAATCTTCTTCGTGCATTCTTCAATGGAGATGTTGTATTCTTCCAACACAAACACACACCTCTGACACGTTGAAGCTCCAACTGACATTTTAATTGTTAACAGTGTCAATGATTTCACATAAACCTTTCACAATATCACTGTGATACTTCACGGCCGTCTCGCGTCAAGAGCATTCGATCTTCACAAACCATTATTAACAATATGTTATCTAAATAACACTGCCAAGGAGTGAGTCCTACAGCGAATACATAGAACACGTATAAACACTAGTTACCGTTGGGATAACTACATGTAAAGAAAATTTGTTCAAGACATTGATAGAATATCTTTCATGAAAATTTAACTAAAATGTCATGCACATAATCACATACAAAGTCTAAATACATACAAAAAACTACTAAAAAAATATGTGATATCCCAGAAAAAAACACTCCGTGTAAAAACGGCAGCCAAGTCTCTTTACTTTAAAAAAAATCAGCCCTGAAAAGGAGTGATATCAAAAAAGGAGCCAAGTCAATGATCTTCCAAATTTTTTACCCGACCTTTGATATAACAAAATAAAAACCACCAAGAAAGAAATACTGAAAAAAAGACTTGGCGCGTCGTTTTTTTAAAGATTCTACTCTACAGGTACCTACTTACTAGATTGATACCTGTTGATTTCAATCAACTTGTGTTTTAAAACGTAATGAAGAGATCTGATCCCAGCCTCCTTGATTCGTCATAAGTCTTCAGGAGGTATATGCAATTGTAGATAAAAAATTAACCAGTTTGCTGGAAATTCCTATCGGTATGTACATTTTATTCATACATCATCTAATAAGTAATTTATAATATTAATATGTTCAAATCATGCAAATGTTATAAATAGTTAAATTTGAACATACTGCATATAAAAAAACAATTATTTTGTAAATAATTTATAATTTATGTCATTGAATTTCAGACCTTCACACCTGTCACCAACAGTGTTGTGACTTATCTAGATAAAATTATCTAGATAATTATCTAGATAATTTTTTTTTATCTTTATCTTTATCTAGATAAATACTTGTCTTGTTATCTTTATCTTTATCTAGATAAAAAAAATCGTTATCTTTTGTATTTTATCTAGATAAAAAATATTTATCTATTTTAATTTTAAAATACCATGTAATGTAAATTGGAATAATTCATAATATTATATTTAGTTTTTAAATTTGGCGGGTAACTGACAATGCAATCCAAAGTACACGAGATTGACGCTAGATCTCGGATCGATTCCATTTCCGTCTGCCTAGTGCCTGCCTTTCGTGCTTTCGTCAAGGCAACGCAGTGGCTAAAGTTCCGCCGGCGGAATTCATTACTGACAAATGTCTTCCGCCGCGAATGCGTTGATTGGCTAGAATTGGACACGTGATATGTATGACGTCTGCGCTTTCTACATCGTCATAGAGGGACGACGTTGGCGGGAAATATTAAGTATTTTCAAATAAAAATCCATGTACCTACCAAGTTCTTGAAAAAATACTCGTATCAGAAAGTATATTACCTAAAATATAATGGCAATTTTTTTAAGAACCTTGGCGGGAAATATTCAGCATTTTCAAATAAACTACCAAGTTCATGAAGAAATACCTACTCATTATATTATTTTTAATAAATAAATATTTATTATAATATAATTCATCAAATTTTTCAACAAGGAAGATAATCATTCAGGAAAAGTAAATATTTATACAAAAAATTTTTAGTATAATATATTTAATATAATATATTTTACTTTTAAGTATACATTTTATTATTTAAATAATTCTGTGTCACATTTTTATTATTTACTGCAACGCATGTTTAATGGAATCAAAGTACTAACAAAGTAATACTTAGATGTAATTTCATGATGATATCGAGAAAAACAATTAAGATCATTTTATAAAATAATACGGGCGACTTTTCAGTAATTACAGGTGAACAAGCATAATGAAAACTGTATGTCAATCAATCAAATCTTGATCGAGCAATGAATATCAAGAACACTATATCAATACACTAGGTAATTTCCCAACTGAAAAATAATAAGTATCATTTGAAATCCTGATAATACTCTAACACAATAGGTAATAATATTATTTCACTTGGTGAAATTGATTATGTTATCAAAATAAAGTACAACATAAAGAGTAAAACACAGGGTAACCTTGCACTAAAAACATTTTAGAAAATTTAACACAATATCAATACAGGTAACTTACACTGGTCAAGGCAAATATTGCAGCAATGACAACATGATTTTACTCGATCAAACCTGATGAAGATTGCCATCAATATCAAAACTGATCAGTTTTGCCGATAACACTCAAGACAAAACCAACTCCGTTTTGGAATTGCATTCAGGGAGACACACTTCATGTGGAACCAATTGAGGCATGCATCACAAGCGATTGAAGTTAAATGTCCTAGAGGTGTCAGACATCGTTGACAATTCCAGATCGCATGTTTCCGTTTTGTGGTTACAATATTGGTAACTAGTGACCAAGCATCCGATGTGAAAAACTTGCGTATTTGCGTTGTGTCCACATTTTCATCCAGAATGCTGTCTGGTATTTTCTCTATTCTTGTTTCAATTTGTTCTTCTTCGAAGAGTGTCATTCGCTCAAGCCCAGAGTTGACAATACCTTCATCTATAAACCAACAGAGCATGATTTTCTGTTTTTCAGCTTCGGATTTATTCGAAAAGGGAATTGGTTTGAGGGAATATGCCCCCTTCCTTTTGGGCAAACCAATGCATGTCAATCCGGAACCCTTCGAGCGTCCACGTGACCTCATAACACTTGGCGCTTGAATACTTTTCAAGATAGCATAAACATCCTTGCTAGTACCAGCTTTAGTATTGGAATTTCCAACGAGTTCTTCACTTGGCTCCCCATTCGACTCCAACCGTCCATCGAGTTCTTCACTTGGCTCCCCATTCGACTCCAACCGTCCATCGAGTTCTTCACTTGGCTCCCCATTCGACTCCAACTGTCCATCAAGTTCTTCACTTGGCTCCCCATTCGACTCCAACTGTCCATCGAGTTCTTCAGTTGGCTCGCCATTCGACTCCAACTGTCCATCGAGTTCTTCACGTTCTTCACTTGGCTCCCCATTCGACTCCAACTGTCCATCGAGTTGTTCACGTTCTTCACTTGGCTCCCCATTCAACTCCAAATGCCCATCGAGTTCATCACATTCTTCACGTGGCTCATTGACATTAAAATGAAGATCATTCTCCCAAGCTGTTTTCAATTCAAGCCCTGTTCTCATTCGCTCTTCAAATAGTTTTCCGCACGATTCTGACATAAGAGTCCCAACTGCTTTCAGAACAACCATTGCCTTTGAGAATTTTTCGTTCTGAGATAATATCCTCTTCTTAGGGGCAAATTGATTGCAATTTGCAAATGTAATGTTATCACCAGAATACAATTCATTTGGGTTGATAAACACTCGTTGCTTACTGGTATAATACCCTCTTGTCCAGCGTTTAAGACAAAGAGATTCGTCAAAGAGATCCAAAGACTCATTTTGCCGCACGGCAAGTATGTGTCGGCAAGGAAGTGCCATAGACGAGAATGACGAACATGAACATGTGTTTGTGCTTGTATGATGGATGGTGCCATCGTACAAAGAGATGTGATACATATCACCCGTTCTTAGGGCATTTGCCAATTTGACCTTTTCAATGAGTCCGAGTTGTTTTTCAATATATTTGTAAGCAAATGGTGTGAGGAACTTGAAATATTTATCTTTTGCCCCACCTTCTTCAAAGAGGGATATTGGCCGTTTGTGAATAGTTTTGGCAGCTCTGTTATCTCTCTCGTCATCCATAGTTTTGAGTAAAACAAACAGATCTTTAACAAAAATAGCAAGACTGCTGTACCTCGCAATTACAGATTTAAGCTTTTGATTAATGGACTCCAACCTGTTGTTGGTAGTATTGAGAAAGTTCAATGTATTATAGTCTGGCCCAAGAGACCATTCATGGCGAATATCTCTCCAGTTTTTATTGTAGTATTTAATGATACTTTCTGGAACTGATGACAAAAGCTGAGCCTCCCATTTTAAGTATATTTCATCTGTCCGAGCACGTACCATATTTTGAAACAATTCCAATGCAAAGTTCCTAGTACCCTCTTTCAATCCTAACTTTGAGCAGGAGATTTCTCTTCGAAAAGTCCGTAGTGCATGAAATATACATATAAGAACATTTGCTTGAGGAAATGCTTGCTTTAATAACTGCCTCTCCTGCAAATCTTTATCTGCCATTATGCATTTTACATTTTCCCAACCTGGATTCACTGATTTGAATGTTTCCAAAAGCCATGTCATGCTCACTTTATCCTCCGACACTAGGATAGCAACAGCTACTACTTCAGATTGCCCATTTGAGTCTTCTACGTGTATTAGATACACTGGTGTCCTGATGTCCAATAACTTGTAAGTTGCGTCAATCCCAATATATTCAGGATAGGCAGCCATCGCGGATCTCATTGAAGGTGTGGAGAAAAGTAAGCCCTTCAATAGCTGGCCTTCCTGCAAAATATGGGCGTCCGCTCCTGTATAATGAAAGGAATGGATTTAAAATGTGTGTAGGTATATAAAGTAGGATTCACAAAATATTTAAATATCACAAGAACTTCGTTATCAGTAGGTAACTGAGAGCTAGTCTTGAATTAGAGACTATTATTGAGTAAAATCTATTTCTATTTAACTTCTTAATGGACATACCGTATTCCTCCGTGAGAAGTTTGACTACGTTTGCAACACTACTGTCCTCTTTGGCCTTAGATTGGGCTCCTATATTATGAAGATCCTTCAAAAGTACTATTTTGTCTGTCTTCGCTTCAATGTCACATTTGATCTTCTTCTTATTTGCTCCGATGTTAATAAGACGGCGTACTTCCTCTTGAACATCAGAAGGTAGTCACCGCTTCTGAGGCAGATGGTAGAATAATTTCTGCAGAAAATGAAAGCACAACGTTAAAAGCGTTTAAGGGTCATTAACATATTTTTTTTACAAACCATGTCCGACAACATCTCAATTTTTTTAAAGAAGATATATTAACAATTTTTAGGTTTTGAATAGAGCATGCCCATCTGTAATCATTTCCCTCTTTACACCATCACTTCAATTATAATTTGTATGGTCTGATTTCATGGAATTTAAAGAAACATGTTTCGGAGTACAGCAAAATTAGATGTCTGGGCCATGAGTTGGCTTGAACTATTGCAAAATATTCTTATTTGCCATTTACATAAAAAGATTGTGCAGCAATAATATTGTTTCAATAGTTCCAAAACTATCACAAGGGTTATTACTTATTTTTAGTGTGCAACGTAAACCTGTTATACATTTGAACTTTGTCCGCATAATTTAAATTGTTCCCCCATGTCCATTTTGTTACAATATGTCCACTCTGATACTGTGTTATAAGATTTTATTCTCTTAATACCGATGAAGATTCAGTAAAAATTAGAGAGTTATTAGTTTTAAATGAACCCAATTAACTACAATTAGTAGGTAACTACAATTAACTGAAATGAAAATGTCACAAATTATTATTTAAAAATTAAAATTATTAAACTTATGATTAGATTAGATTAGATTAGTTTGGTTTAATGGCGCGTCAACGACGAGGTTATATTGCGCACATTAATTGATATATTTAACTTTGTTGATCATTATTGGAGGGCAAGGGGAGGGGGTCGACCTAACGGGCCCGATCCGGGGGAGTCCAGCACTGGTGGGAAGGCCAGGCCGGAATGGGGACGGACCGGGGGGTGTGAGGATTCGGGCCGGCTAAACCCGATTTCAGGGGGATCACCATCTCGAGGGGGGAGGCCGGCCCGTGGGGAGCGCAAATTCAAGGGAGGGCATGGTTAGGCCGACCCTGGCTGCTCTTGGTCTGGGCCTCACCACTGATCTGTCCGGCATGGGTAACCCTTACACATGAGCATATGCTCGCCGGCGTAGCTGCAATGGATCATTGGCCAACACAAACCCCACCACCGCGATAAGGTGACAGCCGTCGGGGGGATATTATTATTATTAAACTTATGAAAAGTACATTTTTCAACAAGTTTCTTGAAGAAATCAAATATTATTTCAGGCTTCATGACTAATCCTGTCCAGCTTCATTATATTTACCTCCGATGTGTCCTGGTTGTGTTTCTCATCTATGTCGATCACCTCCAAAGCCTTTCCGTCATTGGAAATGCGTGTTTGTATGTGTGCTGAACAATCGCTGACATAAGTTCTGAAGGCAAACAAAAATACTTGTTTCACTAAACACTATAAGAGCAGGAAAATACGTATGTCAAATATGAACTAGAATTTCGCTCAGCTGTATAATATGAACTACCTATTCAATATTAACTACTGGAGCAAGTGCCTAAAATAAACTTGAGGATACATTAAAATCATCAACAACAATGGCAATTATTTATTGACTTGAATGATCTTGATCTTTCATCCTAGTTATTAATTAATTATTTATTTATTTATTTACAGTGTTATTATGCTTGGAGGACAGTTTTACATTGCGTACCTTTTGTGATTGTATAAATGTAAAACAATTGTAATTACAAATAGCCACTGGCTAAATAATAAATAAAATACCTACAAATACAATAATAATAGGTAGGTACCTACCTACCTATGTTGATGAAAGAGTAGGTATCAATAGATATGCAATTGGGACCCACCCATAGAAACCGTAAGGTATGTATTCGAATCACCACCTTCTTCATGCACTCCTCTCTCCCCTTCTCCTGCCGTTCAACGGAGCTTGCGTAGTTCCAATTTCGGCCTACAGAAGCGCTAGGCAATCTACCAATTTCCAAAGATCCTGACATTGAAGACAAATGGGTGGAATTATTTTCTTGTGAAAAGCTTTGCTTATGTTGATTGAGGCGGCAGCCATTTAAATTCAGACCCAGTTTGAAAATGACATTTCAAATTATGATTTATCACATTAAACAAAGGTACCTACCTATATTAATAAAAATTTATAATAATATTATTCATGGCAACTAATATTTCCAATAGAATTCGACTTGAATGTGTTGTGTAGCGTTTAGCAATGAAATTCTGCAAGTTCTTGTACTATTTTGAAGGTTAGTTTAGCTCAAAGAGAACTAACATTTTGTTGCTGCAGTCTAACTTAGTCTCCCTTTATTGACTATTGTACAATATGTTAAAATAAACTTATATCCACAATTATTTAGTTTCATCAGCTACTACATACCTATGTACCTAGGTAAACACTCAACAAAGCATAAAACAGCATTTGAAGCAATCGGAAAATTGTCTGAAAGTGATTTTATCGCACCTTCAGAAGTAGGTAGTTAAACGCTAACTCGGCATCTAGCTCTAGTAGGTTATCACTCATTTCATTGATTAATAATATGAATAAATTGTCAAAGAAGATCACTACCTAAAAGTCCTTCAAACTTATTCGCATAGTACCTAGGTACTGTTGTGTTGCCGAGCGTAGCCTTGGAAGCATTCGGCATTAAGATTTGTAATTTTTATACTATGATAAAAAATTAGTACCTACTATACACTCAACATTATCACTGATAGTTCTATTCTCTGAATTACTGGCATTACTTAGTTCTAGTTCTTTGAATGGCCATTGTGGGCATTCAACTTGCACGTCAAATTGTCAATGTGGAAGTCGACGTTGACATCAGCCTCTTCGACTGATGAACTTTCAGTTCCTTCTACCTAGAAATATTTTCCATTCACTTGGACAGCGTAGGAGCAAGGAGCCAGCTTCTAAACTACCACATCCCTGGGTCAAAATTTCAGTAGAAATTTTACAAGCATCCATAAAAGTTGTATACCTACTGATGTCAATACGATTTTCTTGATCATATAAAACCTATCGATATACCTACTTCAGTTGAAAACTAGTTTGGAATAGGTAGGTAGGTGTGAAATGCATTGTTGATAAACACCCAACCATCATAGAAGCCGAGTGGTTGAATGCGGTGTCACTCACTCCGTTCAGTAGTGGTAGGTATAATATAATGTTTAACAGCGCGTCGACATCGAGGTCAGTTTTCGCACATTAAGATTATGTTAACCTTGTTGAATAATAGGGAGGGCATGGGGAGGGGTCGACAAAAAAGGGCCCGGCCCGGCGCGGAGGAGTCCAGCACTGGGTGGGAAGGTCAGGCCGTTTGGTGACGGCCCGGGGGGGGGGAGGCTTTGAGCCGGTGGGACCCGATTTTAGGGGGATTACTACCTCGAGGGGGGAAGGCCGGCCCGTGAATTTGGGTAGAGCATGGAACTAGGTCGACGTTGAACTGCTCTTAGTTGGCACCAGCCCGTAATGTGGGTCGGCCCCTTAAGCCCCACCACAGCGTCAAGGTGGAAGTCTATCGGGGGGGGGGGGGGGGGGGGGGCACTCCGTTCATCACCAGTTACTGCTACCAGGTTCACAATTTCAATTTCTCACTAGCTCTAAATTTTACATCCATTTGCAATCCTACCATCATTCATTTCATATTAAAACCGTTTGGATACTAATGTGGAAAATTATTTATTTTTTACTGACAGTGGGGATTTAAAAATGTATGCATTAGTAGGTAGGTACCTGTATAAATGTAAACTTTGTATGGTCTTTTTTCACTAAAAAAAATCATCCTACTATATTAAAATCTATATAAAATCTATTATATTCGCAGCCCCAAAATTAAATGCTGTGCGCTCAAACTTTGACTTTTCAAAGACGGACACGGGACGGAGGTTACTTTTCAACTAGAAAAGTAGCAAATTTGAAAATATTAGGGTACAGTAACACAAAAATAGTGAATGCAACATGTAGCGGGGTATGTAATACTAGGAAAACGCTCTGTGTAACGCGTTGATAAGCGAGCACGGATACGTGCAAAACCTCGAACCATAATTCCTTAAAAGCCGGTAATAATATACCTAAAACAACTGAAATCTAGAAGCACGATCCACTAAATTATATAAAAAATAGCTGAATTTGCTTCTCATTGCAAGTTATTGCAACAGTTATTGCAAGTCATTACAACATGATACACACTCATGTGTATTTATTTCAGTATTTAGGTACGTAGGTATTATGGAATTATTATAAATAAAAAATACAGAGATTCAAACCACAAAATAGGCCATTATCTAAGTGCTAATATGAGCAAACATAATTTAAGAAACATTATCCAAACAGTTACTTGCCGTTCCGTATAAAAGAGCTTATTTCTTCTAGCACATTGCTTACCTAACACAAACCTAACACATTGTATCTGATACAAATGAAATAAATATTTCATAAACATAATTTCAATTATCAACCAACCAATCTATTTCTACAATCAAGCAGACATTTCATCGGTCTACAAATAATTTGCTCAGCCTTTGAAAAGATTGGAAGTAAGACTGCATGTTAAAACTCTCATAAACAATAAATACCTATACCTATTAACTACATCTTCAAAAATAATAAAATAAACCCTAAGTATAACCTCGCATGTATTGCTTTAACTATTATCTAACCGCAAAGAAATAATTGTTACGTATTCAAACAATAATAGATAGACAGCTGCTTGCTTCCGAGTTGTTTTGAATGGAGCGCATCGGGCGGCCGCAACGGACTCCTCGAACCTACAATGCTATTTATATGGGAAAACGCGATTTTTTTTATTTGTGAACGGATCTTTCTCAAAAACTATACAGGTCTAAGTTAGTATGAGATGAAGGTGTGTGCAAATTTCAGATCGATACGTTGACCGGTGCGGCCTGGGTTGAACTAGCAAAAAAAACAAACAAACACACACACAGAGAAAGTGCCGCAAGAGTCAAGTGGAGACGCTCGCTCCGCTCGCTTAATAATTTAAAAAAAAATATTTCCCCTCATTTACATTTAATTGCTTTTAGCAATTCCACTAGGACAGCGAAACTAATATAATGGGATAACAGCCCATTATTATATTCCCACTGATTTTACTACCCGGGCTGCCTTACCTTGTTGCCGTCTTCTTTGTGGATTAGTCCTACATATGATGACGATGACTACTGGGCTGTTCAGTCATGTATTTGTATCTTTCAGTCAGATAGCTATGAACAGTTACCTGATATTTATTCTGATGTAGAAAGTAGATGGCTAATAATAGTCAGACTATTGTAGACCCATGGTAACTTTGGATTTTTCGAGCTTGCGACAGACGCTCGGCTTCTGTTGTTTAGCAGTGAACTTTATGCAATTTCATAATCTAATAGCGTCCTTTTTTGCTGGCATACCTAAGTGACTCTTCTGCATTATTAGAAGGGCATTTGCAGTACCACACAAGAAAAAATCAACTAACAAGAACAACCAAGATAATTAATTTTCATTCCCATATCCAAAACCTCGCTCATTGAATTTATATCAGTCACTACTCACCAAATCACCTTCACAATATGGACAACGATGACGTTGAGGAATGGTTCAAGTTAACAGAAATGGAGCAAGATATAATAAAAGCAATTAGTGAATTGGGCGAGCTGATTCGCGCATAAAATCAACCTCGTGGGGGCCATCTGGCAGAATGAGTTGGACGAGCTCAACACTATTGTATGCAAAGTTAAAAGCGTGTTCTCAAATACTCAAAAGCTCAAGCATCAATATTTGAACTTTTTGAGGGAGAAGTATGGAGTAAATTCCAACAAAGTTCGGCTGTTCCCGATGCCGGTGCTCACAAGATGGAACTCATGGTTGAAATCAGTACTTTACATTAATGAATATCTAAGTGACATAGCAAGTTTATTAGAAAATCTGTCCGAAGAAAATGCCGGCTTTCGCTTCATCAAAAACATCTCGCCATCTGACTTGTTCACAGTAGAAATGCAAGCCACTTTTGTTGCAGACAACTGCAACAGTCAAGCTATCAAGCTTATCAAGCTTATAGTTTATCAAGCTGAAATTGTTCATGTTGTTAATGGCCATTTTTTATGTAAATTAATATAATTACTGATGTATGTAATGGTGTCTGTTTCAGCTCTCACAGCTGAGAAATGTGTATCGCCAGCAACTTTGCCATTTAAATTGCTGCAAACTACAAGAGTTGAACGGTATCAATCATTATAAGGGTCATTATCATGAAAGTGAAAGGTTTAATTTTTTTTTTAGAAGCATTGGTTAGAAAAATTTTAAAAAATTAACACACCTCGAGGATGAGGTATTAAACTAAGAAATAACTTTCACAGTGATCAATATCAATTATTTTAAGAGTTATAGCTAATAAAATTTTGACCAGCCATGGAAATGACATCCAGTCCATGGAAATAATAATACCTTACAAAATGCAAGTTGAACATACTTGATAAGGCAATAATGACAAGCATGGCGTGTGAACGTGATTCTCTTTTTGCAGCGTCCGATGCAGCGTTCGCAGTGACGTCTTCGAGGTGCCGCAATCGAGCGGCCAGTCCACGGTGAGGGCCTGCGTCAAGAAGGTTTGTGGAACAACTAAAGCGTTATTGTCGATTGATTAATAAGATTTTTATTGGTCAATTTTTAAATCAATGCATCATTCAATGTTTATTTAGTTTACGACGTAAAAAATATACGTCCATTAATGTGTGAAACTTGATACTATAAGTTCAAACTATAAAATGTTTTCAAAAGTGGCAGTCATTCGTGTTTGGATATGAACCTTCGCACGTGGTTGCCGCATTCGAGCCAATAAATCGTAGGGATCGATGTAATGATATTGGTGAATTTAAAATGAATACAATTCGTGTAATGAAATCATGTGTCTCTGTTGCAGGCGCTGAATCGGCTGCCGCTCGTCATTTCGTACTCGTTCGAGCCGTACGACATGGTGGTCGTACACTACTGGGGCGGGAAGGGATATCTTCATTCGAATGCCCTCAAGAGGGAGATAAACAGAGAAAATCAGCAAGCGATCGTCCACAACTACATAATACATTTTTTGATATTTACCTAGATTATATCATACTGTAGGTCCATTCTTTACATTACCAGTGCTCGAGCATGTCATGCAAAATACCTCTGTATTACTAATACTGAATTTAGAAATACAAATTTTTGTGAAATTTACTTTCATCAATGATTTTGCATTCGGTACCTACATAAGAAATGGTAATTGCACAATGTTAAGTCAGTAGTTTTTATTTCCATTTCCTTTGTCAAGTTTTGGTGGGAGGTTGTTAGAATTGAAACCATTTAAAAGTGATTATTGGGCTCCAAATTCACAAACAATCAAATGTTTGCCACAAATGGCATTCTGTATTCAAGAATTCTGTATTCTTGTCTTCAAGCTCACACTTCAACCGTTTATCATCATTGTAGGAGCATCTGGTACCAACACCAGGCATCGTATGTGTAACAGTAGAAAGTTGAATCTCCATTGAAAGCAATAGATTTGTGCTATAAAACATTTCACGCACTGCATGCTCCGTACGCTTTTGAATGCGAACAAGTGTGGCTGCTTATTCAAAAATTTCTCTTCGGCATTACAACAAAGTACGACGAACACATCAAGTGTGCATCGACCACAATTTTAGATTTAAAGTGCATTGAATAAGTAGTGTCAGATCAGTTTATTGAGATATTAAATATTGCATTCTTAGATTGAAGTCACAATGCCTGTTTGTTTTGTTTGCTACAATATGCTACATTTTTACTCATTTGCAATATGTCCGTATTTATTAAGTGGAAGAAAAATTGGTTTTCATACAATATGTTCTTTTTCACTTTCAGATTCATTGGACAAGCCAAAGGCCAAACGAAAAATTAAAAAAAAAATGGGAATCTAAATGTGAGTACGGATGGCGAAGAGGTGCAGAGCCAACAAGGAGACGACCCAAGAGCAACGAGGAAGAACACAACTCCTCGTACGACTGAAACAACGCCACTGAGATCCACCATCATCTACAGCATGCACCTCCGAGACGAAAGTCCTGTTGTACGACTTAACTAACCAGCAGATAGTAACAACAGGTGACCAAGATTGCTGCCGTTGCAAATGATTAGATTATTATGGTTTATCGGCGCGTCAACGACGAGGTTGTGTTGTGTCGAATTCATTATATTATATCATAAAATGTAATGTATATTATATATCATAGTATGATCATAGATCATGTATATCATAGTTGAGCGAGCGTAGCGAGCGTCACCACAGTACTCTTATGGCACTTTCTCTGTGTGTTTTTTTGTTTTTTTGTTTATTTATTTTTTTTCCCCACAGCCCAGGTTAAACCGCACATTCAATCGATCTGAAACTTTGCACATATTCTAACGTAATCTATGCGGTCCCTGGGATCGTTTTTAAACGGGCTCCTGTGATTGGTTCAAGTTTATAAAAAAAATATTTCGATTGGTTTCTCCCATCAATTTGAAATTTAGCAAAGTCATTGCAACCAACATTGTACCCAATCATACAAAGTTTCAGCCAAATCCTCCCATTGGTTAAAATTTAAAAAAATCTATCATATGATTTTTGAAATTTAAACTAGAACCAATTGAGCGATCAACTTAAAACTTCGCGTGGTCATTGGGACCAACATTATCTGTATTTTTGACTACTTTCAGACTTATCTGTGTTTAAATCCAAACGTTTTTGACATTTTACGGACATTTTGCGTGTTGGCTGTCAAATAACTCAAAAATGTTGATCACGGCTACTTCGACTCTTTATAGTTCCAAGGTACTTAGAGCAACTTTCAAACGTATGAAACTGATATGACCGTTCAACAGATCGTCTAATATTGTGTAAGTACACACACTTTTATCATATGAGTGGTCCCAGGTATATTTTTTTTAAATAGATCCTATGATTTTTGAATATTAACAAGGATCATTTTAATCATAAAGGTTCAATCGATCAACTTAAAACTTTGCATGGGTATTGGGACTAATACTTCAGCTCCATTCCATTCTACTTCACCCAAAGTCGTTGCGCCTAGATTTTTTTTTTTTTTTTATATTTTGCACAGTTGTTCTTACATATAAGCTGATATCAAATCTCTTGTTTCAGTTCGTTTCAAGTCGGCGTACTCAAATTACGTGTAATTAAAGATGGCGCTGACGGGAAAATCGGTGTTTTTAAGCTTCCAGGAGAAATGCTGCCATTTCCATACTATTCAAGTAAACACAACGATCTTTGCGGCGTTTTGTTCATAAAAGATTGTTCTATAACCCTTCATAATGTAATTTGCTCTCAAACTTTGACTAAAATTCTTAAATTTTTCCAATATTTGAGGCATGCTTATGAATAGAAGGGAGTGATGGTTCAAACACCCAATTTTATTTTAGTTTCACCTTATATGTAAGAATAGATTTTCACACTTCAATGTTAGTTTTTATTAATTGTTTTTTACCAAAAAAAGTCAAAACCCTAAAAAGTACCATTTTTGGTCCCATTTTCCTCAGGTGGGGGACCAGATAAAAATTTGCGCTCAACGGCAAAATAGCCAGCATTACTTGATGTATAATTGCTGCAAGTTTGGACTTGTTTTTTTAACGGGTGTGGAAATGCATTTTCGCAACAGAATATTTGGAGATTTTTATACCTATAAGTCTGACGAATTTCAAGAATTATTGGCTTTTAATGATATTATTTTCGATTGACATAATTTCGGTTCGAGGTGTTGCGCGTGTCCGTGCTCGCTCATCAACGCGTTACACAGAGCGTTTTCCTAGTATGTATAATAACTAGATTGTTAGTTGAACGAGCGTAGCGAGCGTCACCACGGTACTCTTATGGCACTTTCTCTGTGTGTTTTTTTTTTTTTTTTTTTTGTTTTGTTTTTTTTTTTTTTTTGTCCGCACAGCCCAAGTTAAACCGCACATTCAATCGATCTGAAACTTTGCACATATGCTAACGTAATCTATGCGGTCCCTGGGATCGTTTTTGAACGGGCTCCTGTGATTGGTTCAAGTTTAAAAAAAATTATCTTTCGATTGGTTGCTCCGATCAATTTGAAATTTAGCAAAGTCATTGCAACCAACATTGTACCCAATCATAAAAAAATTTAGCCAAATCCTCCCATTGGTTAAAATTTAAAAAAATCTTTCATATGATTTTTGAAATTTAAACTAGAACCGATTGAGCGATCAACTTAAAACTTCACGTGGTCATTGGTACCAACATTATCTGTATATTTGTACATTTTCAGACTTATCTGTGTTTAAATCCAAACGTTATTGACATTTTACGGATATTTTGCGTGTTGGCTGCGAATTACTCAAAAATGTTGATCACGGCTACTTCGACTCTTTATTGAGCGAGCGTAGCGAGCGTCACCACGGTACTCTTATGGCACTTTCTCTGTGTGTTTTTTTGTTTTTTTTTTGTTTTTTTTTGTCCGCACAGCCCAGGTTAAACCGCAAATTCAATCGATCTGAAATTTTGCACATATGTTAACGTAATCTATGCGGTCCCTGGGATCGTTTTTGAACGGGCTCCTGTGATTGGTTCAAGTTTTAGAAAAATTATCTTTCGATTGGTTGGTTCAATCAATTTGAAATTTAGCAAAGTCATTGCAACCAACATTGTACCCAATCATAAAAATTTTCAGCCAAATCCTCCCATTGGTTCAAATTTGAAACCATTTTTCCTGTGATTTTTGACATTTAAACTAGAACCGATTGACCGACCAACTAAAAACTTCGCATGGTCATTGGTACCAACATTTAAGGTATTTTTGCCAATTTTCAGTCTAATCTGTCGTTATTTTCAAAAGTTTTTGTCATTTTAGGGACATTTTGCGTGTTGGCTGTCAAATTCACGGCGACTTCGAATCTTCCGTTCAAGGCAAGGTAGTTAGAGTAGAAACTTTCAAACGCATAATATGAAACTGATAATGACCGTTCAACACTCGATTAGATTAGATTAGATTATTAGGGTTTAATGGCGCGTCAACGACGAGGTTATATTGCGCACAATAATTGTTATATTTAATTTTGTTGATCATAATTGGAGGGCAAGGGGAGGGGGTCGAAATAACGGGCCCGATCCGGGGGAGTCCAGCACTAGTGGGAAGGCCAGGCCGGAATGGGGACGGACCGGGGGGTGTGAGGATTCGGGCCGGCTGAACCCGATTTCAGGGGGATCACCATCTCGAGGGGGGAGGCCGGCCCGAGGGGACCGCAAATTCAAGGGAGGGCATGGTTAGGCCGACCCTGGCTGCTCTTGGTCTGGGCCTCACCACTGATCTGTCCGGCATGGGTAACCCTTACACATGAGCATATGCTCGCCGGCGTAGCTGCAATGGATCATTGGCCAACGCAAACCCCACCACCGCGCTAAGGTGGCAGCCATCGGTGGGGTCAACACTCGATTTGATATTGTGTACACACACTTATATCATATGAGTGGTCCCATGTATATATTTTTTGAAGGAGATCCTGTGATTTTTGAAAATTAACACGGAACCGTTCAATCATAAAGTTGATCAAACGATCAACTTAAAACTTTGCATAGTTATTTGGACCAATATTTAAGGAGTTTTTGGATATTTTTATACAAGTCTGTGACGATATTACATAATTTCGGTTCGAGGTGTTGCGCGTATCCGTGCTCGCTCATCAACGTCAACGTGCATCAACGTGCTGCTCAAGTTGATGCTAATGTACGATGGTTTCCACCAACTATAGATAATTATAGTAGGTTTGTCGGGGTCTTGATTGGTGCTGCTAAACGATGCATTTCACGAGGGTTTCGTGAAGAATATATCCCAGGATGGTCGCAAGATTCCGAAAAGCTATTTCGTGACTATGAGTTGAACGGAGATCTGGAAATTGGACACAAGATACTACATTCTCTTGATTCATCCCGGAAAGAAAAATGGATATCAACTACTGAAAGTCTTGATTTCACGCACTCTAGCAGGAAAAGCTGGGCACTTCTTCGTCGTCTTGGATCGTCGACTACACCTGCGAAACATAACAACTCAATTGTTGGTCCGAATGACGGTGCTAATCGCATTCAGAAACTTTCGAAGAACGTTACTTTAGAGAGTTCTCTTGTAAGGAGAGTCAAAGCGGAACTAACACATTTGAAGGCAACGAAAGACGACGAGGCTGTTCAGCCATTTAGAATCGAAGAGCTTGAAGTTGCGATCAAGAAATGTAAGCTCCGGAAAGCTGCTGGCTTTGACAATGTATTTCCCGAGTTCCTCGCACACTTAGGTAAGAGAGCTAAATCTTGGCTATTGTCACTTTATAATCTCATGCTTGAAGAAGGATCCATACCAACTGAATTCAACATTTCAAGAATAATAGCAATACTGAAACCTGGGAAATCTGCGGACGATGTTGATAGTTACCGGCCAATTGCTTTGCTGAGCGTCTGCTACAAACTCCTAGAGAGGATTATTTACAATAGAATCAATGTAGAGCTGAATCCAAGCATACCACCCGAGCAAGCAGGCTTTCGTGCTGGGCGCAGCTGTTGTGATCAAGTTCTGGCTCTAACGTCACATATTGAGGCAGGTTTTCAAAAGAGGCTCAAGACGGCTGTGGCTTTCATAGATTTGTCGGCTGCATATGATACAGTTTGGAAACAAGGATTAATGGTGAAACTTCTTAGACTTAAGCCAGCTAATAAGTTAACGTCCTTGATCGAACAGCTGTTGAGCAATCGCAAATTTAGGGTTCAAATGGGAGGTAAAACAAGTCGAACAAGGTCAGTAAAGAATGGCTTGCCGCAGGGGTCAGTATTAGCACCATTACTATTCAACTTGTATACAAGTGACATGCCAGATACAAATGCCAGGAAGTTCGTATATGCCGATGACCTTGCTTTGGCAATTCAGGACCGTGATCTGGAAGCATGTGAAGATGTTCTAAGTTCGGATTTACGCATACTAGCTGAATATTATAGAAAGTGGCGACTCTGTCCAAATCCGACAAAAACGGAAGTTTCTGCTTTCCACTTAAACAATCAAGAAGCAAATCGTCAACTAAACGTGATATTCTGTGACAAATTGGTGAAGCATAACTTCTTACCAACATATCTCGGGGTCCAGTTAGATCGTTCACTCACATTCAAGCAACATCTAGAAAAAACGGGACAGAAATTGAAGACTAGGAATAACATCATCCGTAAGTTAGCTGGGACAACTTGGGGGAGCGATGCTGCCACGCTACGTACATCAGCTCTCGCTCTGGTGTACTCAGCAGCAGAGTATTGTGCTCCAGTGTGGCGCAAGAGTGCTCACACTAACAAGGTGGATGTGCAGCTGAATACCTCCATGAGGATTGTTTCTGGGACGCTGAAGTCAACTCCCATTGCTTGGCTCTCCACGCTGTCAAACATTGCACCTCCTGATCTGAGGCGAACAGCGGCAGCAAAAAGAGAATGGCAGAAGTGCTTCAGGACCAACTGTGAAAAAGATCTACCAATACGTCTCGAATTAGACAACATCCCAATAAGTCGATTGAAGTCCCGCCATCCAATATGGGAGGACGCCATTCTCCTGGACGAAGAGAATACGAACACGGCATCAGCGTGGCGATCGTACTGGACTTTGCAGTCCGTTCATAATGGCGGACTTGTAGATGACCCAACTGAGTGGCCAAGTGGGTTCGATCTGCCTCGGAAGACATGGACTGCTCTGAATCGTCTGCGAACCGGCCATGCCAGATGCAACTCCATGTTGTATAAATGGAAAATGGCAGCATCTCCAGCATGTGATTGCGGCGAAGAAGAGCAGACGACAGACCACATCGTAGACCATTGCCCAAGAAGAAGCTTTCCTGGGGGGTTGGTAGCACTGCAATCGTTGACCCCGCCTGCAGTTCAATGGCTGAATGACCTAGATATTAGTTTGTAGAATTAACTGTTAATATTTTTCAATTGTTATATATATATTCTGATGTTGCTGTTATGTAGTATTTATTAATGAAAGCAAATAAAAACCATACGAAATAAAAAAAAACGCGTTACACAGAGCGTTTTCCTAGTTATAGCTACAAGTCTGACGAATTTCAAGAATTATTGGCTTTTAATGATATTTTCGATAGACATAATTTCGGTTCGAGGTGTTGCGCGTGTCCGTGCTCGCTCATCAACGCGTTACACAGAGCGTTTTCCTAGTTAAAATATGCGTCACACAACTCTGGTTTTTTTGTCCGCACAGCCCAGGTTAAACCGCACATTCAATCGATCTGAAACTTTGCACATATGCTAACGTAATCTATGCGGTCCCTGGGATCGTTTTTGAACGGGCTCCTGTGATTGGTTCAAGTTTAAAAAAATTATCTTTCGATTAGTTGCTCCGATTAATTTGAAATTTAGCAAAGTCATTGCAACCAACATTGTACCCAATCATACAAAGTTTCAGCCAAATCCTCCCATTGGTTAAAATTTAAAAAAATCTTTCTTTTGATTTTTGAAATTTAAACTAGAACCTATTGAGCGATCAACTTAAAACTTCACGTGGTCATTGGTACCAACATTATCTGTATTTTTGACAATTTTCAGACTTATCTGTGTTTAAATCCAAACGTTATTGACATTTTACGGACATTTTGCGTGTTGGCTGTCAAATTACTCAAAAATGTTGTTCACGGCTACTTCGACTCTTTATAGTTCCAAGGTAGTTAGAGCAACTTTCAAACGTATGGAACTGATATGACCGTTCAACAGATGGTCTAATATTGTGTAAGTACACACCACTTTTATCATATGAGTGGTCCCAGGTATATATATTTTTTAAATAGATCCTATGATTTTTGAATATTAACAAGGAACATTTAATCATAAAGGTTCAATCGATCAACTAAAAACATTGCATGGTTATTGGGACTAATACTTCAGGAATATTTGGAGATTTTTATACTACAAGTCTGACGAATTTCAAGAATTATTGGCTTTTAATGATATTTTCGATATACATAATTTCGGTTCGAGGTGTTGCGCATGTCCGTGCTCGTTCATCAACGCGTTACACAGAGCGTTTTCCTAGTAAAAACGTATACCTTTAAAAGTTTGTAAATACAAGTATGTAACCTTCCATCCACACCTATATTCGATATTTAACTTTTTTTAAAAATAATTTCAACACATTTAATAATATCCATTGAATTTAAAGCAGGGATTCTCTTGGTACAATACTCCAGCATTGGTCGAATTAAGCATTGGTTCCTTATATTGTAAGGTCCTAGGGGGGAATAAGGCCCACCTTAATTGTTTTGATAGATATTTTGGAATGGACGCACAAATAATGTGCAAACACAAGTTAATATTGACCATTGATCTATTGTGGTCAAGTTGATATTGAATTTGACCAAACATAATTATTCTAATAGTATAAAAATTGACCTTGAAAAAAAGTTTACCTGTGGGCCTTGTTCCCCTCATGTGTGGGGAACAAGGCCCTCCTATAGTAAACCACTAATCAGAATGTTGAGCCCATATACAATCATCCCCATCATCTGTCTTCAAGCCCACACATTCATAATGATAGCAAATATGACAATCTATGCACATTCATATGCTTTCATAACAGTTCATTTCCGCATATCGCACAGCCACGACTCGGTGACAGAATTTAGACAAAGAAATCACCATTTTCATCATTTTTCTCATTTTTCTTAGTCTGGTTTCAAAACGGTTTGGACTATCGACACAAAACTTCGCTAACACACCAAACTAGTGGTACTTTACAAACGAGGATTTATAAATTGTGCCCCAGATTTCAGACTCCTGAGATATTTAGAGTGGGCCTTGTTCCCCACTGGGCCTTATTCCCCCCTAGGACCTTATTGACTATTTTATAATTGTATTTATTTATTACTTATTATTATATTTTCATTGACAATTCGAATTGTAATTTTCAGAATCTTGGTGAAATAGCAAGCTGCGTGGAACGGAAGCGAGAGAAACTGAGGGAATTCAATTTGACTCTACAACCATTCGTGTGCATCGTCGGTCCTTCATACAAGAACATTGAGGCTTTGTAGATACTGTTCAATACAAAGTCGAGTCTCCACTCGATGCTGTCGACCTGAGCTACAAGATATTCTTTTCGCAGCGTCAACACAAGTGTGGATGCTGATACATAAGGCATTGTATGAGGTGGAAGCCCAGGAACCATACGTGAGCCGCGTTGGCCAACTGTGCTCAGCAACCAGACGTGGCTTCGTCCTACCACACTCTGCATGACCGTGTCGTGCTTTAGCTCCCGCCGGGTACAGCGCAGCGGCATCCACGCCACATGAGACTAGCCCAGGAACCAGACGTGGCTTCGTCCTACCACACTCTGCATGACCGTGTCGTGCTTTAGCTCCCGCCGGGTACAGCGCAGCGGCATCCACGCCACATGAGACTAGCCCAGGAACCAGACGTGGCTTCGTCCTACCACACTCTGCATGACCGTGTCGTGCTTTAGCTCCCGCCGGGTACAGCGCAGCGGCATCCACGCCACATGAGACTAGCCCAGGATCCAGACGTGGCTTCGTCCTACCACACTCTGCATGACCGTGTAGTGCTTTAGCTCCCGCCGGGTACAGCGCAGCGGCATCCACGCCACATGAGACTAGCCCAGGAACCAGACGTGGCTTCGTCTTACCACACTCTGCATGACCGTGTTCTGCTTTAGCTCCCGCCGGGTACAGCGCAGCGGCATCCACGCCACAAAAAAACAAAAGCCACAAAAGAATATCAGCGGCGAATAGAACGTACTTCGCAATCCTGCCCGTGATAAAATCTAGGGATATACATAGGAAGACGAAAATTCGCTTATACAAAACACTTAACCGGACTGTAATTTCATATGGAGGTAAAGCGTGGGCCATGTCAGCAAAGATTACAGAAATGTTGGACGTATTTGAGAGAAGGATGTTGAGGAGAATTTATGGGCCTGTGAATGATGGAGGCACATGGATAACTCGATACAACTTCGAGCTCTATGAACTGTACAAAGAACCTCGGCTCTCCTCATACATCAAGCTGCAGCGACTGCGATGGGCAGGACACGTCGAGAGAATGTCGGATAACAGAGTTCCGAGAAGGACACCGGACGGACAACCAGGACGGACAATAGAACCCTCCTTTTGGCTGCATTTTGTTTAAACAAATCTTTCTTTTTCTTCAATTTTAAAGCTCTCTCTTTCCTTCTTCTAGAAATGTTATGTGAGAATATAGTAAGAATGGCTCTTTTATCCATTTCTGATTGAGTTCAAAATTTCCCAAATTTATTTTGTTTGACAGATGTGACACGTTGACCAACATGAAGAAATAAAATTCAGCCTTCAAAATATGAGATCTACAATGACATTTCGCTAATAGAAGGCAGTGAGATATCATGTCAAAATGTGGTGTGTAAACACATTCAATTTTGGACCCAGGTCAAACCCTGGGTTCAGACCCGAGTTGTAAACCCGTGTGTTTGACCCTGGTATTAAGTGGTGTAGTGTGAAAGCAGCGTCTTAAATATAGTTTAACCCTATGTGGACCAGAGATGCATCTAGTAGAGCGGTCGCTCCACCCAGCCAAGTCGTACCGTACACTCACAGTCACTCAACATACCGTAAATGCCTAAAAACTGAGGAGCAGACCAAACACTTTTACTGTAAGCAATAACATGGCATTTTCGGCCTACTGGATCTCAAAATTGGGAAATCTCACATTGTTGCGAAACATCTTAATTTTGAGCTATGGCCCACCTTTTATTATTAAGTCTATATTCTCAACAGAGCCGAGGCTCCACTAGTGAGAATGTAATATAGAGAAGGGAGGAGAGGAAACCCGGTACCGGCATGTAGCCTACTCCTGACGAAAGATACCAAGGGGACCAACGGCTTAACGTCCCTTCCGAAGGACGGTGTAACATTCACAGCATGAGCCTCCACAACCCACGCCGTCGAGAGACTGATAACAGGTGGAGGGAGGTCGTCACACTAACCCCCACACACCCCAGTCTCTCTGGCCCAACGGCAGCAACCTGGCAAGGCAGAGTTGAATGGTCACCCATCCAACCGCTGAACGCACTCAATGTTGCTTAACCTCGGTGATCTAACGAGAACCGAGGTATCCAACACACCAAATTTTATAACAATAGGTTATTCCATTTGCTAGCTGGAGGGCCGAGAAAACAGTGAAATTACACCACTTTGATCTTCAGATGATTCAGATGATATCAGGAAACACCGCAATCACCGCCACAGCCTAAACGGCTGAGCCGATCGGTCTGAAATTTTCACCACATGTGCACTTTTGGCGTCTGAGGTGCCTTTTTATAAAACCAACAGGAAGCCGCCATTTTGAAACCGGAAGTGACGTCATATCTCAAAAACGGCTAGACCGCTAGGAATTAAAACAGCGCTAAATGATTCAGACGGTCTTCTATATGGAATATCAATAGTTAAAGTAGAGATGTACTATTACCGAAACCGGAAATGACGTCATGAAAATGAAGAACTAGATTTTAATGACCTCTTACTACAATAACTACATATTCAGAAGGCTTATAATGATACATAACATTTTTAGAAATAAATTCTAGGTGGCTGTAATTTCAGTCGCCATTTTGAAAACTGGAAGTGATACCATATCTCGAAAACGGCTGGACTGATTGGAACGAAGCTTTCGCAATTCTTCATGGAATATCACTTTAAGTGATATTGGAGGGATATTGAGCACCAAACTCAATTTTTCGTATTAACCAATTCGGAAATGGCGTATTTTTTTAAAGTATTTAGTCATTGTTGCTCCGATGTGTGTTACAAGTTGTGTAAATAAACTAAAAAAATAAGTGATAAACCCATAAAAAACACTCCGTGTAAAAGTACCAGCCAAGTCTCTTCAACTATAAAAAAATAGAAGAAATCTAAAAATTCAGCACTGAAAAGTAGTGATATCAAAAAATGAGCCAAGTCAAAACTAAATTTTAAAAACCAAAATATACTTGGCGCATCGTGTATATAAATAGTATAGAAGCATATGCCAAAAATCAAACGTACCTAAATATATATAATATACCTATAATGCCCTTAAAAACGACTATTACTAGGAAAAAGCTCTGAGTAACGCGTTGATGAGCCAATAATTTTTATGAGTCCTTAAAAGCCAATAATTCTTGAATTTCGTCACAGACTTGTATGAAAATATCCAACAATTCCTAAAATATTGGTCCCAATAACCACGCAAAGTTTTAAGTTGATCGATTGAACCTATGATTGAACAATCCCTTGTTAATTTCCAAAAATCACAGGATTTCGTTCAAAAAAATTTTAAACGGTCATATCTGTTTCATAATATACGTTTGAAAGTTTCTGCTCTAACAACCTTGAAGTGAAGATTCGAAGATGCCGTGAAATATGAAATTCGAGAAATATGATAGCCAACACGCAAAATATCCGTAAACTGTCGATAACTTTTAAATTTAAACACAGTTTAGTCTGAAAATTGTCAAAAATACAGATAATGTTGGACCCGATGACCATGCAAATTTTCAAGTTGATCGGTCAAACGGTTCTGGTTTAAATTTCAAACAACACATTAAATATTTTTTTAAATTTAACCAATGGGAGGATTTGGCTGAAAATTTGTAAAATATGAGACATTGTCGAAGTCAATTTTCATTTTTCAGCCTATCAGAAGATGTTTATTTAAATTTCAACCAATCAATGGATTACAAAAAATGTGAGGGTCAGCAAACAGAAAAGGTTGTCTCTACATATGTGCAAAATTTCAGATCGATCGGTGAAACGGTGCGACTTCCACAGAGGTCCGTGCCAAAAGAGCCAAAAGTTAGTATTCACCCCATAAAAAACACTCCGTGTTAAAATACCAGCCAAGTCTCTTCAATTTAAAAAAAATATAAGAAATCTAAATATTCAGCACTGAAAAGTAGTGATATCAAAAAATTGGCCAAGTCAAAATTTTTCAAAAAATACTTTGCGCATCGTGCATTATAAATAGAATAGAATAAGGCCGTAAATCAAATATACTCAACTATACATATAATATATCTATAATGCACTAAAAAAACGATGCGCCAAGTATTTTTTGAAACATTTTGAATTAGCAAATTTTTTGATATCACTACTTTTCAGTGCTGAATTTTTAGATGTCTTCTATTTTTTTATGTTGAAGAGACTTGGCCGGTATTTTTACACGGAGTGTTTTTTATGGGGATATCACTCCTTTATTCAGTTTATTCTTACAACTTGTGACATATATTGTGGCACCAAAGGCTATAATTCCTTTAAAAAATACGCCTTTATGATTTGGTTGCTAAGAAAAGTTGTGCTGTTTACTATGTATGCTATAAATAATATGCTATAAAGTATAGCGGAAGTTTCGTTCCAATTGGTCCAGCCGTTCTCGAGTTATGGTATCACTTCCGGTTTTCAAAATGGCGGCTGACCTCACTGCCACCTAAAATTTGTATCTATAAATGTTGTGCAACATAATAAGACTTCTGAATATGTCGTTATTGTTATAAGAAATGATTTTGTCAGATTTGGCAATTTTATGACGGGAAATTTCATAAAGAAGACTGTCCGAATCGTTTGGCTCTAGTTTCGCTCCGATAGGTCCATCTGTTTTTAAGATATGACGTCACTTTCGGTTTCAAAATGGCGGCACAAAAAATTCGTAAAGGCAAGGTATCATCAGACGCCAAAAGTGCACATGTGGTAAAAATTTCAGATCGATCGGTTAACCCGTTTAGGCTGTGGCCCTGTCAACAGTGTATCCTGACCCCCTGAATCAGTTAGCTTTTAAAAGGAGTGTAATTTCACTGTTTTCACGGCCCTCTTGCTCGCAAATGACATAACCTGTTGTTCCCAAATTTGGTATAGGGGGTGGGGTGGGCCATAGCTCGAAATTAAGATATTCCGCAACAATGTGAGATTTTCGAATTTTAAGATCCAGCAGGCCGAAAATGCCATGTTGTTGCTTACAGTAAAAGTGTTTGGTCTGCTCCTTAGTTTATTAGGCAGTAACGGTATGTCGAGTGACTGTGAGTGACTGTACGACTTGGCTGGGTGGAGCTAGATCAGAATGGTGAAGACACAGTGTGTGTCAAGGAAGTATTTTCAACCAACAACAATGCAATCCTGTGGCGAGTAAAGTAATGAAGCATTACAAAGAGTTTAAAATAATATTTATAATTAACTCACACGATTAATCCTCAATTCTAGCAGATAGCTGCCGATAACCATTAATAACACGGATGTAACAATATTTTATGCAGGTACACTCCTGGACACTGAAATTGGCCTGCGGACAATGTTCAAGTGGCACTACGGCTAGTATTTAACATTTATTTTAATGTAATTTTTTGGCACAAAGACCGGATGGCTAGTGTGAGTTTAGGGCCGAAAAATTACTTCAAATAATAAATAAATACTAGCCGCAGTGCCACTTGAACATTGACCGCGGGCCAATTTCAGTGTCCAGGAGTGTACTTCAGATGCGCGCTTCTGTTACTCAGAACAGGTTGCCCAAAAGAAAGAACAAACAGTTTACGCCAACGATTTCGAGACGTAAGCTCATTACTGCAGTAAGAAGCGACGAGGCGCCTGAGAATCTGCACGACTTATTTGATCGCGTGTGTCTCGAGTAAGTAAATCTTCACACTCATGTGTCGCATGCGCAATTGCTTGCTGCTGGCGATTGAATGACTATCTTCATATTACATCTAGTTTCCCCGCCGCCGCTCCTCACGTTACTTGGCCTCAAGCGAGAGAACAACTGCGCCTGCGCCTCTGGTACGCCTCGCTGAGTGAGCTTGACGATATTCTAAGTTCACGTCGGTGGATGCATAAGTAGCAACACAGCGCTTCTATCAGGCAACCATAGAGGCCAGAGACGGATCAAAAGTCTCAATATTTCCACCAAGTCCTCGGCCCATTGTCTGACATCGAATTACACATCGATGGAACTTTTAAAGTAGATCCGAAAAGGATGGCAAAACATCAGCTTGTCACGACCCATGTCAAAGACGTGCCCTGCGTGCAGGATGGCGATTTCCGAATTCTTCCGATACCGCCCGTAGATATTATCTCCTTTCTTAAATTCATATTTAATTTATTTCTAATATATATCTATAACGTCTTTACATGTTTTATCCAAATGCAAATGCAATGCACACTAGAAGCATTGTCCCATGCCATCGGTAAAACAGACTCTAAGGCTATCATTTTAATAGATTTCGTGGTGAAATCAGACTTAATCGGTTGCATTGTATGTGATCTAAAAGTGTAACATAATTCATTGATATGATTTTTCCAAATGACAATTAAAGCCATGGTTAGATGTCACTTGTTATAATGAATGCAGGCAACTGTTTGTGTGCGAAACTGTGTCAATTGTTAAATTTATGTTACTGTTACATGGGGAACAAATATGTACAACTTCAGTTTTACTTTAATAAAAATATTTATAAGAATAATGTAATATATTCACTATTCAGCACTTAAATTTAGCGCTTTAGTTCTTATTAAGCTTTTGAGTGAAATTTAAGTTTCCTTCGCTATATAGCTGTGCTTCACTGTCATTAGCAAATCGTTTCAAATATATTATAATTATCTTACAAGGCATTAGGGGCATGTTCGATGTCTTGACTCCACGTTAATATCGCCGTATGTGATAATATCACCCTTCGAAGCCCAAGAAAGGAAAAGGAGTTTCCGAAGAGTCGTCAGCGGGAAGTGAAAAAAGTATTGTAGTGGAAGAGGTAGAGAGTATTGTTCCCGAAGAGTCGGCAAAGACACAAAGTAAACAAAGCTTTGGAAAGAAAAAAGATAAAGTAGAGGCAATTTTTTCACCGAAGAGTCGGCGACGGCAACGAAAGGTAGTAATAAAGAAAGATGTGGTGCAAAACGAAAATTAAATTTCGAGAAAGATGATAAAACTGCAGAGAACCCCAAGTTATCATCGACGTTCATGAGCTATGGCGACATGTCGATAGCACTTACAATTCAACAGAACAAGATTATTAGTTTAAGGTAACGAATTAAAGCCCTGAAAGAGAAGCTAGCCGCGCAACAGCCCCATTGTGATTGCAGAGAGGCCATTAGAGAGGAGATGGAAACCATCAAAGGTAGGAATATTTGTAATTCAATATTTTTATATCATATACTTATAAATTTCACAGCCACATGTATCAACTTCCTCTTTAATGACTGACTGTTTAGACACAACAGGAGTTTGTGATGAAGTGCCTCGGCCGATGCGTGTCCACTTGTCTACTTTGACCTTAAGACTTCGCCATCCTCTGCCGAAGTTATTCAAATCACTGTTCTCTGGTGAGGAAATCTACTAGAACAACGTATTTCCAAAACGATGTATACGACTACACGACCTACGAGTGAGGAACAGCGGTTGTATGTGAATGTGACTCAGACAATATTTGCACATAACCTCATGCAGGAAGAAGTGTGTTGCATTCGTCGGGATTATACTCTCAATATAAGTGTCTTGGGCCACGACATTGATGAAAATCATGCAGTTTGGTTGTAAATATTCCCCCTCTTGGTTCCAGCACTTGGGGTCACGGCATGGGTATATTCCCACCAACATTAGGGCTGCAAAACTCGCTTGCAATTCCTTCCAGGACAGACTTTTTGACATCTAGTGGAGCGGTCGCTCCACCCAGCTAAGTCGTACTATACACTCACACTCACTCAACATACCGTAAATGCCTAATAAACTGAGGAGCAGACCAAACACTTTTACTGTAAGCAACAACATGGCATTTTCGGCCTACTGGATCTCAAAATTGGGAAATCTCACATTGTTGCGAAATGACTTAATTTCGAGCTATGGCCCACCTGACAACATATACCAAATTTGGGAACAATACGTTATGCCGTTTGGGTGCTAGAGGGCCGTGAAAACTGTGAAATTACACCCCTTTTAAAAGCTATCTGATGATGATGATTCAGATATCAGGAAACGTTGCTATCACCGCCACAGCCTAAACGGCTGAACTAATCGATCTGAAATTTTTACCCCATGTGCACTTTTGGCGTCTGATGATACCTTGCCTTTACGAATTTTTTGTGCCGCCATTTTGAAACCGGATGTGACGTCATATCTAGAAAACGGCTGGACCGATCGGAACGAAGTTTGCGCTAATCGATTCAGATAGTCTTCTTTGTGGAATATCCATAGACAAAACATAAATGTAGTATTACAGAAGCCGGAAATGACGTCATAAATATGCCAAATTTAACTAAAAACACCTCTTATTACAATAACTACATATCCAGAAGGCTTATAATGATACATAACATTTATACATGAAAATTGTAGGTGGCAGTGATTTCAGCGGCCATTTTGAAAACCGGAAGTGATGCAATATCTCGATAATGGCAGGACCAATGGGGCTCCACAATTCAAGCTTAGAATAGAGCGCGGTAGGTGCAATTATTCTCCGTTGCTATGGCAACAGATCAAATGTTGTTGACAGTTGCTAGATTTGTCTGAATTAAAAACAAAACAAGTTGTTTAACATAAAGTGATCTTCTAGTATAAAAAGTAAGTAATTGGAACTATTTCTACATTTAGGTAATTACATTTAAAAACAATAGGGAAGTCTCGTGGAATGTTATTCTAGTTAATTTGTAAATATCAACATAAATAAAAATAATAAACACATTTATCATCAGCGAAATTTAAAATTTTCATTCATAAAAATCAAATTCAAATGTCATTAGATATTTTGGCGGGAAAACCCGCAGGAAATGAGAATCAGGATTGTGTTGTCATTTCCAAGTCTCCAACAATGTGTTGCCTTAGTGATACATTTGTTGCCAAGGCAATATAGCGGATTGTGACGTCATTGTCAATTTTCCAGTTTAAAAATTGTAAGAAGTTTAAAGTGGGCTGTCATTTATCTGTCATTTTGTACAGAAGCATGCTTGGATTAGTAAATAAGGTAAAATCGTAGCATTTGAGAGCAAATGGCAGCGTGGAAGCCCATTGGGTCGATACTTTTCCATTTCTTCAAGGAATATCATTTTAAGCATATATTTAGCTCCAAACGCAAATTTTATTAGTAACCAAATCAGAAATAGCGTATTTTTTAAAAAGGAAATATGCATTATTAAAAAAAAATGAAAAACATATTATTCGCAACGTGTATAAATGTGTATAAATACCTATATCTAGAATCCTATAATCTTATACACAAAAAACAAATAATTATAAGTATAAGCAATAAGCACAACTTATTTGCTCAAGAATCATGGAAGGATCACCCAAGAATCATTGAAATGGACTTCTGCCCTTCTTCCTCCTGAGGTTCATAAATACTTATTTTAATTTTTCAAGGTTCTTATAAGAACAACTTTTCAATATTTCAATCAACATGCTTTGTAAAATCGCAATTAAGATACCGTGATCACTGCCTCCTTGATGCGCCTTAGTATTCAAGAGGTCTATGAAAATATTGATAAAAAATTAACCCATGGGATTTCGAAAAGGTATGTTAATTTTATTCATAATCAATCTAAAAATATTGTAATTAGTATAATATAAGTTTGTATATGTATTGGAAGTGTTATAATTAATTAGATATGAACTTTCTACACTTGAAATAACATTTATTTGCATGCAAATTAATAATTTTGTCACTGTATTTCTAAATATAAGTATGTGTAATGTGCAGCATTGCGCCCTAGAGATATCCGAGTATAAACGACATCGACACCATCTAAGGCCATCTTGACGAGGTGTCTTGGTCGACGAGCCATAACGAGCGAGGAACGACGAACATAAATCCAAGAAGAGGCGTACGCGTTGACGTACCGAGCGCGACTTGACGACAAGAGGGTGACGACGCGACGAGAACGACGAGAGGGGGACGACGTCGACGAGAACGTTGAGAGGGGGACGACGTCGACCACAACGACGAGAGGGTGACGACGTCGACCACAACGTCGAGACGAGTCCGTGGAGGTGTGGGGCGACAGAGAACTACAAACAGACTCGATAGGAATAACCGAGCTGCACAGTGTGGATAGAGCGCTGGTTATATAGTGGACCAATAGTGGAGTCTTGCGATACTGCGCACTAAGACGTTTGTATTAGCACTTCTCTAGATCTATTGGCTTCTTTTAACAGAAGTGACCCTACGTATACACTGTGCGGTCGACTTATTGAGTCTTTAGCAGGACAATTAGGAACAATTGAACTTCACTTTGCTGGAAGAGCGTTCACTCGTTGCATAATTGTGTGAGTCCTCTGGTAATACTAGCTGGACTCTAGATCAATTTGTGTGAGTGACCGTAAAGTGTCTCTTCTTCAAGCATTGTGCGGTCGACCTCTTGTCCTCAGAGTAAAAAAGTAGTCACAACTGTATTGCGTACAAATAACCAAATTGCAAAGTTATTTTCGACCACTTATCGTTTTCTTATACGAGAATAACAACTGTGGGAGATTAAAACATATATTTGCTTCTGGTATTTTTCACAGTCGACTACTTGACTCTGCAGTTACTTTCATAACGAAAGTTTTATACCAGTTAGACTGTAATTAATAAAGCTACCAATAAGCTTATTGATTCACATTGCGGTTTTGTAAACTAACAATACAAAATGGTTAGTAAAAGATACACAAGACTACAGAAAATGAGATTGACTTTCAGTGCTCTGAAAGAGCCAAATACGTCAATTTCTAGTAATAGTACTGAAAATGTGTCTCTCGAAAACTCACTTGATTCAGCAAACGCTTCACAAGCTCAAGGGCAGAAGCGAAAGTCAAGTGACGTTCCCGTTGAGGCAGGAAGTCAGTGCAGCCCAAGTAAAGTGGCAAAGAGAGCATCTGTATCAATAGAACAGATGCGCGTCGATGCGCGAGCAAATGCAATGCGCATCAGAACTAAATTAGCATATAAGACTAATCCTGCCATAAGGAATGAGCATGACAAGGCATCATATAGAGCTAATGCTGTCCAAAGAAGGGAGCGCACTAAGGCCTCTTACACGGCTAATCCTGTTCCAAGGAAGGAGCATACAAAGGCCGCCTACAAAGCCAATCCTGTTCCAAGGAAGGAGCACACAAAGGCAGCCTACAAAGCCAATCCTGTCCCAAGGAAGGAGCACACAAAGGCAGCCTACAAAGCTAATCCTGTTTCAAGGAAGGAGCAATCAAGGTCAGCATACAATGCTAATCCTGTCAAAAGGAGGGCACAGATGAGGACTTATAATGCCAAGCAATCTGAAAGGCGAGCTGTTGCTTTGCAGCGACATCAGGCCGCAAGAGATGCAATCAACGCCAGGAAGAGATGTAACAATGCGTGTAATAATATTCGCAAAAAGTACACTCGCAGGGTTGATTGCCTTCGATACAGGGGCTCTATTGAACGGGCCACTGTCGAACTTGTACAAAGCTGCATGGAAACAGCGCGGCTGAAAATCGCCTTGAGGCTGAGAATATACTCAAGTGGTGCATGTTTGCACGCAAAAAGTATGTCGCGACATTCAAAAAGTGTCTTGCGAAGTTGAGGGAGGCTTGCACAGTCGCCATGACTAGACTCGCCGAGTGCAAATCTAATGTCAATGCCGACAAGATGACTGCCTTGTGCGGGCCGTCTTTGCACACGGTGCATTCTGAGCCTTATTTCTATGAATACACGTACAACGTGTACGAGAATAGTGATAAACCAATCGCTATTAATGAACACGGCGAGGCAGCGAACATTTTCAAGCCCGCATTTACGAAAAAACACCCACAAGGTTCTGCTGACATTTGGTCATGCAGCAAAGACTTGTGTAACATTGACCAAGTGGCCATTACGAATCGAATGCAACAGATCGTGAAAACGTTCTCAGCTTGCACTCCGAAAATGGCCGTAGATCTAGTCGTTGACTTAGGTTCTTGCAATAAGAACTATCTACATCTACTAGCTCTACTGTCGCTATCTACATTCATGCGGTTTGACAAACAAGGTCATCCAATTGATTGTCATGTTTCGCACAAGTGTTGTGCATCAAAGCTCTTGTTCTTGAGAACACTTGCACCTCACTATCACGAGGTACGCTTCATTGTGAACACTCTGTACAAATTGCGCACTGCAAATAAAGAGAGGCGAGAGCTTGACCAAGCAATTAAGTTTTGTGAGGTGTCGAAACTTAGAACGCTGGCTGCACTCACTGAAGGCAGAGCTAATAACTTTCAGCATGTGTCATGTGAGCACGAAATAAGTGAGTCTGCCATCCTTGATACGTACAAGAATGCATTCAAAGCTTTCACCAAGCATTCACTGGACTTGCCCAAGAACGCGTGCATTTCCTGTGAAAAGCTTTGCTACAAACGCGATGTCACCGCGTTAAGCAACATGAAAAAACCGTTGAACCCAGAAACGTTGCCTCATTGGAAACGTTTACTCGAGTTCAATGAGAACCGACATGTGGAACAAAGTGAGTTCATTTGCCACTTGTGCGTGGGAAAGTTCAGAAAACGTGAATTGCCCTCGACGTGCGTCTTAAACGACCTCGTCGTTCAGCCACGTCCAAAAGAGATTACAGATCTCAACGATTACGAAAAGATACTGATCCAACGCGCGAAAGCTTTCCAAGTTGTAACGAGCATGGGTACGGTAGCTCGTAGAAACGTGCCTCATAGTCATAGGGTGAAGAAGGTGAAGGGCAGGACCTTTCATTTGCCTTTGCCACTAGAGGAAACTCTAAAGAAGCTGCCATCACCTCTGGATCCCATAATGAGGGATCAAGAGTTGTACATATTGGTACGCGGAATTCCGACAAAGTCCAAAGTTGTCTGGGAAAACTTTGTTGATGTGAACAAAGTGTTTGCCGCTCTGCAATTGCTCAAGGCGACAAACGAGCTCTATGCACTAATCCAACTACCCGGATCGCCAGAGAATCTTCTGGATGCATTCGATGACGGCGACGACGTTGAATTTCAAATTCAATCCGAAGTCGATACGAGTGAACCACCTGTTGGTGCCACTGACAATGCAGGTGCTGTGGAACCTGTAGCTGGTGAAGTGACGCGAGGTATTTTGACTCAAGTTGACCCCGCCGTCGCTGAAACAGCCTACGAACAGTTCACTATCTATCCGTTACACGAACCACGTGATAACCAGAGTGCGTGCGCACTCTATCAGATGCTGAAAGTGAACGCGGCACCAATCGACTCCCGAGATCGAGAGTTGGACGTGAAATGTTTCCCTGATCTCTTTGTTGACGGAAAATTCGGTCAGTTCCACAAGCGACCTGTCGAACTCAAGTCGGCAGAGTTCATAAAAACAAAACTGATGTCCAAACATTCTCAATTCAGGCTGAACCAACAGTACTTGTTTTACCTGTTGAATGATGCCAATCTTCGCCAATTGAGCACTGGGATTTTTCAGAAAATGAACGTAATTAATCCCAGAGAAAAACACACTGTAGCTAGTGATGTGGGCCCGGGAATATTCCCGCGGGAATATTCCCGGGAACGGGAATATTCCCGGGAATATTCCCGTCAGTCAAATAAATTCCCCAAACTGGGGAATTTTGTATTTTTCTTTCTTTACTTATGGTGAAACCTAGGTGCAAGATTTCAACTGAGATGGTAGGTATAGGAGGTAACTGCTATATCGGCATCATGCTATTGGTTCACTGGAGGGAGAAGCATCCACTGTAGGGACTTCCCATAGATCCTAACTCTAAGATTTTAGGTTATGTGTGTCGAGTGAATCAGCTGCAAGCAACAGTAACTTGTACTACTGATCGTAGGAAGATGGGTCGAACAAAAAATACTATCTGGGCATATTTTAACAACAGGCCATCTGGGTATAGTTGCAAATACTGCAATTTTCAATACAAAGTTAAGAATGCCACTAAAATGGCCAAACACATTTCCAAATGCAGTAAGTGCCCTGTAGAAGTCCAGAGGCTGGTTGTTTCAAATAACAATAAAGCAAGCTCATCATCTCCAAGTATTGTGTCAGTGTCACACTCACAACTACAAGAAGAAAATGAGGATGAGCCGCAAATTATTTCTAGAAACACCACAGTTCCATTGTGGAAACCTCCATCAAGAACAGCATCAACTTCTTCGATTACATCGTATTTCGATGTGATGCATCTAAATGAACAGGTAAGCTACCTACACATTATGAATTATCACAAACATTTACCTCAATCTTTTTTGTTTTCACAATATTTTTTTTTAACTTTTTAGAAAACAGCAAATGAAATGCTTGCACGAGCAATTTACGTCAGTGGCGTACCGCTCTCAATCGTTGAGCATCCATTGTGGATAGCATATTTTAAATATCTTCGTCCAGCCAACAACGTGCCAAGGCGAGAAGCAGTATCCACAGGATTATTAAACGATGAATATGCTAGAGTAAAATCTGAATTAAGTGTCATGCTTGCGGATTCCAAGAATTTGAACTTACAGTGCGACGGTTGGAGCAATATCAGAAATGAGGGCATTCTCAATTTCATTGTTACGACACCAAAGCCCGTGTTTGTTGACTTTGTAAATACTAAGGAAAACCGACATACAGGAGATTACTTGGCGGATGAGATGGAGAAAGTGATGGAGAAGTATGGGTTGGAAAAGTTTTTTGTTGTTATCGGTGACAACGCAGCAAATGTAAAGAAAGCTCTGTTTACTCTGGAAACGCGTCATCCTCACATTGTTCCTCTTGGCTGCTTAGCCCATACACTGCATTTAATATGCAACGATATTGTTAATACTACATCTGTAAATAGCTTCGTCCAGAAGGTGGTAACTATTGTTAAAACTGTACGCCAGTCACAGGTTTTGACAGCATTGTTTATCAAAATAAACAAGGAAAAGGGAAGTCAACTAACACTTCATCTTCCTGTTAAGACTCGTTGGGGGAGTTATTTGAACTGTTTGACTAGCATGGTATCTTGCAAGGTTACTCTTCAAACGCTTGCAGTTCATCAAGATGCATCGGCAACTTTGCCAAAAGATTTGAAGTTGCAGATACTAGATGATGAAATATTTTGGATTCGTATCAGCAAGTTGATAAACGTTTTCCAACCCATCGTGTCGTGGATCACTACATTGGAAGGGGACAAACCACTTATCCACAAGGCATTTACTGCTTTCGACGAGATTCAAATTGCTGTTTCGGAGGCGGTTCCCCATTCTTTGCTGACCAAGAGTGAGGAAAAAAAGATTTTAGAGAAAATTACTTCTCGAAAAGATTTTGCGATTGCTTCAATCCACCTTGCAGCAGCTCTTCTGAATCCATCATCTCAGGGACATTTACTCTCTCAAACGCAACAACATGATGCTATTGAATTTATTGATAAAACAGCAAACTTCATGAATGAAGTTGACACCGAAAATTTAATGGTTGACCTGGCCAATTATAGGGCACGTGATGGAATGTGGAGCAAAGAATTTGTATGGAAATCTGTTGACAAAATGTCTCCAATAACTTGGTGGAAGTGTATGTTTGGCTCGACAGACCTGTCAAAAGTGGCAGTAAGAATATTGTCTGCCCCAGTTACCTCCGCAGCAACTGAGCGATCATTTAGTACCTTCAGCCGTATCCATACAAAACGACGCAACCGGTTGACTACTGAGCGAGCAGGCAGGATTACGTTCATAGCTCACAATTGGAGCCTAATGAACAAAGCATCACAAGACGAGGCCCTGGTAGGTGCTACACTGAACTCCCCTGGACCAAGTACTTCTAGATGCTCACAAGATGAGTTGGTGGAACCAGCATCATCAAACTCGAATGAAGAGGGGTCATCATCCGACGACGACGTAGAAATAATCGAAAGAGAAGACAGTTCTTTGGATTCACAGACTGATGATGATGGTGGTGATGATGATGATTGATGGGAGATCACTACAACTTTCAAGTTAATTTTTACTTTTTATCCCACATGACAGGATAATTGAAAAATGGTTCTAGCAGTTTCTAGCAGAAGAATCAAATTAGTAAATTAAATAATACCTAAATTACATACCTAGATATAGATAAGACAGTCTTTTAAAGAGTTATGTCTTTTTTCATTGTAGTAATACCCAATTACGAAAATTAAAAATTATTTTAAAATACACTGAAATTACCTACGGTATTCTTTTTGAAATTTGTGTTGCATTCAATGTTGACTTGATAATTTGTATTATGTTAGATTAATGAATGCACTCGCTTTTCATCATATTTTTCCCCGCTGCAATCATGTAGAAAAGAAATTTTTATAATACGTAATTAAGTGCCAAATTAATTAATTGTTTGAAGGAAATTTATTGAGTGTTTCAACATTGTAATTGTCAATGCTTGTGTAATGCCAAAATAATAAATATGCAACTTAAAATCAATTATTTATTTAATATCGAGCAAAATCCTGAAAATTCCCGCAAAATTCCCACTTTGGGGAATATTCCCGGGAATATTCCCCAAAAATAAATGTCGGGAATTTTCACATCACTAACTGTAGCCAGTGTGCTGGCAAAGATTGCAAGTGAAGAGTTGGAGGGTAGTCTCACGACCATCTTCTCCCGCCTTCGCAACACCGAGCAATACTGGGTGGCTCCTCGCAATGACTTGAATTGCATGACTGCCTATTACGGTCCGGCCACGTGGTTCCTCACCGTCAGTCCCAGTGAATGGGATTGGGAAGATCTGGGACAGTACATTCGTGACGTCAATGTTCCAGAATTTGCCAACAAGTCAGTCAGCGAACTGGTGGCACTGGACCCAGTGTCCACGTCTAGATTCATGGACAACAAGTTCCATGCGTTGCTGAAGTTAATTCTTTCGGACGACGCGCCTCTAGGCAAGGTGTCACACTACTTTTGGCGTCGTGAATACCAAGGCCGAGGCAACCAGCACTTCCACATGTTACTGTGGGTGAGTGGCTCCCCGATACTTGGTCAGTCGACCAATCAGGAGGTAGCCTCATTCATAACCACGTATTGCACGTGTAAAATACCAAAAGAGAATCTTTGTCCAACTCTGCACAACAGAGTGGTCAAGTATCAGAAGCACGTGGACAATTCCTACTGCCAGAGGAACAAGAAAACCAAGTCTGGTTTCAGAAAAGTGTGTCGTTTTGAGTTTCCACGCCCTGCGACCGAGACACTCGTGTTGAGAGACATTACGGTGTCAATCGCCGGCAGAAAGACTCTGCAATCAAACAGCCGTCTTTACGACTTGCCACGAGCAGAGTCCGAGGTCAACATCAACGACTACAATCCAGCCATCTTGTTGGCTTGGAATGGTTATGTGGACATTCAGTTCGTTGGTGAGAAAACGGCAATGCTCAACTGGTACACCACCATACACCACCAAGAGCGAGAAAAGCCACGCTACCGAAACGTTTGACGACATCAATTCGACAAAATCGTTGGCCAGCCGACTGTACAATGTCGGCTTGCGTGCACTGAATAACAGGGAATGCGGAGCTCTCGAAAGTAGCGACACCCTTCTCGGTATTCCCTTGCACGGTACAGATCCAGACACGACCATCCGATGGTTGGACGTCAACATGATCCGAAACCGCAGACTAAAGCCGCGCAATCAGATGAGGCAGATGTCAGCTGATGCAACAGACATCTTCTACGAGTCATGGGTCGATGATCACTATCCAAATCGACCAGACGAGTTGGAGGACATGCATCTCTTTGACTTTGTTGCTTCTTTCGACATCGTCAGAGAGAAACCAAACGAGGAAAAATTCAAGGTGTACGAACTGCCAAGCGGCAGGTTCCTCAAGGAAAGGTCACGGAAATACTTGATCAACCACTACAAGTACAACGTGAACCAGAATCCCGAGAAGTACTACTTCTCGCTCTTGCTCATGTTCAAGACGTGGCGAGATGTTGACGAGCTGAAAGGAGATCACGACTCGTATGCACTTGCATTTGCCTCGTGCAAAGATGATCTCGTCGATGCAATCGAGCACGACAAGACGATCACCGATCTGCAAGCGGCAACCGATCTCGCCCGAGAGTTGATTGCTGCAAGGATTGCAGAAATCGAAAAAGAAACCTCGAATGCCGAGGACGACAATGCACCTGACAACCCACTGGCGTTCCAGCCCGTAGAAGTGGTTGCAGCGATGCAAGAGTTCAGAGATGCTGCTTGTTGCGATGAAATTGCACAGGAGGATGTTGACGAGATGGTCAAAGCTCTGAACTCTGATCAAAAACGAGTGTTCGACAACGTCGTCGACATTCTCACCGACACCGCATCCACTGGCAAGGTCTTAAGACAGTTTGTCAGTGGGACGGGCGGTACTGGTAAAAGTTACCTCATCAAAACCATCAAGGTGTGGGTAAAGACCAAACTTGGAAAAGATGTCGCCGTAAGTGCTCCCACGGGAATTGCGGCTTACAACATCGGGGGTTTGACAATACACCGTCTTCTGCAGCTTCCTGTCGAGCACAGGAAGACACCAAAGTACACGGAATTGTCAGACCAAGTTCTGAAGGTGATCAGAGGCGACATGAAGAATGTGGTACTGATCATCATCGACGAAATATCAATGGTGTCGAATCTCACTCTCATGTACATTCACCTACGATTGACTGAGATATATGCCACCCGAGACTCCAGTGACGGATGGTTCGGCAAGATACACATTCTCGTGTTCGGAGATCTTCTCCAGTTGCCTCCGGTGCACCAAGATCCACCGTTTGTCAAACTATCCGATCACGACATCACCACGTACGTGGGGTCACTCAGCGCCATCAATCTGTGGCAAGAGCTCTTCTCTTAGCTCGGGATCAACATGAGACAACTCAATGACTCTGCATTTGTAGACATGTTGTCCAGAATCAGGCTCGGTTTGTTGACGCAAACCGATAGCCAGTTGTTGGAGGCGAGGAAGATTCCATTCGCTGGCGCCATGCCCGGAGAAATCCTGAACGAGATCTGTGTCTACATCAACACATTGCCAGTAGACACGGTGTGCCTGTTGCCCAAGCGCAACATGTTCAAAGTGTTAAACAAGGCAATGCTGGACACGATCGAATCAGAGGAAATCAAACTCTTGGCCAAGGACGATCTGTCATGTGTGAAAAACTATCTGAAAAAGAGAGTTAGCACGTGGATAGACAAGAACGAGGATGACTCCTCGACAACAGCCGGTCTAGAAAAGATCGTCACCATCAAAATTGGTTGTCGAATCATGCTGTGTAGAAACATTGACGTGACTCTCGGCTTGGTGAACGGCGCCATAGGCACTGTCTTGTCAGTCAAACGGAGCATTGACAACAATGCCGAGGTCGAATCCATCAATACTCGATTTTCATCCGGCCAAATCCATGATATTGAGCCGGTGAGCAGCAAATTTGAGCCCATTGATGGAGCTTATGTGATGAGACGACAATTCCCAATCACAATCTCGTATGGAATCACCATACATAAATGTCAAGGACTCAGCCTGAGTTCTGCAATGATTGACATCGGATCGTCTGTGTTCACAAAGGGTCAGGCATATGTCGCTCTGTCCCGCGTCACTCAATTGGATGGAATTCATCTAATTAATTTCGATCCGAGGGAAATCAAAGCACTCCCGAGCGCAATTGTTGAATACAATCGCCTGAGACGTGAATACAGGCCAGATCTGTGCCTCATGGAGACCAACGTTCCATCCAACAGACGTAGAGTCATGGACAGACCGTGGACTACAAACATCCAAGCAGACTTGGTTCAGGACGCTGTTGCTGCCGAACAAACTGTTGCAGCTGTGGCGAGACGCCCACTACGAACCACAAGGGGGTTCAGCAATGTAGACCGTGAATCTTGCTATGCAAACGTGGTCCTACAGAGCTTGCTATACTGTGAGTCTGTGAGATTCGAGCTGGCAACTGACGAACAAGACGTCAACCCCAGAGAAATCAAACAACTTGCCATTGAGTATGCCGAGGGAAACTCTACAATGAGATCTACCATGGTGCGCGAACTAGCCGGAGGTTATTTCCAACCTGGTGGAGGACATCAATGTGCTGCTGACTTCTTCGAGACACTGGCACGATTGTCTAGCTCTGTGCAAAATGCTACAGAATTGAAGGTGATTTGTGAAACGAGATGCTTTTCGCAACACTGTGGTTACAGTTCAGTTGGAGAAAGCGAAACACATCAATTGCTACGACTGTACGTTCCTGAAAACCGAAAGGAAAGGTACACTGTGCAAAAGTTGTACGACATGTCAACGTCATGGGAAGAACACTCTTACGTATGTACAGAGTGTAACCAAGAGACGAGAAAGAAACGCATGCACGTCACAAGAGCCAGTGACTTGATAGTGTTGCAACTCATGTTGTTCACTAATGGCATGAACAAAAGGAACGTCAAAGTGGCCGATGTGCCTAAAACCAAACTATCGATTGACGACGCTTCCTACGTTCCCATGGCAGCTGTGTTTCACCACGGCTCTTCAATCAGCAAGGGACATTACACATGTCACCTGAAACACGGGTCTCGATGGCTACATGCCAATGACGAGATCGTCGAGTCCAGCAAATGGCCAACACTCGCAAAAGATATGTACATGTTGATCCTGAAGAAAATGTAAATCAACACATATCATGTAATCCGTGAAATGCGAGCTCCAGTGATAAGAGTACACGTTCTGTGAAAATAATCAAATTTGTCACAAAGTTGCAGCAAAGACAAATAATAAAGTAAGGTGGATGGGGTGGTATGTGGGAGGATCCACCTACTTTCTTTCACAGAACAGAGTCTCGACTGATAAATATTCCAACAAAATGTACCTGTTATTGTTGCTATTGTATTCGAGGAATATCAGTGAATATTTCAAAAATCAACCAAGCGCTCCAATTAAATGGAACCTTCTACCTCAAACTGGTTTAATCGATGCCGAGGTAAAGGTAAGACATAAGGTTGCAAAAGGTACGTGCATTATGAGTTGATAACTTATCTAATTCTGTTCGTACATACCTAACACTAAATGTTCTGTGAATATATAATCCAATTTGTCACCAAGTTTGCAGCTACAGACAAATGGCTCGGTAAGATGGGAGGGTGGAACGTGGGAGGTCCATCTTACTCTATTTCACAGAACAGACAATGGGCAAATAATGATCCAAACAAAAAAGTATCTATACATGTTGCTATTACACTTGAGGAATATCAATAATTGATACCACAAATGCAACAAAATGCTTTAATGCAATGGCATATTCTACCTCAAACTGGTCTAATCAATGCCGAGGTAAAGGTAAGAAATAAAGTTGCAAAAGGTACGTGCATTAATTTATTACCTAATCTAATCATGTTCGTACATAACACTACATGTTCTGTGAATATATAATCCAAATTGTCACCAAGTTTGCATCTACTGACAAATGGCATGGTATGATGGAAGGGTGGTACGTGGGAGGTTCATCTTACTCAATTTCACAGATCAGACACTGGGCAAATAATGAACAAAAAATGGATATAAAGTAAATATCAAATTATCATTTTTGTGAATGACAACATGAAATTAGATTATTGTTTGTGAATGTATAGTTGTTCGTAATAGAAAAATAGCTCACTGTTAATACGCATATTCTATTTATTAAACCAAACATAAAATAAACAAACTGTTAAAAAATATAAAAAATATATTAATTAATATTAAAGCATACATTCAACTAGTAGACCATCACATAACAAAATTAAAACTGTTAAAAAAAGTACAAAAAAAGATGAACAACTGTCAAAATCTACGTTCAATTAGGAATCATTGTATGTTCATATTTGTACATTGTACATTTCTCTCAAAATATTCAAAGGTAGCACTGAGTTTATTAAGAAACTGGTTGGAGTTGAGACAACAATAAGATTACATGAAAACACTAATGAAGGACGAAAGGAAGAGAGATGAGAGATATGAAGAAAAAGTTACCTTGATTCAAGCCAAATAAATGTCGGTGTCTTCGAGTATGTACGATCTGACTTCAAACTTCCAATGAAGAACGCAATTGAGAGATACGAAGAGAGCTTTTCATGGTGAAGAAACTACCTATCCTTGATACAAACCAAATCTATTTCGATGTCTTCGAGGATATATGTGCAATTTGCCTCCAAATGTGAGAGTAAGTAGGTACTTTAAACAGAACAATATTTTCAAACAAAAATATTCATTTTAAAATCACAATCACTTAACAAACGATTTGTTTTCAGAATCTCCAAGTCTCCAAGCACAATTCTATAGGGAGAATATTGATGCAACAGTAACATCTAGGGCTCTACAACTACATATACCTTCGATCCACAAGTCGAGACATCGTTGAATTGAAGATCAGTTTCCTCGCAAACATTGATCCCTCCATAACAAGCTTCGCAAGACTTCATCAAACTTCGATCCACCAGTTGTGACATCGTTGAAGATCAGTTTCCTCGCAAACATTGATCCCTCCATAACAAGCTCCGCAAGACTTCATCAAACTTCGATCCACCAGTTGTGACATCGTTGAAGATCAGTTTCCTCGCAAACATTGATCCCTCCATAACAAGCTCCGCAAGACTTCATCAAACTTCGATCCACCAGTTGAGACATCGTTGAAGATCAGTTTCCTCGCAAACATTGATCATTCCATAACAAGCTCCCCGCAAGACTTCATAACAACAAATGTAAGTTCGACTGTACTTTCAAGACTTCATCAAACTTCGATCAACCAGATGAAACATAATTGAAGATCAGATTCCTCGCAAACATTAATCCTTCCATAACATCAAATATAAGCTCGGCTTTTGTTGCAAGACTTCATCAAACTTCGATCTACCAGTTGAAGACATTGTTGAAGATCAGATTCCTCGCAACATTGATCCTTCAAAATCATCATTTCTTCAATGACTTACTGCAGATATCTCTGAACTGTCATTCGAATCGATATAACATGCCGACCATCCATCCTGATAAGGTTTTCCGTGGTTTTCCTTATTCGTCAAGGCAAATGCCGGGATGGTGCATAAATAATGGCCACGCAGCCAATTTCATCCACGATAATTTTAAATCAAATGCAATGAAGCAACAAATTCACTGAAGCATCACATTGTTCATCAATGAGGCAAGTTATATCATAATAATTTACTCTTAGCATTAATGGTAGTAATACGGCAATACCATACCCATTATGTTTAAAAATATCTTGCTCAGTAAACGACATGTTCTAAAAGTTTCGTAATTTTCAACAATTAACATACAAGTATCGTTATCTAAAATGCAATACATTTTAAAATGGGCAATAGATTGCATTAACTAACTACATGCATCTTGTTCCGTACAGACACAAGAATGACTTCATCTTCAAAAGAAGTAACCTACTCTCTGGTATGGACGTCCAACTCAAGCAGCGCACATGAGTGACAATTCAGTAACAAGTTTGCTCAAGAAGACCTGCACTCGAACATTACACAAGCGTAATTTAACTTTAAAGTGATTGTTGCTTACATGCTATTAAACTGAAATACAATTCTTCATATAAAATCTTAATAGAACCCGTCTCGATTTAATTTGAACAACTGAATATTATATTGTTTGACCAAATCCGTCGAGTATCACCATAACAAGGAAAAAACCAAAAATGAAATAAAATGAAATGAAATCCAAATCAAATCAAACTAAACCACCTCAAATGTCATTCACATAACCACTTTCTCAAAATTCAATTAATTTGATGTAATTATGTAATTTCATACAAAGTCTAAATACATACAAAAAGCTACTAAAAAAAGACGTGATATCAGTATGCTGATAATCAGTAATCAGTATGCTTAAATACTGATTTAGCATTGAAAACCGGGACTATATAAAGTATTACAACACATTAATATTCCAATAAATGAAGCCTTGTTATGTGTACTAGCTTTCATATTGTGTCTTCCACTCATCTCGCCAATTACATTCCTTGAATGGCCTCGGAGTAAATGTTTATGCTTAAATACTGATTTAGCATTGAAAACCGGGACTATATCTAGTGGAGCGGTCGCTCCACGCCAGCCAAGTCGTACGGCGCGCGCACACTCTCATATAAAGGATGGAGCAAACCCACTTTTACTGTAAGCATCAAAGTGGCATTTTCGGCCTACTGGATCTTAAAATTGAGAAATCTCACATTGTTGCGAAATATCTTAATTTCGAGCTATGGCCCACCCTACAACATATACCAAATTTGGGAACAATAGGTTACGCCCTTTGCGCGCTAGAGGGCCGTGAAAACAGTGTTTTAGGGCGGTTTTCATAATCAGTAATCATAGTAGTAGGCTGGAGCTAAAATCCGGTAAACAGGCCACAGCCTAAACGGCTGAACCGATTGATCTCACATTTTTACCACGTGTGCACTTTTGGCGTCTGATTTAACCTTGTCCCCATGAATTTTTTGTGCCGCCATTTTGAAACCGGAAGTGACGTCATATCTCGTCAACGGTTGGACCGATCGGAACGAAATTTGCGCCAATCGTTTCAGACGGTCATCTATATGGATTATCAATATCAAAAGACTGAACATTATTTTAAATAAACCGGAAATGACGTCATGAAATTTAATATACATCGATTTGCATTTCAGCAACAACTGTTGATCCGATTGTCTTGATATTTATGTAACGTTTGTACTTTTGATATTTCATTTGACTTGTTATAAAACCAACCGGAAGCCGCCATTTTGAAACCGGAAGTGACATCATGTCTCAAAAACGGCTAAACAGATTAGAACAAAACCAGCGCTAAACGATTTAGACGGTCAACTTTATGTAATCAGTAATATTTGATGATTCAAATATCGAAACCGGAAATGACGTCACACATTTTATGACCTATACCGGAAATGACGTCATAAATATGCTAAATGACGCAAAATTCACCACTTTATACTTTAAAATAGATATAAGTAAACGTACTTTGTAAATAATTATAAATTCAAGGTTGCAGTGTTCTCGGCGGCCATTTTTAAAACCGGAAGTGACGTCATATATCGTAAACGGTTGTACCGATTGCAACCTAAGTTTGGAAATGTGTTGGACTAATAATTATGAATTCAAGACGACATTATTTTCGGCCGCCATTGTTAAAACCGGAAGTGACGTCAAATATCGAAAATGGCTGTACCGATTGCAATCAAATTTTGGAAATGTGTTGTACTAATAATTATGAATTCAAGACGACATTATTTTCGGCCGCCATTGTTAAAACCGGAAGTGACGTCATATATCGAAAATGGCTGTACCGATTGCAACCAAATTTTGGAAATGTGTTGTACTAATAATTATGAATTCAAGACGACATTATTTTCGGCCGCCATTGTTAAAACCGGAAGTGACGTCATATATCAAAAACGGCTGTACCGATTGCAACCAAATTTTGGAAATGTGTAGGAGTAATAATTATGAATTCAAGACGACATTATTTTCGGCCGCCATTGCTAAAACCGGAAGTGACGTCATATATCGAAAACGGCTGGACCGATTGTAACGAAACTTAAAGCTATTCTTCTTGGAAAATTATTTTAATCTTATATACCAAACGCAACTTTTCTAAGTATCCAAATCGGCATAGGCGTATTTTTTTAAAGAAATAAGTTCTTGCACGGACACAAGCTGTGCTACAAGCTGTATGAATAAACTAACAAAAGAAGTGATATCCCAGAAAAAAACACTCCGTGTAAAAAAGGCAGCCAAGTCTCTTTACTTTAAAAAAATTCAACACCGAAAAGGAGTGATATCAAAAAAGGAGCCAAGTCAATGACATTTCCAAATATTTAATCGTATCTTTGAAATAAAAGTATAAACACCGAGAAATACTTTACAAAAGGACTTGGCGCATCGTTTTTTTAAAGACATTTTTCTATTCATAAGCATGTGCCATTTATATACAACCGTCATTTTGAATGTTTAGAATAATAGGGAAACATCTTTCAATTAGGTACATATTATACATACCTTCTGTAAAATATTTTCTATATGAATATATACGCTATGAAACTTGTTGTCTATGCTTTCTATAAATATACACAATAGTTATCTTCGTAATATTGTTTCGTGGTGAATATAATTAAGTCTCATGCGTTATACCTTCTCATCATGTAACAATTTCTATAAATACACATTTTATAAAAATACATTTCACAAAGAAGACAGTCATATTGAATTTCTATTAAAAAATTTAACTTTATACACTTGACACTTCAAAAATATATAATTGTGTTCCATTAGTTAGTAATTATTTGACAACGTTTCATGATTTCCTTCAGTCAAGATCAAATTATGAAAAGATACCAGTCTAATATCGCCATATTAACAGTACTGCAAGAATATGTATGAGCCCACTTCCAATTGATATGAAGGGATGTGTGTTGTGAAAAATATCCGACCGAACCGGGGCACGAACTTGGGACCTCTCACTTGCCGGGCGAGAGCTCTACCAACTGAGCTACCCGATCGGACGGGCGGACATTAGACACAACACACTGATGAGGATCCTGACTCCTGACTCCATGGAAGTTTTCCAAAGAAACCTACATTCTCACCACTTCCAATTGTTATGTAATTCTTTCACCCTTATATTACTTATATATTACAGCATAAAATCATGCTTCTATCGCCATTGACAAAACTATAAAATAGTCATTACTAAAAGTAGCTTGATTCATAGATTCTGGCTCTAATAGAAAGAGGAAAATGTACCTACTTGTAAATTTCTTTCCACTTTTAGGATAGAATGATGTCTTTAAAAAAACGATGCGCCAAGTCCTTTTGTAAAGTATTTCTCGGTGTTTATACTTTTATTTCAAAGATACGATTAAATATTTGGAAATGTCATTGACTTGGCTCCTTTTTTGATATCACTCCTTTTCGGTGTTGAATTTTTTTAAAGTAAAGAGACTTGGCTGCCTTTTTTACACGGAGTGTTTTTTTCTGTAAAGTATTACAACACATTTTGGCTACTCTCTAGTATGGATGTCCAACTCAAGCAGAGCACATGAGTGACATTTCAGTAAAAAGTTTGCTCAAGAAGACTTGCACCCGAACATTACACAACACTCAAGAAAGAAAATCGTCACAAATGAATAACATTCTGCGTACATACAATTAATCTTACCAGCCTAAATTAATTTAAAAGTGAAAGTTGCTTTCATGCTATTGAACATCAAACTGAAATACATATCTTGAGATTAAAGCTAATTAATAGAAAAGTCTCGATTTCATTTGAACAACTGAATATTATACTGTTTGTCCAAATCCATCCGCTCGTGTCCTACACCAATTCTGGAACACAGTTTTAGATGTTAAAATAATGATAATGATTCATTATGTCAATACAAACGATATGGATTTCGATTAATAATACCTAATCATTCAATTATATTCGTTTCTAGTACACGGTACAGTGATTTTCTCACTGCCTCTTGAATGCACATTATTACCTGTTGATGAAGTATTTCCACTGCCTTCTCGAATTAAAATATTATGCATGTAACTATAGTAACCAACAAATAAAAACTTGATTTTTCCGTTCCGCAATATTGAATGAGCTCTTGCATATCGCCAAGAAATGAAAATGAATAATAGGAACAATTGGTTACAGAAGGTAATTATAAATATATTAAGTATTTACTGCATTCATTTACACATCCATAAATAATTTGTTTAATCATTCTAGGCGCTCGATGCTAAACATGAAGGATGGAAGACATCGAAATCAACAACGAAATTCAAATTTCTGCAGGAAAATTTTCCAAGTGTCGATCCTTCGTTTATCTACATGTTGTTAGGTAACTTATTGTTACTTCAATTACTCATTTCATAATTAGTTATTAGAGTATAAAGTACCTACATTACTACCAACACTATCATTTACATTTTAATTCACAGAAAAGCACGCCCACGACGGGATTGAAGTTATGAGAGAAATTTCTTCTGTGAAGAAATCTCAACAGCATCAATGTAAGATTTAACAAGTAAATATGAATATTACAATTAAAACCAAATAATACATATTGATATTTTATCATTCATTTTCAGGGAAGTTACAGAATGCAGCGAAAGGAACCAAGTCAACCAAGGGAACAGGCAACACCAAAGACACCAGTGCCAGTACATCAAAAGATTCAGATGCAACTGTACTGAACGGAACCAAGTCAACCAAGGGAACAGGCAACACCAAAGACACCAGTGCCAGTACATCAAAAGATTCAGATGCAACTGTACTGAACGAAGCCAAAGCCAAAGGGAACAGGCAACACCAAAGACACCAGTGCCAGTACATCAAAAGATTCAGATGCAACTGTACTGAACGGAACCAAGTCAACCAAGGGAACAGGCAACACCAAAGACACCAGTGCCAGTACATCAAAAGATTCAGATGCAACTGTACTGAACGAAGCCAAAGCCAAAGGGAACCAGGCACCCAAGGGAACAAGCAACACCAAAGACACCAGTGCCAGTACATCAAAAGATTCAGATGCAACTGTACTGAACGAAGCCAAAGCCAAAGGGAACCAGGCACCCAAGGGAACAAGCAACACCAAAGACACAAGTGCCAGTACATCAAAAGATTCATATGCAACTGTACTGAAAGGAACCAAGTCAACCAAGGGAACAAGCAACACCAAAGACACCAGTGCCAGTACATCAAAAGATTCAGATGCAACTGTACTGAACGAAGCCAAAGCCAAAGGGAACCAGGCACCCAAGGGAACAAGCAACGCCAACGACACAAGTGCCAGTACATCAAATGGCACACTGAATGGAATGGAAGTGGAATGAGAATAATATGAAGACAAGACTTAAACACAATACTGAAACATTGACTTTGTATTTAAAGGAAATCTTAATAAATAATTGCATAATCGACAAGGTGGTCACTATTTTGTGAGAATTTTGTGCGAATCACTCAGCCAATTCTTTACCCTACACCTATTTGGTTTTATAAATAGAAGGTAATCCAAGATGCAGTGGAAACTAGGGCATTCATTTAATCCTCATTGGTAATTTTTTTAGTTCTTAACTTCGCTTCTCGGAATATTTGTTATATTTGCTGAATCATATGAAGGCTAACCGTAACGTTCAAAACATTTTCCAAAATATTACATAAAAAGTGTTACAAGTAAAATATACTACATCAAATGCCATTCACATAAACAAATTTCACAAATTTCTGTTCATTTGATTACATTATGTAATTTCATTTCTTTACTACTATATAAAGACGTAAGCTTCAAATGGTCTGTCTGTCTGTCTGATTCATATCTCCTCCTACACACGGCTACCAATCTACACTAAACTTTCCAAAACTACATATTTTCACCTGACGGTCAACATAGGCTAACTTTCCCCTAACAATTCCCAACCCTTACTCCGGAATCAACCCCTAAATGTACTATTCAAACATGGGAAAAGGTAAATTTGAAAATAAAAATATTTCACCGCATACTAGAAATTGGCATCCAAGGTGTTAACATTCTTAACATTGGCATCCACGGTGTCTATATTAAAAGTAATACTTATATAAAGTTAAAACCACGGCTACCTGAAATTTTCAATTGATGACTTTTGTCTACATCAGTTGTTGTTGTTACACAATTTTTCTGTGTCTACTGCATATAAATACTTCATAGCATGTAAAACACCGTTCTCACTACAGTCTCAACCGCGGTTGACCTCAACTGCAGTTCAAATATAAATGGTGTTGATCTACCAAAACTGACACTTGCGTTCACACAGAATCTCTAGCTCAACTGCAGTTGAACCCTGCAATCTATGCAACCCGCCTGACAACCAGCTGTTTTTGAACAATCAACAACATGGCGCTCACCGAAAGTGAAATTATGTATTTATTTGCTTTGACGCAAATTATCAACGCCAATATAATCAACAAATTACTAAGTAAACACAGGAGTAAACTTACAATACCTACGGGAATGTCGGCAATGACGAAAATGTCAGGTAGGACTAGGTTAGCTGTCAAATGTCCATAGATTTTATAGTGGTGCGCGCATATTTCCTAGTGAACTGCTTTGGTCAACTGCAGTTCAGATCTCAACTGAGTTCTAGAAACACGATCGAGTTTTCGATCGCAGTTGAACTCGATTGTGTTGCGTTCACACTGATGTTCAACTGCGATTGAGATTTTCAACTGCAGTTGAAACTTGTAGTGGGAACGGGGTTTAAGTAATAGTTTCTGAATAGGTACTACCAAAAATGATTGGTTAATACATTGTTGAAAAGCTCATAATGGTGTTATTATTTTGTAACAGGGTTCATCCATTGAGCGTGATCGAGCTCTCAGTGCTAGAAAACATATATATACTCCAAGAGAGAAGAGAGTACGGAGTCACAGTAGACGACATCCAATCCAGCATGATGAACACTCCATCAATTACTATACAGAACACTGTAAACCATTTATTGGAGTTGGGGTTAGTAATGTTTGACAGTGATGGGCCAAACGACTATGGTTTTTTGACCACAAATGGTGCCCATCGTTTCTTGATAACGTTATACCCATTTCTGGGTTAAGACATTGGCGGCATCCAAGGTGTTAACATTTATGAATATCAAATTAAAAACATGTAATCACGGCTTCCTGATACTTTCAATGTATGGTCATTTGTCAACATCTGATGTTGTTGCTGTGATTTAATAAAATGAATTACCAATTGTATTGTGTCTTCTACCTAAAAATACTTAATATCATATTATAAGTAACAGTTTTTAATGCCAGCTAAAAAACGTACATCAATTGGACAAGTGAATCCAAAGTACCTAAAAGTTAAAAAAATAAGACAACTTGAGACATTGCAGCAGCGCCAAGCCCGCCTTGAAGAAGATAGAACACGTCATGCTAATGCTAGGGATGCTGAGACATCTCAACAGAGCCAAGCCCGCCTTGAAGAAGATAGGACACGTCATGCTAATGCTAGGGATGCTGAGACATCTCAACAGCGCCAAGACCGCCTTGAAGAAGATAGGACACGTCATGCCGAGGCTAGGGCTGTCAATGAAAATTATCGGCGAGATACATCGGAAGGCTCTACTTCAACAGTCGCCATGTCAACACTTGGTAATCGCTCCGCTATGTCCTATAACAGTCACATTGATTATGCCAATCACAAAGACATTGCTATTGGGAAAATGGACAACGTCTGTAAAATCTGTAGAGCCAAAAAATGGCGTGGCGAACACAACGGCATGTGTTGTCACGGGGGCAAAGTTAAACTCAGTCCATTAACTGATCTACCAGAACCAATGAATAGTTTGTTGACAGGTACTCATCTTCTCTCAAATCACTTTTTAGAGAACATAAGACAATATAATACACTATTTCAAATGACATCGTTTGGAGCTAAAGTGATAAGAGAAGGCAACTACATGCCTACATTCAAGGTGCAGGGTCAAGTCTACCATAGCATTGGGAGTTTGTTTCCTAATAGTGGGCAACCTCAATTCCTACAAATTTACTTTGTGTCTGACGTTGATCAAATCTCTTTGCGTCAAGACATCTAGTGGAGCGGTCGCTCCACCCAGCCAAGTCGTACTATACACTCACACTCACTCAACATACCGTAAATGCCTAATAAACTGAGGAGCAGACCAAACACTTTTACTGTAAGCAACAACATGGCATTTTCGGCCTACTGGATCTCAAAATTGGGAAATCTCACATTGTTGCGAAATAGCTTAATTTCGAGCTATGGCCCACCTGACAACATATACTAAATTTGGGAACAATAGGTAATGCCATTTGTGGGCTAGAGGGCCGTGAAAACAGTGAAATTACACCCCTTTTAAAACCTATCTCCATCTGATGATATCACGAAACACCGCAATCACCGCCACAGCCTAAACGGCTTAACCGAACGACTTGAAATTTTTACCACATGTGCACTTTTGGCGTCCGAGGTGCCTTTTTATAAAACCAACCGGAAGGCGCCATTTTGAAACCGGAAGTGACGTCATATCTCGAAAACGACTACACCGATCGGAATAAAACTATCGCCAAATGATTCAGACGGTCATCTTTATGGAATATCAATAGTCAAAATATACATTTACTATTACCGAAACCGGAAATGACGTCATAAAAATGAAGAATCAGACTTGAATCACCTCTTACTACAATAACTACAAATTCAGAAGGCTTATAATGATACATAACATTTATAGAAATAAATTCTAGGTGGCTGTAATTTCAGCCGCCATTATGAAAACCGGAAGTGATGCCATATCTCGAAAACGGCTGGACCTATTGGAACAATGCTTTCGCAATTCTTCATGGAATATCAAAACAAGCTTATATTTAGCCCCAAACACATTTTTTCGTAGTAACCAATTCGGAAATGGCCTATTTTTTTAAAGGAATTAGTCATTGTTGCTCCGATATGTGTTAAAAGTTGTGTAAATAAACTAAAAAAACTAGTGATATCCCCATAAAAAACACTCCGTGTAAAAATACCAGCCAAGTCTCTTCAACTTAAAAAAAAATGAAATCTAAAAATTCTGCACTGAAAAGTAGTGATATCAAAAAATTAGCCAAGTCAAAACTTTATTTGAAAATCAAAAAATACTTGGCGCATCGTTTTTTTTAGGGCATTATAGGTATACTATGTATATGTATATTTCATGTAAAATTTATAATTGGCTTATACTTCCAAGCTATTAGATTAGATTAGATTAATAGGATTTAACGGCGCGTCAACGACGAGGTTATATTGCGCACATTAATTATTTTACTTTAAACTTTGTTGAATTCAGTGGAGGACATTGGGAGGGGGTTGACCTAACGGGCCCGATCCGGGGGAGTCCAGCACTGGTGGGAAGACCAGGCCGGAATGGGGACGGACCGGGGGGTGTGAGGATTCGGGCCGGCGGAACCCGATTTCAGGGGGATCACCATTTCGAGGGGGAAGGCCGGCCCGATGGGGACCGCAAATTCAAGGGAGGACATGGTTAGGCCAACCCTGGCTGCTCTTTGTCTGGACCTCACCACTGATCTGTCCGGCATGGGTAACCCTTACACATGAGCATATGCTCGCCGGCGTAGCTGCAATGGATCGTTGGCCAACACAAACCCCACCACCGCGATAAGGTGGCAGCCGTCGGTGGGGTCCAAGCTATTTATGTACACGATGCGCCAAGTATTTTTTGATTTTCAAATAAAGTATTACAACACGTCACAAATGAATAACATTCTGCGTACATACAATTAATCTTACCAGCCTAAATTAATTTAAAAGTGAAAGTTGCTTTCATGCTATTGAACATCAAACTGAAATACATATCTTGAGATTAAAGCTAATTAATAGAAAAGTCTCGATTTCATTTGAACAACTGAATATTATACTGTTTGACCAAATCCATCCGCTAGTGTCCTACACCAATTCTGGAACACAGTTTTAGATGTTAAAATAATGATAATAATTCATTATGTCAATACAAACGATATGGATTTCGATTAATAATACCTAATCATTCAATTATATTCGTTTCTAGTACACGGTACAGTGATTTTCTCACTGCCTCTTGAATGCACATTATTACCTGTTGATGAAGTATTTCCACTGCCTTCTCGAATTAAAATATTATGCATGTAACTATAGTAACCAACAAATAAAAACTTGATTTTTCCGTTCCGCAATATTGAATGAGCTCTTGCATATCGCCAAGAAATGAAAATGAATAATAGGAACAATTGGTTACAGAAGGTAATTATAAATATATTAAGTATTTACTGCATTCATTTACACATCCATAAATAATTTGTTTAATCATTCTAGGCGCTCGATGCTAAACATGAAGGATGGAAGACATCGAAATCAACAACGAAATTCAAATTTCTGCAGGAAAATTTTCCAAGTGTCGATCCTTCGTTTATCTACATGTTGTTAGGTAACTTATTGTTACTTCAATTACTCATTTCATAATTAGTTATTAGAGTATAAAGTACCTACATTACTACCAACACTATCATTTACATTTTAATTCACAGAAAAGCACGCCCACGACGGGATTGAAGTTATGAGAGAAATTTCTTCTGTGAAGAAATCTCAACAGCATCAATGTAAGATTTAACAAGTAAATATGAATATTACAATTAAAACCAAATAATACATATTGATATTTTATCATTCATTTTCAGGGAAGTTACAGAATGCAGCGAAAGGAACCAAGTCAACCAAGGGAACAGGCAACACCAAAGACACCAGTGCCAGTACATCAAAAGATTCAGATGCAACTGTACTGAACGAAGCCAAAGCCAAAGGGAACCAGGCACCCAAGGGAACAAGCAACGCCAACGACACAAGTGCCAGTACATCAAAAGATTCAGATGCAACTGTACTGAACGGAACCAAGTCAACCAAGGGAACAGGCAACACCAAAGACACCAGTGCCAGTACATCAAAAGATTCAGATGCAACTGTACTGAACGAAGCCAAAGCCAAAGGGAACCAGGCACCCAAGGGAACAAGCAACACCAAAGACACCAGTGCCAGTACATCAAAAGATTCAGATGCAACTGTACTGAACGGAACCAAGTCAACCAAGGGAACAGGCAACACCAAAGACACCAGTGCCAGTACATCAAAAGATTCAGATGCAACTGTACTGAACGAAGCCAAAGCCAAAGGGAACCAGGCACCCAAGGGAACAAGCAACGCCAACGACACAAGTGCCAGTACATCAAATGGCACACTGAATGGAATGGAAGTGGAATGAGAATAATATGAAGACAAGACTTAAACACAATACTGAAACATTGACTTTGTATTTAAAGGAAATCTTAATAAATAATTGCATAATCGACAAGGTGGTCACTATTTTGTGAGAATTTTGTGCGAATCACTCAGCCAATTCTTTACCCTACACCTATTTGGTTTTATAAATAGAAGGTAATCCAAGATGCAGTGGAAACTAGGGCATTCATTTAATCCTCATTGGTAATTTTTTTAGTTCTTAACTTCGCTTCTCGGAATATTTGTTATATTTGCTGAATCATATGAAGGCTAACCGTAACGTTCAAAACATTTTCCAAAATATTACATAAAAAGTGTTACAAGTAAAATATACTAAATCAAATGCCATTCACATAAACAAATTTCACAAATTTCTGTTCATTTGATTACATTATGTAATTTCATATAAAGTATAAATACATATAAAAAAACACTACTAAAAAAAGAAGTGATATCCCAGAAAAAAACACTCCGTGTAAAAACGGCAGCCAAGTCACTTTACTTTAAAAAAATTCAGCACTGAAAAGGAGTGATATCAAAAAAGGAGCCAAGTCAATGACATTTCCAAATATTTAATCGTACCTTGAAATAACAAATGTAAGCCACCAGAGAAATACTTAAAAAAAGGACTTGGCGCATCGTTTTTTTAAAGATATTTTCCTATCATAAAAGTAGAAACAACTAGGTATGCGAGAAGAATATATTCATCTGTCTACTAGAGTCTATCGATGAATCATGCTTCTTTATATGATACCTATACTCAATATTAACGCTATGCTCTTACTAATGACTGTTTTGTCATTTTGTCAAGAAGAAATATTTCTTGGTGTAGGTAGTAGATAAGTAATTTCAATTGCGGATTGAATCAATAACATGGAAGAGGGCTCGTATATTCACATGTTAATGTTCCCATATGGTCATATTAGTAAAGTATATTCTCAGAAGTTGCATCTTGACTGAGTGAAATCACGAACCATACACATAGAATATTCTGTGCCCATACAAGAAGGTCGTCAATGCGATCTAACACGGGCATCCAGAGTGCACGTTCAGAGGGTTGTAGACTGAGCCAACTTGCTCAAATAGTTCTAACTATCTATTGGAACCCGTTAATTCAATTTTGAAGTTTCAAGTTTCAAGTTTATTTCCAATTACATAACAAATCAATTCATAAGTAAATACATTTGTTTTGCAGTGACCCCTAAGTAACAAGATATGCTCTCATTGTTAGGGTAAAAAATTGATGCATGAAATTTTAAATTTGAGTAGAAACTCAATATGACTTCACTGCATAAACATGAGTATTCTGTATTTATTGCAAACAAAGATAATAAGTTTCATGAACATGAAATAGAAAATAGTTTACTAGATGTTTAATATTCAATTGTATTGTTGTGTCATTATTATTCAAGGCATTTCTATATTGAGGTAACTAGTGAGTGACATAAGCTTTGGAATAGGAAAATATCTTTAAAAAAACGATGCGCCAAGTCCTTTTTTTAAGTATTTCTCTGGTGGCTTACATTTGTTATTTCAAGGTACGATTAAATATTTGGAAATGTCATTGACTTGGCTCCTTTTTTGATATCACTCCTTTTCAGTGCTGAATTTTTTTAAAGTAAAGTGACTTGGCTGCCGTTTTTACACGGAGTGTTTTTTTCTGGGATATTATCTCTACCTCACATGCTGTCAACTTGTTCGCCTTCATCAAGTACCTGCGTTGATTTGCTCATTTGTTGGCGTTCATGTCAGGTCTATTTAAAGGATTGCGATTCCTCCACAGCAAGAGTGTATTAGGAAGGGGTTTTACACATATGTATACAAATAGCACCACATCAATTCCCTACCACTCCTCTTGCGTACATCTCTGTCTTCTACCTACTATTCTAATGTACGTATCTGTTCCAACGACTGTGCTTGTCGCGGGAGTAATAATATTATTATTATTTTTATTTTGTTTGTTCTTTTTCATTTCTACAGCACGACAGACGAGAGTATTGAAAGTTTGTTCAATGCCGAAGGAGACCATTAATTTGAACGTACACTTTACGAAATCGTTAATTCACGGGAGGGCATGGCTAGGTCGACCCTGGCTGCTCTTTGTCTGGGCCTCACCACTGACCTGTCCGGCTTAAAACTATTCGCAACAAAGTAGTTCTTGTTGAATTCTCCGTTGCCTTTTTTTGTGTACCTACTAGTATTTATTTATTAAAATAGCATTCTGCTTATACAAATTAAAGTTATTTACATTCTTCGACCTTGACTTAACATCATCCACAACATGACCCAAGACGAGAGGAGAGACATCGCTTTGGTTGAGGCGGTGGAGAAGCCGACATGTTTGTGGCTCCAGAAGACAAGGATTCAAAGAACAAGAACTTGAAGAATATAGCAAGGAAGGTAGTTGCCAAACTGTGGGTGCTAAGTTAAAAGTGTGCAACCTCTAATGCATGCATTCAATTAGTTCAGTCCATCAAATATTTACAAAGCCATGACATGTTCAGCTTGTTGAGTTAAATATTTATATTGCTTCATGTAGCAATGGTTTAGCGGGCCGTAGCAGGGCAGGGCTTATACCTCGTTCACATTACAAAATGTAACTGCAGTTATGTAGTTAACGTTAGTTAAATTTTAATATGAACGGAACTTGGTTAGTAATTAACTATAGTTATTGTCTAAACTAAGTTCTTCGAACTAAGTTATCCTCGTAACTGCGATGAAGTAAGCTACGCCCTCTTAATTTTTCCAATCTGAGATGGCAACACACCGCCTTGTGTATTTGGTATGTTGGATTTCTGAACATTTTAAGGTTATGTTCATTTGTCACAGTGTCATTTCCATCCATCACAATTATTGTTTTCAATAATAATTATCGCAATGACTACGGAGAAAAAAAAGAGGAACAATAATTGGACAGATCACGAAATACTATGTTTAATTCATGTGTGGTCACTCAAGTTGTGTGACCTGTGGTATCCGCGCTGTCCACCAGGGGCGTGGCCATGTCAGGTGCAGCGCGGAGCCACCTCGTCAGTGTGGAATAAACCATTGAACTGTACGCTTCGATTCAGTTACTAACCCAGCCAAGATCCTACAATTGGCGACGAGGATGGCGAAAACTGGGAAGATGGATAAGTTCGTGCCAGAAGAAGAGGAGTGGGTGGCATATAGCGAGAGACTTGATGAACATTTCGTAGCTAACGGAATAGGGAAGATTACGCCAGCCGACCTAGTAACGAGGAGGGCGGTATTAATTTCGTCCGTGGGAAAAGGTGTGTACGGAATTTTGAAAAATTTATGCGAGCCGAGAATACCGGCAGAGAAAACATACGACGAGCTAGTACGTTTGTTACAAGAATATTATGCACCAACGCCGTCAGTCATTGCTGAACGTCATACGTTCCATGGAAGGAGGCAGAAAGAAGGTGAGTCAGTGGCCGAGTTTGGCGCTGGCCTTCGGAAGCTGACGCGGCACTGTAACTTTGCCGCGTTCCTAGATAGTGCGTTGCGAGACCAATTAGTCATTGGGTTGAAGGATCATGCTATTACACAAGTCCTGTATTTAGAAAGGGAGGACCTGACCTTTGAAAGAGCTTTACAGTTAGCTTTGCTACATGAAAAAGCAACTGAAAATGCTCGAGGCCACGCAAGCACCGGCGCAGTCGCAAGCACGTCATCGCAAGCAACGACGGAGGAGGTACACTACGCCCGAGGTCATCGAGACACGTCACCGCGCTACAGGCAGAGGCCACAGAAGGCGCAGAGGTCAACACAACGGACGCCGATACAACAGTTCTGTGAGTGTTGTGGGAACAAGTTTCATAAATCCAACATGTGTAAATTCAAGGGGTATAAATGTTACCTGTGCAATGGGGTGGGGCATTTGAAGAAAATGTGTCCTAATAAAAACAATAAGTCCGTTTACAACCATTGCGCAGTGGAAGACCAGGAAGAGGATGAGGAAGATTTGAAACAGCAAGAAGTGGACCCATTGTCACAGACATTTTTTCGGTAAACCTCTCAAATGGTCCATGGTTTGTGAGTGTTAAAGTACATGGAAAGTTATTAAGAATGGAGTTAGACAGCGGCGCAGCCATTTCATGTATTTCGGAATCCTTGTATAAAACTGAGTTTAAAGGTCTAAAGCTGCAGCCAACCAGAGTCAGATTGAGATTGTACTCCAATGATGTAATAGTTCCTTGTGGTACTGTAAATGTAAAGGTTAGCCAAGTGGGAGACAAGAGTACTGTACATGATCTAATTCTGTATGTAGTGCCAAATGGGGGGCCTCCCATCTTAGGCAGAGATTGGTATTCAGCGTTAAAGTGGCCTTTACCTAAAATTGATGTATTGAGTGATTTGCAGACAAACAATGTTCCTGATCCAATTCGAAAGGTGGACATGCTGGCTTAACAGGAAGCAACAAAGAAGGTGGAGGATATCCTGCAAAAGTTTCCAGGTTTGTTTGATGGAGGTTTAGGAACATTCAACAAGTGTAAGGCTTCATTTAAGTTAAAGCCAGAAGCTCAGAGTGTATTTTGTTCTCCTAGACACGTAGCTTTCGCATTGAAGAGTAAAGTAAATGACGAGTTGGATCGCCTGGTTCAGTTAGGAATAATATACCCAGTAGAATTTAGTGACTGGGCAACTCCCATAGTTCCAGTAGTCAAGTACGAAGGAAAAGTACGTCTATGCGGGGATTACAAAGTTACGTTGAACCCATGCATTTCAGTAGAAAAATACCCGTTGCCAAGAGTGGAGGAATTATTTTCTAAACTACAAGGAGGACAAAAATTCTCAAAAATTGATTTGTCACAAGCTTTTCAACAAATTGAATTGGATGAAAGCTCGCAGGTGCTATGTACAATCAACACACACAGAGGGCTCTTCAGGTATCGCAGAATGCCATTTGGCGTGGCTTCCTCTCCCGCTATTTTCCAGAGAGTAATGGATCAAGTGTTGCAAGGGCTAAATGGGTTGATAGCTTTTCAAGACGATATTTTGGTAACTGGTAAAAATGATGCGGAGCACTTAGAAAACTTAGAGCGAGTCATCGAGCGGTTGCATGCAGTAGGATTAAAAGTGAACAAGCAAAAATGTCAGTTCATGTTGGACTCAGTAAAATTCTTGGGACACACAGTCGATAAAGCAGGGTTACATGCTTCCGGAGACAAAGTAGAAGCAGTCCAGAAAGCACCCAGACCGACTGACGTGCATCAGTTAAGATCTTTATTGGGTTTAGTAGATTATTATGCAAAATTTTTGCCGAATTTATCTACAGTGCTTGCTCCAATGCACAACTTGCTCAGGAAGAACACAGTTTGGCACTGGAACAGAAACTGTGAGGAGGCCTTTAAAAAGGTAAAAGAAATGTTGGTGTCACCGCAAGTATTGGCACATTATGACCCTGAACTTCCCATAATTTTGTCATGTGATGCATCACCGTACGGAGTGGGAGCAGTTATATCTCACAAGTATCCTTCAGGAGTGGAGAAACCGATAGCTTTTGCATCCCGGTCACTGAGCCAAACCGAAAGAAAGTATGCTCAAATAGATAGAGAGGCTTTGGCAATCATTTTCGGAGTAAAAAGGTTCGTACAATATCTCTATGGTAGACATTTCGTACTGTCAACAGATCACAAGCCCCTGGTGTACATCTTTGGAGAAAATAAAGGAATACCTCAAATTGCAGCCAACCGAGTACAGAGATGGGCATTGATTTTACAGGGTTATCAATATGAGATACGCTATGTACCTGCCCATAAAAACAAGCATGCCGATGCTCTCTCTCGTTTGCCTCTAGCAGAGTCACTCACAGAAGAAAGTTTTTCCTACTTGGATGTCGGTAGGAAGGAGTTTCTGCCAGTAACAGCTCAAGCCATACGAAAAGAAGGAGAGAGGGATGGAGTCATCAGCGAAGTAATAAACTACTGTTTTGGAGGATGGCCGCAGACGGAAAAGGAGGTCAGTGAACCTGCAAGACCCTATTGGAGTAGAAGGGAACAGTTAAACATTGAACAAGGGTGTTTAATGTGGGGACATCGGGTGGTCATTCCTACGAAATTAAGAAAAAGGATTATGGCCGAACTGCATGCAGGTCACTTCGGCATTGTGAAAATGAAGTCGTTGGCAAGGTCATATGTGTGGTGGCCTAAGATGGACTCGGACTTAGAGGGAATTACCAAATCGTGTGTCCCTTGTTTAACGAATACTCAGACTCCTGAAAGGGCGGTTTTGCACCCTTGGAAATGGCCTGAACGACCGTGGCAGAGGGTACACGTGGACCTGGCTGGACCTTTCATGGGAAAGACTTTCTTAGTACTAGTAGACAGCCACTCCAAATGGCCTCAAGTCGGGCAATTGCACAGCACTAGTAGTGAGAGTGTGATAAATTTGTTAACTTGGTGGTTCTCAGAGTTTGGGTTGCCGGAGCAGATCGTGTCAGACAACGGCCCCCAGTTTGCTTCAGAGGAGTTTGACGTATATTGTAGAGAACACGGAATCAAGCACACGTTTTCTCCGCCGTATCATCCAGCAACGAACGGGGCAGCAGAGAATCTAGTGAAGACGTTTAAAGTAAAGTTAAAGACACTAGTCATGGAAGGAGTGCCGCTAAAAGTAGCGTTGCCACGTTTTCTGTTCAATTACCGAATAACACCGCATCGCACTACGGGTGAGGCCCCATGTCAGTTAATGTTCAACCGTCAGTTGAGATCCAAGTTGATGTTAGTCAAACCTAACGTGCAATGTACGGTGGAGGCTAAGCAAGAGGGGCAGTGCTCTTACTCAGGACAGCGCAAAGTAGGATTTGTTGTGGGGGAGAAGGTGATGACTAAGGACTATCGCAGGGGGGGAACTTGGGTGTTGGGACATATCAAAGGCATAGAAGGCCCCAGATCGTACTTAGTCATGGTAGAGGGAAATGTATGGAGAAGACACTGTGACCAAATAATCAAGACGGGAGCTCACAGGGAGGGAGGACTGCAAGCCATAAAACAGCCAAGTAAGGTGGTAACCAGTGCTGGTCCAGGAGTTCTGAGTCCACCCCCGAGTCCGCCCCCAGTAGCTCTCAACCCGCCCCCGAGTCCGTTGCCAGTGGTTTCTAGTCCACCCCCCAGTCTGTCCCCAGAGGTGACTCACAAGTCCCCAGTCGCAAATACAGTTTCTTTCCCGGGACAGTCGCCCACAACAAGGAGGTATCCACTGCGACAGAGGAAGCAAGTGGTGCCATATGATGTGTAGATTGTCCTTCATTAGGTGTACTAGGGTTCAATACGATTGGATGTGTTATATTTCGTATTCCTAATATCATTCCATTTGTTCTTTATGTTGGTATTTGTATTTCTGATATTGGATGTACATTTATATATTTCTGATTATATTCCATGTGTGATATTATATATTATTTTGTAATAATTGTATTTTTATGTTTTTGGGGGAATATGGAGTTTTCAATAATAGAAGAAATAATTGTTTAATTTGACTATAAACTTTATTGTGTAATTACATGCTAATAGCTAAGGGTGAAGGGATGTGGTATCCGCGCTGTCCACCAGGGGCGTGGCCATGTCAGGTGCAGCGCGGAGCCACCTCGTCAGTGTGGAATAAACCATTGAACTGTACGCTTCGATTCAGTTACTAACCCAGCCAAGATCCTACATGACCTCAGAGCCAACAAGAGGAATAAGGTTATTTATCTACGTATTGCCGATGAGCTGGCTCAAGTTTCAGATGTGACACAAAGAACTGCAAATGAAATACAAACAAAAATCGGAAATTTACTACGGGACTACCGGTATGTATTACTAAATTAGCACTAGGTATTAAATAGCAATTATATAATGTGCGATAATAGTGTATAATAGTACATTAATTTGATTTTAGACGTGAAAAAGCTCGAATGGTCTCGGGTGCAAGCCCGTCAACATGGAAATTTTTTACGCCAATGAATGAACTCCTGGGCTGTTTGCCATCAAATGATGACACTCTACTAGATGATACCCTAGATATCATGGATGTACAGGTTAGTTTCATCATTAATGTTGTTAACTTTAGTAGGTACATGTTTTAGATGTTAGGTTGGTAGTACCCAACCTGATGATTGACTAGAATAGGTTGGTACACTGGCTTTGGTTGGATTAGATTAGATTAGATTAGATTATTGTGGTATAACGGCGCGTCAACGACGAGGTTATATTGCGCACATTAATTTTTGCATTTTTGCATTTAACTTTGTTGATATAAGTGGTGGACATGGGGAGGGGTCGACCTAACGGGCCCGATCCGGGGGAGTCCAACACTGGTGGGGAGGCCAGGCCGGAATGGGGACGGACCGGGGGGTATGAGGATTCGGGCCGGCGGAACCCGATTTCAGGGGGATCACCATCTCGAGGGGAGAGGCCGGCCCGATGGGGACCGCAAATTCAAGGGAGGACATGGTTAGGCCGACCCTGGCTGCTCTTTGTCTGGACCTCACCACTGATCTGTCCGGCATGGGTAACCCTTACACATGATCATATGCTCGCCGGCGTATCTGCAATGGATCATTGGCCAACGCAAACCCCACCACCGCGCTAAGGTGGCAGCCATCGGTGGGGGCTTTGGTTGGACGTGGAGGTCAGTACTGTCATGATTGCTGCTGAGTGAGCTTGTACATTTCATCTTGGGAATAAATAACTACTTTGTTAATTAATGGGTCTTTATTAATTAAGAACCCCGCTAAAACATGGTGACAGAAGTGGTAGTGATCTACAAGTAATTAATTTGCTCTGAAGATCATATTTATTTATTAGAAGTACCGTAAAATGGGGTGACAAGGAATCGTGGGGTGACAAGAAAAAATTTCGGGAAAATAATTCAATTTCCAATATCTTTTACATTTTCTGAACAAAACATTTGAAATTCGCGCCACACTTAGAAGCTAGCTTGACGCAGTTGACTAAATGTCAGTGCTCACAATCAAGAAGGCTGTGACTGAGTGACAGCATCTTGAAAGTGCGCTCCAAAAGTGTCACAAAACGTTGTCGGCAAAACTTGGTCTGCCCACAAAATTCTGCTGAACGGTAAGCATCCTCGTATTTTTTTATTGCATTCCAGTACTATAATAGCTATAAAGAAAATTTATCATTCCTGTGAAATGCATCCTTCAATATAAAAAATATTGAAATGTGATTATGTTGCTTTTTGTAGGTTAAGTGGGGTCACAAGAAGCACAATGCCCAGAAAATACCAAGCCGATCCAAGAGTGAAAAGAAGGATCAAACCAAACTTAGCAACTATTGGAGTTGCCATGCAAGCTGTTAAAGATGGTATGTCCATCAGTATAGCTGCCACGACATACCAAGTTGACTATTCAACATTGTATCGTCACCTCAAAGCACCTCCGGGTTCGATGAAGTCAGCCGGCGGTCAACCTACACTCTCTGCCAGTGTGGAGAATTTGATTGTAGATCGCATAATTACTTGTGGGCAATGGGGGTACCCACTAGATACGATAGATCTGCGAATGCTAGTAAAAAGTTACTTGGACATGAAGGGTATGACAATTCCGAAGTTTAAAAACAACTTGCCTGGAAAGGATTTTGCTCAATCCTTTTTGAATAGGCACAAAGCGCGAATATCAGAGAGAATGTGTCAAAACATAAAGAGAAGCAGGGCTGGTGTGTCCCCAGAAGCCATTAATCAATATTTTGATCATCTATCTGAATCAATTGAAGGCATTCCGCCGTGTAATATCGTCAATTATGACGAGACCAACCTTTCCGACGATCCTGGTCGAAAGCGAGTATTGATTCGTCGCGGGACAAAGTACCCCGAAAGAATTATGAATTCTAGTAAGTCGGCTACGTCCCTAATGTATGCGGCTGCCGCTGACGGGACTGTTCTGCCGCCTTACGTTGTTTATAAGTCATTACACATGTATGGCTCTTGGACAACCGGAGGACCCAAAGGAGCGCGCTATAATAGAAGCGTATCGGGGTGGTTTGACGCATGCTGCTTCAGTGACTGGGTGCACACGGTTGCCGTTCCTTACTTACGTCGTCTTCCAGGCAAGAAAATGTTGATTGGAGACAACCTTGCATCACATTTGTCACCTGACGTCATTAAAACGTGTGAAGATTTAAATATTTCATTCGTGTTTCTTCCACCAAATTCCACTCACCTGACGCAACCAATGGATGTTGCATTTTTCCGTCCATTGAAAGGGGCTTGGCGAAAGATCCTAACTGACTGGAAGAAAGGACCCGGGAGGAAGGAGAGCTGTGTTCCGAAGGACGTGTTTCCTCGTCTGCTAAACCAGTTGTCCTCCGCTTTGGAGCCAAATCAGCAAGCCAATGTTGTCAAGGGGTTTGAAAAGTGTGGGATTGTTCCCATTGACAGATTTAAAATCTTGTCGCTTATTCCCAATGTGAGCGAAACGAATGGTGCTGAAGATGAAGAGATCATAAATGATTCCGTCTCTTCATTATTAAAAGAGATGAGATATGATGTAGCAAAGCCGCGCCAGCAAAGAAAAAAAGTTGTCGTGGTTCCTGGGAAGAGTGTCCTTGGAGCTGATTTTCAAGAAGATGAAGAAGTCGATGATTCATCGTCTGAGGAGTCGACTCAATCTGAGACTGAAGAAGACGATGAAAATCTGATGTGTGAGGAGAAAAGTGATGGTGAAGAGAATGAAGGAGAGGTGAATGAATGTGATTTACCGGTGGCCACACAAGAAAACAATCATGCAGTGTCTGGGATTTTCCCTGTTGAGCTTGCGTGTGACTTAAATCTTGAGGACTGGATTGTTGTCGATTACAGCAATCAACGTGCATCCTCTTCCAAGAAGAACAATTTCTTTTTGGGCAAGATTGTCGCGCTGCAAGACAGCGACGGCGAGTTTCAAGGTGACTTCTTGCGTGTGCAAAATTACAAAGAATCAAGTTTTGTTAAGCCTAATATTCAAGATATTTCATTGTTTAGCTTTGAACAGGTGATTGGCAAAGTTTTGAACCCACAGGTGTTAAGAAGGGGAGGTTTCAAATTTTCTATTAATCTTAGTAAATGGTAGGTAATTATGCATAGTAATCGCATACTTACTGATATAAATGTTTGATAATAGGTCAAATATGTTACTTTATATCTTATACTATCCTTATAAACATCCCTATTATTTTATAATAAATTAATTAATCAATTGTACCGTTAAAAGGAGAAAACTTCAATTTTTGCGTTAATTCTAACGATCGTTAATCAAAAAGTGTCTAATTATTTTTAAATGAGTAAAATAATACTTTTTTGATGCAATTTAATTTTTCTCAACGCCTCCCCATATTATAAATCACTGTAATCAGCCAAAACACCACTGTTTTCTTGTCACCCCAATAATGGATTCATGAGAATTTACCAATAAATGACCAATAACAATGGACCTATGGAATTTTTTCAATATATTTCAATCCCTATGTGTTCCTTGAGCCAAGACCTGAAATGGAATTTCTCAAAATTTTCAAAATCAAATTATTTTGGGAAATATGAGCCATCAAAGGTGAAAAATCTTCCTTGTCACCCCATTTTACGGTATTTGCTGAAATTCCTCAACTCGTGGTGACGTCATTGGAAGCTTCTAGAACAAAGAAGAGATGGGCGGATCTGACGCAGAAACCAGCAAGCAATCCAAGCAACCTATACAGCCAATACAACAAGGTAGTAGAAATTTCAAACCACCTTCAGAACTAAATTTGCAAGGAAATCTAGCTGAAAACTGGCGGAAATGGCGACAAAGGTTCGAAATTTATATGATAGCAAGCAAGACCAACACGGAAGCAGAAGAGGTTCAAGTAGCAACTTTACTGAGTTTGATTGGTGATGACTCTCTTGACGTTTTTAATACGTTCCAATTCAAGAAGCCAGGTGATGAAAAGTTGTTAGAAAAAGTACTTGAACAGTTTGAGCAATACTGCCTGCCTAGGACTAACATAGTTTTTGAGAGATTTAAATTTTTCAGCATAAAACAGAAGGATGGTCAAACCTTTGATCAGTTTTTAACTGAATTAAAGAAAGCTGCTTCATCCTGTGAATTTAATAAAAGTAATCAGGAAGAAAGCCTAATAAGAGACCGAACTGTCCTCGGTATTGAAGACTGCAGATTGCAAGAACGGCTTCTTGCAGAACCAACATTAACTTTGTGCAGGGCTGCTGATATTTGTCGCTCGACTGAAGATTCTAAGAAAAATGCCCAAGAAGTGCAGGGATCTTCAAAGAAGAATCCAGAAGTGAATGAATTTACACGCAGAAGCAAGACATTGCGGAATACGAATGGAAAGAAGGAAAAATCGTCAAGAGAAGAGTCCTACCTGTGTAAAAAGTGTGGTTATGTCCACAAACGAATGAACTGTCCGGCGTTTGGGAAAACTTGTGCCAAATGCAGGGGTAAGAATCACTTTGCGAAGGGGTGTCCAAGAAAAGCCGCTGTTCATCAAGTAGCTGCGTCAAGTGAAGAAGAGGAAGATGCAGATGAAGAGGACGAGACAGACGATGATGAAAACAACCGAGCCGATGAAGACTACAAAGGGAAGCCACTATATATTAAGATGATTAAGAAGGTAGCAAAGGTGAAACGGGGATTGAAAACTGTAAGTAGTTGCAGAGCTTGGTATGAAACGATCACTATTAATAATATTCCTGTCCGCTTTAAACTAGACACTGCTGCGGAAACTAGCATTTTGTCTGAAAAATTGTTTCAGACTTTGAAATGTAGAGAGCCTCTTTGTAAATCACAGAATAAGTTAGTACCTTTTGGTAACCAAGGAGTTATTAATCCAGTGGGAAAAATTGCCCTACAATGTATGACTAGGAAAGGGTTATCTAAACTTGTAGAATTTGATGTGTGTGATGTTAAATCAACTCCTTTGTTAGGATAACAAGCATGCATTGACCTTAATTTGGTGAAAAGAGTAGATTCACTTGTTGAAGTGAAGACAAAAGAGGAAGTTATAAAACTGTTTAAGGATGTGTTTAAAGGTATAGGGAAGTTGACGGACCCTTATGAGATTGTGCTTAAAGACAATGCTGAGCCTGTTGTAAGCCCTCCACGGCGCGTTCCATTTAGTATTCATAAAAAACTTAGACAGACATTAGATGAACTTGAAAAGGACCACATTATTGATAAGGTGATAAAACCTACGGATTGGGTCAACAGTATGTTGATTGTTGAAAAACCCAATGGAGATTTAAGAATATGTCTGGATCCTCGTCCATTGAATTCAGTGATAAAACGTCAACATCATTCAATCCCTTCCTCAGAGGAAATAATTTCAAAATTGAAGGATAAGTCTATTTTTTCTGTTCTTGATATGAAGCAAGGTTTCTGGCATATACCTCTCACAGAGTCCAGTGCTGATTTATGTACATTCCAGACACCTTTTGGACGTTATCGGTTCAACAGACTTCCATATGGCCTAAGCTCAGCTCCAGAAGTCTTCCAGAGGGTTAACGAACAGCTGTTTGGAGATATCACCGGAGTGAGTATCTACTTTGACGACCTCATCATAAGTGGAGTCACAGAAAAAGAACACGATGAAGTCCTTACTGCCGTACTTAACCGAGCACGTAAGGTAGGCGTTAAATTCAATGCAGACAAATTTCAATACAGAAAAACCCAAGTAAAATACGTAGGAAGAGAAATTTCTGAGAACAAATGTGCAATTAACCCTAGCTATGTACATGCCCTAAACAACATGCCAACTCCTACATCAAAGGCAGAGGTTCTCAGGTTACTTGGAATGGCAAAGTACGTAAGCCGGTTCATACCGAATCTCTCCAAGCTAACAGCCCCACTACGTCAGTTAACGAATCAAGATGTTCCTTGGTCATGGGATAGTAACCATGATCGTGCTTTCAAAAATTTGAAAGAGAAACTGGTGTCAGCACCTGTATTATCCACATTTGACAGTACTAAGACAATAATTCTTCAAACAGATGCATCAAAAGATGGATTAGGTGCCTGCATTTTACAAGAAAATCACCCAGTAGCATATGCATCAAGAGTTTTAACCAAATCTGAACAAAACTATTCGCAAATTGAAAAAGAACTTCTAGCAATCACATTTGGACTTGAGAAATTTAATCAAATTACTTATGGTCATGATGTTACTGTCTGGAGTGACCATAAGCCACTTGAAATGATTTGCAATCGTGAAATATCTAAGGCCTCAGGTAGACTGCAACGCCTTCTCTTGAGATTGGTCAAATATAATATTAAAGTTATATATGTTCCGGGAAAATTGCTGAACTTGCCTGATACCCTATCGCGTGCATATGTAAATGATCCAGTTGTTGATGATCCAGAGTTAGCCTCTGTAGTGCATGAGATTGTCAAATATCTTCCGGTATCAAGTGAGAGTAAGGAAAGGTTTAGACTGCAGACCAAGGAAGATGATACCTTACAATGCCTTATGAGCATGCACCAAAAGGGTTGGCCTATACACAAGCATAGTGTTCCTAATAAAATTCGATATTATTGGTCATTGAAAGAGGATATTGATGTTGCAGAGGGTCTTGTATTTTATAAAGATAGACTACTTGTCCCAGCTACTATGAGAAAAGAAATGTTGAAGGTCATACATGAAGGTCACTGGGGTAGAGACAGGTGTAAGTCCCGAGCACGAGAGGCATTATTCTGGCCAGGCATGTCACAGGATATAGAAAATCTTGTTTCGAAGTGTTCCACTTGTGAATTACACCGGAAATCCAATCAGAAGGAGCCATTAATTTCTCATCCGGTACCTGAACGAGGATGGCAAAAACTTGAGATTGATATCTTTGAATATAAGGACAAGAATTACCTTGCTGTAGTAGACTATCAGAGCAAGTGGTTGGAGATGCCAAAGCTTCCATCAAAGACAGCGTCAGCAGTCATAGACTCGTTAAAAAGCATATTTTCTAGATTCGGCATACCAGAACTAGTTATAAGTGATAATATGCCTTTCAACAGTTTTGAATTCCAACAGTTTTCCAAAGATTGGGGCTTTAAATCAGTGACATCAAGTCCACATCATTCCCAATCCAATGGTCAAGCAGAATCTGCTGTTGCAATAGCAAAATCAATCCTTAAAAAATCCTATGCCAATCAATCAGATCCGTATATAGGGTTGATGGAATATAGAGCCACACCCTTGCCAGTGGTGAACCTTTCACCATCACAAATGTTGTTAAATAAAAGGATTAGAACAAAACTTCCCATCAGATCAAATCTATTGAAACCTGAAGTTCAGAGCCACATTAGGGACAAACTGCTTGAAAAACAGAAGAAACAGAAATTGTATTATGATCGTACTGCTAAGTCGAGAGCCCATCTAGATGACGGAGACAACATCTTGATCAGAAAGAATAATAAAGGATGGGAACGAGGGAAGGTAATTGGCAAACGTGATGAACCAAGATCATATACAGTGGTAAATTCAGGAGGTCACATGTTGCGTCGGAATAGCCGTTTATTGCGCAAGTCCCATGTAGAACCGAAGATCGTAGATTATGATAATGTAATTCCCAATTATGTAACTTGTACTGATAGTGACAATGAAAATCATAATACTGTAATTGAACAACCTGTAATCCGTCCTGATAGGAATATGACTACTACGAGATTTGGACGTGCAATTAGACGTCCTGCTAGATATGATGATTAATTATAATTAGATTGTAGTCACAACTACTTGTTTGCATAGACTTATGACGTCAACTGATATTGTATTTGAATGTAATTTGTAATTTGTATTATACTGTATTGCATATTATAAACTGAGATTGTAATTTATATTTAATTGTATTGAATCCAAAAACAATGTGGTTTTTCTAAGGTGAAGGGATGTTTTAGATGTTAGGTTGGTAGTACCCAACCTGATGATTGACTAGAATAGGTTGGTACACTGGCTTTGGTTGGACGTGGAGGTCAGTACTGTCATGATTGCTGCTGTGATGTATTTGACCTTGCTTTATCTAGTGTGTTTGTAAAACAGTTGGTAACACTGATGTGAAAGGGTCTGGAAGTTAGTTCGCAATGGCCGCCTACGATGTATCTAAGATGTGTACTCAATAAACTAATAAAGTGATTCTTATAACATTGAACTGAGTTCTGTAATTAATAGAGTCTTTAAACGTAATATACAAATACATAATATGGTGTCAGCAGAAAAAAACGCAGTGAGTAACATCGGGAACAGTAAATAACTTGATAAGAAGAAGTGCACGCACGCGGTCGGACGCGGTATATAGAAAATGGACGGCTTTCATCAACCGGCGACTCTTCGTATGAAGAATGAACAGTCAATTGATTGGAAAAGTTGGAAAAAGTCGTACGTGAACTATATGGCAGCAACAGGACTAGACGAGAAATCAGATGCGCGGAAAATTGCGATACTGGTGAACTTGCTAGGGGAAGAGGGACAAGAGGTGATGGACAATTTTACCTTTGGCCCAGGTGAAGACAAGACCAAGCATGCAGTAATTCTTCAAAAGTTCGAGGATTTTTGCGAACCTATCAAGAACCTGGTAGTGAACAGGTATGATTTTTTTGACATTCGTCAAAAAGAGGGCGAGACCTTTGACAGTTTTCTGATACGATTGAAAACAAGAGGTCGAACTTGTGAATTCGGAGCACAATATGAATGGTTAGTTCGTGATCGCATTGTTCATTGCATAAGAGATGACAAGTTACGAGCTAAATTGCTGAGAACGGATCCGAATATCACATTAGACAAGACCATTGAGATTTGTCGGGCGGAGGAGACTAGCAGGCGTCACATGCTAGCCATGCAACCCGAACATGAAGTAAATGCGGTTCGACGAGCGCAGAAGCAGACTCCGAGTGCAGCTAAGCAGACTCCGAGTGCTGTGATACCGTCTACGAGTTCTTCAGCAACTTGCAAGTACTGTGGTCGAGGGCATGAATATGGAAACTGTCCTGCGTGGGGTCGGCAGTGCTACACGTGCAAAGGATTGAATCATTTCAAGATGTTCTGTCCTAAGAAGAAGACACAAGACGAGGGTCAGCGACGTGTCAAGGAGGTCCGAGAAGAAGCTTCGGGTGGTGAAGAATTCGAAGATGGTGAACGAGTGTTGTCGTTGGTGACTTTGCTTGATGGAGCGTCCGTGAGTACAGTAGAGAGGGACAAGGACAGGGCATGGTTTGCTAATATTAAATTAGGTGGAAAAACAGTAAAGTTCAAACTTGATACTGGGGCAGAGGTAAATGTTCTGCCTGAGCGATTGTTCAAACAACTGGAGTGTCCTGATGCACTGAAAAGCAGCAATACGGTGTTAGTCTCGTATGGACAACATAAAGTTAAGGTTCTGGGTAAAGTGAATCTAATATGTTCAGGCAACAATGTGACTAGGGTACCCCTTGAGTTTGTTGTATCAGCTGTAGACTCTTATGCATTGCTAGGTCTTTCAGGATGTTTGGCTATGAATTTGTTACAGAAAGTAGAATCTGTTCATGTAAGTCAGACCAAAGAGGAAGTTCTTGAGGAATTTAAAAATGTTTTTAAAGGTGTAGGTAGGTTGCCAGGTTTGCATCATATTACCCTTGATGAAACGGTGAAACCAGTTATACATGCACCTCGCAAAGTTCCCTTTGGCCTTCAACCCAAGTTGAAAGAAACTCTTAGTCACCTGGAAAAGACTGGGATAGTGTCCAAGGTAGACCACCCCACGGACTGGGTTAGCAGTCTGGTTGTGGTAGAAAAGAAAAACGGTAAATTGCGTCTTTGTCTAGATCCAACCGACCTTAACGTCGCTATCAAGAGGGAGCATCATGTCAGCACGACGACCGAAGATGTTGCAGTCCAGATGGCTGGGATGAAGGTGTTCTCGACACTCGACATGGTAGATGGATTTTGGCAGATTCAGCTGGATGAAGCGAGCGCGGACCTGTGCTGCTTCCACACGCCATTCGGTAGATATCGTTTTAACAGGCTACCGTTTGGAATTAAATCAAGTCCGGAGGTCTTCTCGAAGAAGATAATTTCGGTGTTTGGAGACATACCAGGAGTCCAGGTAGTGTGTGATGACTTGATCATTGCAGGAGCTAATGAAGCAGAGCATGACTTAGCTGTAGGACAAGTGCTGGAACGCGCTCAGAAGAACAATATCAAGTTCAACCCAGAGAAATTTCAGTTTAGAGTAGAAACTATCAAGTATTTGGGTCATGAGATCAGTAAGGCAGGCCTTAAGCCTGACCCGGAGAGAATTCGAGCCATTGTTCAAATGGAGGAACCGAAGAACAAGGAGGAGTTACGTAGATTTCTTGGAATGATAACCTATGTAGGATCGTTCCTTCCGAAACTATCAGAAACCACAGCTCCATTGAGAGAGTTGTTAAAAACAGACATTGATTGGGTATGGGAGAAGCCCCAACGTCAAGCTATAGATGCCATAAAGAGTCAGTTGTGTAATACCCCTGTACTGAAGTTCTTTGATGGTAGTAAGCCCATGACTATCCAGACTGATGCATCCAAGGATGGTTTAGGATCAGCTTTGCTTCAGGATGGACATCCGATAGCTTACGCTTCTCGATCACTGACAGCGGCAGAGAAAAACTATGCCCAAATCGAGAAAGAATGTTTAGCGATTGTATTTTCGCTACAGAAGTTTCATCAATACGTGTACGGACATAAGGTACAGGTTCACTCAGACCATAAACCTCTAGAAGTGCTAATGAAAAAAGAGATAGCAAAGGTACCAAGCCGGTTACAAAGGATGATGTTGGCATGTTATCGGTATGATTATACGGTCAGCTATGTCCCAGGAAAACAGATGTTTTTGGCTGATACTCTATCTAGAGCCTACCTAAAGGATCAGGTATATGATGATCCAGAGTTAGAATGCATTGTACACTCAGTAGCTAAGCATCTTGCAGTTAGCCCAGAAAAGAAACGAGAGTTACAACAAGCTACGCTTCAAGATTCAGTTCTTACAAAGGTTGTACAGTATCATCAGCAAGGATGGCCAGATAATATCAAGGATGTGCCACAAGAATGTCGTTTTTACTGGAAGTTTAGACAGGACTTATCAGTTTCTGAAGATTTGTTGTTTGTCGAAGACAAGCTTTTGGTTCCATTGTCAATGAGGAAGAAGATGTTAGTGTCTTTGCATGAAGGTCATACTGGTATAGTCAGGTGCAAGAACTTTGCCAGAGGAATTCTTTATTGGCCAGGAATGTCACAGCAAATTGAAGAAATGATTCTGCGATGTGGAGTTTGTGAGAAATATCAGAACTCCAATGCTAAGGAACCTATGATTTGTCGTGAAATACCCCAAAGAGCGTTTCAGAGGATCGCTACAGATTATCTTGAGTTTCAGGGATCTAATTACCTGGTGATTAAAGACTCGTACTCTCATTGGATTGAGGTCATCAAGACTGTTGGCAAGACAGCAAGAGAAACTATACTAACACTCAAATCCATGTTTGCCAGATTTGGAATTCCAGAGTTTGTGATGAGTGATAATATGCCCTTTATCAGTACAGAGTTTCGCGAGTTTGCCCGGGAATGGGATTTCACCATTGAAACATCAAGCCCTACATATGCCAAGTCAAATGGTTTAGCAGAGAGAGCAGTTCAGACCGCTAAAGCCATATTGAAGAAGTCTTTTGATGATAATCAGGATATTTACTATGCTCTTCTTCAATATCGTAACACTCCAATTCAAACTGTAAACAGATCGCCTGCACAGTTAAATATGAGTCGAGTTTTGAGGAGCAAAGTTCCAGTCACTACTAATGTTCTAAAACCAAAAATACAAAACAATGTGATTGTTAAAGCAGGTTTAGAACACAATCAAGCGATTCAGAAGAAGTATTATGATCGAGGATCGAAGGAGCTACCCCCACTTCAAGATGGAGATAATGTACTTATGAGAAGTCAAGGAATCTGGAAGAAGGCAGTAGTTCAAAATGAGCATTCAAGTCCAAGATCATACATCGTTACTTCCGAAAACAACCGGGAATATAGGAGGAATAGGAGTGATTTGAGGAAGTCTTTCAGTCCAACAGTCATTCAGTCGGAACCAGACGACGAGGTTTTAGGTAACATCCCGAGCCCGTTGCCAAGTAGTCCTAATAGTAGTTCCGGAGAAGGCTCCGTTCCGTTGCCGTGTAGTCCTCGTAGTTCCATTGAAGGCTCCGTTCCTGATCCAGTTTCCCGACCGAAGCGATCCGTAGTTCGTCCTCGGAAGTTTCAGGATTTTAAGATGACATAATTTTGCTGTTTTGTGTATTGCTAATGTTTCTAAATCAGAGCTATTATTGGTATTGATTTGTTGATTGTATGTTGCTATATATGTTTCTCAACAAGAGTCAATTGCTTGTAAGGGAGGTGTGATGTATTTGACCTTGCTTTATCTAGTGTGTTTGTAAAACAGTTGGTAACACTGATGTGAAAGGGTCTGGAAGTTAGTTCGCAATGGCCGCCTACGATGTATCTAAGATGTGTACTCAATAAACTAATAAAGTGATTCTTATAACATTGAACTGAGTTCTGTAATTAATAGAGTCTTTAAACGTAATATACAAATACATAATAGCTGCTGAGTGAGCTTGTACATTTCATCTTGGGAATAAAGAACTACTTTGTTAATTAATGGGTCTTTATTAATTAAGAACCCCGCTAAAACAGTACATGTATAATTTTAAAAAAACATACCTACCTACCTACCTAGTTGAAAAGGAAAGAATGTAATTTTTTAAAATGAATAATACTAGGTACCTATTAGATAGTATGCTTTTGCTTGGCCATAATTAAGCATGATCGATGGCACGATTGATTGCATTGTTACTATCCGCTTGTAGGTAATAATTGAAGAATCGGAAGTTGATTCCCCAATCTCACCGCAAACATCGGTCAACGAAGAAGCGTCTTCGAGCTCTGGGCGATCAACTCCAGGGATACCAAGCAGATCTGTCACCACGAAACGAAAAGCACAAGATGATGCAACGGGGATTCTGCGGGAGATGATGGAAGAGCAAAAGAGGGCAAATCTTCAAGCTGAGCAATCGGAGCGAGCTGCTACTGAACTGCTTCAATAGAATTTGGTAGCCCAGGAGAAATTTCAGTCGGACATGACAAATATTTTGGCACAATTACTGGCAAAAAAATAATATATTTAATGTGAAATATTTAGCACATTCCTCAGTTAAACACATGTACATTTAAATACTGCTACAGAAAATAAAGCAAATGAAAGAAATTGTAATGAAAATATAATAAACATTGTTTGTTAAGTAGGAGGCCTACTGAAAAACCTATAATAATGCATACTGAACCGCTATTGTATGGTACAGAAATGGAAATAACACAAGACTATATTCAGTCTGTAAAATAAATGTACCTACATCCCACAAGTTTTAAGAAATGCATTCATCAAAGACACCCACTTTTGTTTCAACAATCTTTATCGCACTGTAGAACTCTTGGTGAGATAGCAAAACCAGAAAAGAACATCATTTGCATGAAAGATAATTTGAAGGTATTTCCCTATTAATTGTGTTCTTCATCGTAGAGACAATGAGCCAAAGCATCTCTCATTCTTGCGGCAGCTGTCGTAGCTCGCACACTGTTTGCTGTGTCTGCTACATGTGAAGAAGTTTCTTGTATCCAGTTGAAGTCCAAATCATCATTGAGGTTTTCGCATATGTTGTGAAGCGTGCAGGCAGTCAGTATGACATTGTTAACATTGTCTGTATCGAACTCCATGCGTTTCATAACACAACGGAAACGGGCTTTGAGTCTTCCAAAACAATTTTCAATAAGACGCCTGGTTCCAGACAATCTGAAATTGAAGTAGCTCTGCCAATCTGACAGCTTGCCATTGTCGAAGTAAGGCTTCAACATGCTTGTTGAGAGTCCAAATGCCGAGTCGCCAATCAAGTGTGGAAAAATGTCTGTTCCATTCACATGCATTACATTTTCTTGGTATACAGGGTTATTAAGTAACATTTTTGAGAGATTTGACTTGGCATAGAAGTGTGCATCATTATTACGTCCGGGTGCTCCGACATTAATGTAAGTAAATCTATAAAGATAGTCACACACGGCAAAAAGAACTTTACTGTAAAATCCCTTAAAATTATGGTAGTCAACACAGTTCAGTTTTGGAGGAGAAACTGCTATGTAGCAGCCATCTATAAACCCAATACACTGCGGATAATTCCATGCAGAGTTGAATCCATGCATTATCCTTGCTACATCTTCAGTTGACTGTGGAAACTTGATCTCATTTGGTAAAATGTGAGTAACGACGCAGAATTCGTGGAAGATTTCGCACACAGTGCTCTTCCCTACAGCGAAAAGGTGGCTGACGGTGCGTAGCTCAGCCGTGGAGGCAAGGACATAAATGGCAATTGCCACTCTCTTTTTAACAGGAATTGATGTCTGGAAAGTTGTGTCTTGACGCTCCATGAACGGTGCCACGATGGGACAGATGTGATCGAACGTTGCCCTATTAATCCTAAAGTTTTCTTTCCACGTGGAATCAGACCACTGAGGCACTGTGCTCGACCACCAAGATCATTTCTTGGACGTTTCCAAATTGATCTTTTCGTAACTTTCTTGGCCTTCTTTTGCATTGCATAAAATCAAAGCAGCCGATCTTGTAGCACATGCACTTGCATACCTTCTTTGTTCCCGACTTCTACGTAAAAGCCTAGCCACACGCTGCAATACATTTGCTTTCTGTGCTAAATATGGCAAAATTATTGACACGTAAATTAATATTAATTCATTTTCATCCATAATATTAATATTTCAACAACGAGCTTGAATATTTAGTACCTATAACCTATAAATTTGACTGACAGCTGACTGACAGCAATGAAGGTCGAATGTCTCACAGCCTTCTAATCATACTCCAAACTACTGAGGGCTGTTTAGAAGGCTATGGAATGAAGTCACTAACTACAGTTAAGTCAGGGCTATGTGAACAGATATCTTAGTTAACATAACTCCGCCCACTCTCTCTTTAACATCAGTTAATGTAACTGGAGTTAAATTTTGTAATGTGAACGAGGTATTAGCGGCGTATGCAAGCATGTGTTCTGCCTTTTGTGGGTGCTTCTCGATGCCGTTGAGAGAAAGTACAATTTATCAATGAAGGAAAATCGTGTACGGAAAAACCCAGACAGTGGGGCACTGGTTCCAAGACAATCAAAGTGTCCACCCTGGAGTTTGCTGACCTATTATTTGTAAAACACGATCCAGAAAATAAACGGAAAATAACCATTTCAAATATTGAAAGTCGAAAAGATAAGTTCACGGGTACTCGAAAACTTCAAGCGGCACAGTGCTAAGCACTCTGACACAATGCACAAATGCGACAAGTGCAAATACAGCAGTTCGTCTGAATACCAACTGCTGGGACACCAGATAGTGCACTTGGTGACATCGAATTGCGCCCAATGTGAATACAGAACAACGACCCGTCGTTATGACGCAATAAGTCTAAACACAGGTACTGTAGCACGTGTTGAATCTAGACTAGTTCCGTGTATTGCACATAGTCGGTAAAAACTGACATCTCAAATAATTTCTCATCTACGTGGTTTGCTCTTATGCAACGCTGTACACGCGGTCTTCCCCCAATGGGAGAGGAATGCTAATTTACAATTAACAAGACGATATCCACATGGTTTAAAGATACCAGAGAAATGTAAGAGGAAATGTCTGTGGGTACCAGTCACGGATGCCAACAAGATCTGGTAAGGCAATCAAAAGTTATCGACGTAATCTTCATATATATGCAAACTTCATTGGATGCTAGTATTTCTAAGGTCGTAAATATTACATTTGATTTAGAAGAAGAGAACATACGTATTTCCCAAGAATTATATGGTTTGACGAGTCATTACTGCAGTCATTACTGCCTTACTGCATCGGTAAATGACACATTTGTAGAGCCCAATAAAAACTTACTTAACATGGAACTAATCTTACAGAATGTACAACTTGGAAATTATCGTACGAGAAGGAGACACGAAGTCGATCCGTTCAAACCAATGGAGTGAAACGTATTTCAGGTGACAAAAGGGAGTATTATTTCCAATATCATCGCTCCGGCAACTTCTCCTCGCAGTCGACTGGGAAGAAGAGACTTCAAGTCAAGGCTCCAATAAAATAGGACAAACTTGTCCATCAACAATGGAAGTCACTGAAAGTGATTTGAAAGTCCGGTTATGCAGTTTGGATAGTATTCTTAATGTCACGTTTTACGCATTGTCAATATTCTCGTAATTTTAAGATTGTTATATTTCAATTATGCATATTTAATATTGTATTGTTTGTGACATTACTTTCTTAATTTCACGATCAGTGCTTTTGTCTTTATCTCCGTTGCTTGCAGTCACCACGCCATTCAACTTCTTGTGCCAGTGCATCTTCAGTCTGTATATAAAAACCAAAGTCGTTTCTTTTTTTTTTTTCTCAAAAGAAACTTGTACAATTACAAAAGCAGACGATCCAAGGATGGTACACAAGCCAACTCAAAATCATGTTTACTTAACTGCATTCTCTTGTATGAAAGTTAACGTGGCTCAACCGATCGAACATTCCAAATTTTTTTTTTTTTTTTTTTTTTTTTTTGAAATTACTATCATGAATTACTTTTTTCAACATTTCAACTATATTTAAGTATACCCCCCGACGGCTGTCACCTTATCGCGGTGGTGGGGTTTGTGTTGGCCAATGATCCATTGCAGCTACGCCGGCGAGCATATGCTCATGTGTAAGGGTTACCCATGCCGGACAGATCAGTGGTGAGGCCCAGACTAAGAGCAGCCAGGGTCGGCCTAACCATGCCCTCCCTTGAATTTGCGGTCCCCTCGGGCCGGCCTCCCCCCTCGAGATGGTGATCCCCCTGAAATCGGGTTCCACCGGCCCGAATCCTCACTCCCCCCCGGTCCGTCCCCATTCCGGCCTGGCCTTCCCACCAGTGCTGGACTCCCCCGGATCGGGCCCGTTAGGTCAACCCCCTCCCCTTGCCCTCCAATTATGATCAACAAAGTGAAATATAACAATTAATGTGCGCAATATAACCTCGTCGTTGACGCGCCATTAAACCAAACTAATCTAAATCTAAAAATATTTAAGTATAAGAGAATCATAAAATGTAATTTAACTTGCAACTCCTGTCTTACAGCGAGGTTTTAATTTATTGCCTTTCGAGATTGAACAAAACTTTTAACACGGGAGGTATAGGGAAATCATTTCGTTTTTGGTTTATAACTTTTAAAATAGCACACGTTGGTATTGTTTTTAATTTTTTTCCTAATAGAATGTCCAAATATCTATCAGAAAATAAGTTTTTTGATCAAAGTTGGGACAAACTAAAAATTAGATATTCATTTTTGGCCTAAATGTGACACGATTTTACCTGTCTGCCATAAGATAACATGGGGAAGAAAACTCAATTTTTCTCAGAAACTAGACACGAGAAGTGTTTCATTTTTTTCATGCCATACACAATCCTGTAAGTAGACAAAAAATTATGAAAATCTGAGACTGTGCCCGATTGGATGAGCCACCTTAAGTATGCGGTGCAGGTTTTGAGTGAATCTGTTGCCTGTGCGTTGGAACATCATTTAATAAACAAACCTCATATTCAAATTCAAGAAACATATACATTTATTAGATATTGTAAAATTATTTTTTACTGCCTCACGGATGTCACTCCAGAATTCAGAGTATCAACCCCAACCAAAATGCATATGAATCTTTAGATGATGTCTAGAGCCTTTAGCTTTTATCTAAGAATAAAATACCTATCAGTGCGGAAAAAATGTTGCACGGGTTTTCAACACACAGAGTCAATGTTTGAGTTATTGAACTCTTAAACTATGTATTCCACCGTGAGTGAATCGGAAAATGAAAATGAAGCAATGGTCGTATTGCACCAGGTTGAGGAGGAACTATGGACGGAATAAAATGCGAACGAATATTAAAATATGTTAATTTAAACATTTAACTGTTGCGATTTTTCATGATTATAAATCAAGATAATAAAAAGTATATATATTATATATTATATTATTATATCGTATTAATTATTAACTTGGCCATTTTCAAACAAAATTATAAATAATTAATAATAATTTATTATTATATTATAGCTATAATGTTTACTTATCAGTAATTTTTTCTTTAACCACCAGATCGGCTGCAACACCTAAATCGTCTAAAACCTCCATCCATGCCTCAAGCCACAACTCCAACAAACTCTCTTCTGGCTACAACCTCACGAGTCCATTCTAAAACCAGACCGTCGATTATTCCACAAACCTATTCGGCCTCCGTATCCCGCACCAACAATCATCCGGAAGTCTTCAACGGCAGTTCCGAGGACGTTGCAATGCCATCAAACCCTCGTCCAGCTACAAACCCACGAGTCCAACCAAATTCCCTGCCGCCGTACACATCACACAACTTGCCCATAAGTCCACAATCCTTTATTAGGAGGCCATCTGCTGATCAGTCGACAATATAAATGTCACCACGATTCACGGCAGCTCCATCTATCCATCTCTCTCCGTCCATCATATCAAATACCCCTGAACCTCCCCGCAATTTGTTGTTGTTGTAAAGGTGCGTCGACATCTAAGGTCATCTCTACATCTCCTCGCAACTTTCTTGCTGCATCACATCATTCATTCAGAGAAGCAATATCAGAATTCTCTAATTCACCTACCCTTCAGTCGCCCCAAATTTCAATTCCCCCTTCTCCTCCCCCAACAGCAAAGAAACGTAAAATAACTTTGAAACAACAATTGGTGGGAAATTCCAAATCAAACATGAACTATAACAAATCCATAAGTGAATTCCTTCAGCAGATACTTGAAATAAAAAGGAGTGAAAATATCAGCAAGGAGAATTACAGGAAGAGGAAGCTAGAATTGCCGGAAGAAAACAACAATCTAAAAAAATTAAAATTAATTTTCCGAAAGTCACCAAGTGAAATGAATATCACCATCCCCTCGGTCCTGGAAGAAGCTCCAGCACCATCCGCTGTCGAAACCAACAACAAACGGCTAATGCCACTGCCTCCGACAACACCATTTCATTTCACTTCGAAAAGAAAAAGACGGATGACGAATTTCAGTCAAAAATAGTGACAATAGTGACCAATGTACTAAAAAATCTAATTTAAGTGCCAAGGAAAAATATTAGTGACTTATGTGTTAATAGTGACTAAGTGGCAGCCCTGCAAATACCACAGAGACCGGAAGTGGAACGGAAATGGATCCGTGCCACGCTGCCGTCTGGGAGTGAAACGAGATCCTCATTGTGAAAGCGGATTGTGACATCGCGGTTTATTTTAACTCAATCTTCGTTTAATAAACTAGTTTGTTTGGAAAGTACTTAAAATAACTTAAAATTAAGTAAAAGTGGCGTAAAAATAGTCAATAATTTGACACCGAAGTGCGTGGAAGCTAACATGGTTTCACAAAGACAGTGTATCCGAGATTCAGTGCAAAAAGCGAGATCCAAATGCTAAGTTCGGGCCAAGAATTGTTGCAACTCTGAAACTGGACAAATACCCAATCAAAACGTATCGGCCTGAACACTACTATAAAATAATCACTGACGCAGAATTGTGGCGCATCAACAGTGCCGTATTTGTTGAAATGTAGGGGACGAGATGGAATGAATTAGATTAGATTAGTTTGGTTTAATGGCGCGTCAACGACGAGGTTATATTGCGCACATCATTTGTTATATTTAACTTTGTTGATCATAATTGGACATAGTTGTATAGCATATATAACATAGTAACTATAACTAGTTATAGTACTATATAGGTAACTATGTTATATAACATAGTTATTTCGTGTAGATTTATGACATTTAATCGTAATCAGTCAATCAAGTAATTTTCCACAAAATGTATCTACGATAATTTGTCTTCACTCAAAACATAATTAAACCAGAATTTGGATTTAAAATGATTGTACACAAAAAAATAGTAGTATCCAAACATCCAAACAACAATTGAAGAGTTTATAGCCGGAGGCAGGGGCGCAGCCGTAGCGGGAGAGGGCGCGATAGGCCGGTTCGGGGAGGGGATGCAATTATAACCGTCGCCGTTCGGGGCATGGGTTCATTTCAGCGCATTTAAATCGTCCCAAGTCGACAGGATCCTTGCTCTGTAGTCCCACTGAACATGCGCTTTCTGCTCCGCTTCGTGCTCTTCCATATGCTGGATCAAGCCAGTGTAGCAATAGAATCATTCAATACAGTTCGGACAGGTGTGGACGCCACTATACCAGGTGCCACTCGCAGAACAGAACGCCCGATGAGGAAAATCACACCGAAAATCCTGACCTCACTATGACGGAGTATAGACAGAAATAACTCAGAAGTAGTTAACAAAAACAAAAATAACCAGAAATCAAATATTTTACACTCTAACAACACTCTTGGCGGATGACAAGGTGGTCACGGATATTCACTCAATGCGATATAATCCAACCGGTACGTGGATGTGTGGCGGGTGACAAGTTTTATAAAGTAAAGTTTCGTAAAGTTTTATTCGCTAACAAATGCAAAAACTGACAAGTTAGTACACTACTCGAATTTTGAATCCCACATCAGATTCTAGGGGAACGCAACAGATGCAAATAAAATCATCATCATGTAAAGAAAAGCTATAAGGTTATTGTTTGGTATAAAATATGAATTCTTTATTCATATAAGAATTCATATATTCATATTCATATATATGAATTCTTTGAATTCTTAAAAAAAACAGATTGAAAAAAAAAATTGTCAAACATTCAATACTCACTTTCCCATGCATTTACATATTAAACTCATTTTAAGCTCTTAAGTCAAGGAAAGAAGTAACACAAAACAGTGACGGGCCATGCCACTAGTCTGTCGCATAACGTTCATGTTGAACAATACCGATCAAAGAGCACACAAAGAAACTCTCAGTCAAGTAATATTATTCTCTACAATGCACTTCCCATGGAGATTAAGAATACTGAAAAATACCAGATCTTTAAGCATAAACTGAAATTACTCCTTATATGTAAAGCATATTACTCTAACCGATGTGGCGATATTCTCCGGTATCACCATCGCTGATGTCTCAACGAGCTGTCACTACTCGAGCAATCTAAGGTTGGTACGACCATCAGTTACTTAGCGACAAAACATTGGTAATTTTACCTATAGTCCATCCCACCCTCATGTTGGCAGTAGAATTATGTTTTATTATTATAACAGTAAACAGTCAGTATAACAGTAACAGTCACAGTATAACAGTGTATTATAACAGTCCTTATGTATTATGCACCTACTGTTCTTAACGGTGCTTTTTTATTTTATTGCAGTATTTGATTCATATCGCCTCCAAAAACTGAAACCGCTGTCAAGAAAATCTGCAAGAAAATTACAAACTACTTTCTTCATGGTCTCTTCAAATATTCTGTCGTCCCCTCTAACAAATGCGCTATGAATGCTGACCCAGAGAGCCAGGATCCTACAGTGCTGAAAGAGATTATGGGTACGTATCTATTTGTTTTTTTTTACGTTAAATTTTTCTTTGAAGACAAAATTTATTAAAAAAACCCAAGTTGAGTCATCTGAATTCGAAATCTGGTTACACATTTTTCCAAAGTCATCAAGTGCTTCACATCCAGTTGTGTAAGAAGGACTAAAATGTTGGGAATGTTAGGAGAACCAACAAGAATCTACAATCATGGAATGTAATATGCAAATATGCCATCTAGAAACTTCACTATAAGTACCTAATGGTTAATTTGATTCAAACATCTCCGACGTAGCTGCTACTTGATTACTTCAAAAATATTTATTTGCATTACACAATCTATGCCAATTCTATAGATTCACAAATAGAAATTGTATTTGTGTTAGTCCATACAAAACTTTAAAAGAACCGCATTCGTTTCAACGAAGTTTCAAATTGATCAGAGAACCGGTAGACAGGGACTTATGTCAGGACATAAGCACTGAAAGTTGTCAAAAGTACCCTAAGTTTTAACGTGGCTCAACCGATCGAACATCCCAAAAAAAATTTTTTTTGAAATTACCATCATGAATTACTTTTTCCAACATTTCAACTATATTTAAGTATAAGAGAATCATAAAATGTAATTTAACTTGCAACTCCTGTCTTACAGCGAGGTTTCAAATTATTGCCTTCCGAGAATGAACAAAACTTTAACACATGAGGTATAGGGAAATCATTTCGTTTTTGGTTTATAACTTTTAAAATAGCACACGTTGGTATTGTTTTTAATTTTTTTCCTAATAGAATGTCCAAATATCTATCAGAAAATAAGTTTTTTGATCAAAGTTGGGACAAACTAAAAATTAGATCTTCATTATTAGCCTAAATGTGACACGATTTTACCTGTCTGCCATAAGATAACATGGGGAAGAAAACTCAATTTTTCTCAGAAACTAGACACGAGAAGTGTTTAATTTTTTCAAGGATTGTGTATGGCATGATTATCAATAAGTAGACAAAAATTATGAAAATCTGAGACTATGCCCGATTGGATGAGCCACCTTAAAATTAATATACAGCTTTCTATTTTAGAAAGAAGTACCTATAGTCTATAACTAATTAAGCGAGTGGAGCAAGCGTATTTATTTGAAACTCGGGGTTGGAATCTTTTTTGTGTGTGTTCTTTTTGCATTACCACAACAGGCTACAGGTCAAATGAAGATCAGTTCAATATTTTCACAAAAGATCCATTACGTACCTACTCCTGTTCTCTTAGCCATTAATTTCTAGCAGATTGTATTCTTGGTTTCAAGGGAAAATTGATTTACAGTTAGTTCATCAGTTCTTTACTGATAGATAATCTGGTATAAATGTTTAGAGTTTAGATTTTGTTCTGATGTGACTAGACTACTACCTACTACATATTCTATGAAGCAGTAAGGTATTTTTTTTCCATTGATATTGAAATCTCGCTTATCGACATTTTCACAGAGCGTTTTCCGAGGATCAGAACTACAACATTATTATTAAATGTTATTTTATCAGGATTTTAAAACACTTTTGAATCTATGAAATATGGCTTTTCCTTATGACCTCGGGTAGGTTGATATGAATAAATACCAACTGCAAGATGAAAAGATTTTCCTCCTCTGGGATTCGAACCCAGCTCCTCTGAATGTCCAGTTCAGTGCTCAGTACTGTTCTTCAAACGTTTTTTTTTTTCTTTATTTTTTCTCGAAAACCATTTGGAGTCGAATAAAGAAATTTTAGATATTTTATCACTGTTATCGACGCAATTCGTTTCGGCTCTTCCCAAGGTCTGTAGAGCAGAAACTGGCTAACGCGTATCAATTCATATGCAATACGAAGGTTCGCTCATCAACGCGTTACAGAGAGTGTTTTCCTAGTACCTATTTATGAACTATGTACGCCACGGTTGTTTTTATCTCATGCTGATTAAAATTTCAATTCATTTCATCAACCCATGTTGAAAATCTACATTTGTTAATTTATCTTATCCTGCAGACCTCATTAGTACTTCGGAGTAGTTGACTTTTTTTTAACACTTTTGGCAAATTTTTTTGTATTTTTATTTATTTTTAAGTCACATAACAGGCAATTATTCTGATCCAAGTTGACTTCTTATATTAAATACATTTTGTTCCGATTTCTGCATGAATTTCTCACTGCTAATTCCTAATTAGCTGAAAAAATAATGTGGTCTGTAGGCTGTAGCCACATCGTGATGTTGATCAAATTGAAATCTTGAAATCTTTCATTTATCTAGTGGAGCGGTCGCTCCACACAGCCAAGTCGTACCGTACACTCACAGTCACTCAACATACCGTAAATGCCTGTAAAAACTGAGGAGCAGACCAACTACTTTTACTGTAAGCAACAACATAGCATTTTCGGCCTACTGGATCTCAACAATAGAAAATCTCTCACTGTTGTGAAATGTCTTAATTTTGAGCTATGGCCCACATGACAACATATACATCACGCGACAACAACCAGTCATTCCGTTTACGACCTAGAGGGCCGTGAAAATCGTGAAATTACACCGCTTTCATCTGCTTCTTCTTCTTCTTCTTCTTCATATGATTCCCGAAAAAGTTGCTGTCACCGCCACAGCCTAAACGGCTGAACCGATCAACCTGAAATTTTTACCACATATGCACTTTTGGCGTCTGACGATACCTTGGCTCTTGTAAATTTTTTGTGCCGCCATTTTTAAACCGGAAGTGACGTCATATATCTAAAACGGCTGGACCAATTAGAACGAAATTAGCGCCATTCGATTTAGATGGTCATCTATATGAAGAATGTTACTAAAAAATATAATTTTCTAATTTTCTAAACCGGAAGTGACGTCATAAAGTAGCAATATTTAGCTTATAACATCAAATTATACTTTATATACACATATAATTAACTTATATTATAACATAAACAATACACAATTATAATTTAAATACATAGTGTTCTCGGCCGCCATTCCTGAAACTGGAAGTGACGTCATATATCGAAAACGCCTGTACCGATTGCCTCTGAACTAGCTCCTGTCAATGCATTCTGCATTCTATTTAAAAAATCAATTGAGATAAATGAATATACAAATGAACGGTACCGGAAATGGCGGCAGGAACCACTAAATGAAAGCGGAAGTGACGTCATATATTGAAAACGGCATGACCGATTTTATGAAAATTAGCGCTAATGAATTCAGAAGGTCATTCATGAAATATCAACTAGATAAAACTAGATTCTTTTCTTATTACCTATACCGGAAATGACGTCATAAATATGCTAAATGACGTCAATAATATGCTAAATGACACTAAATTTACCACTTTATACTTTTAAGTAGATATTTAGTAAACAATATACATTGTAAATATTTATAAATTCAAGTTTGCAGTGTTCTCGGCCGCCATTTTCTAAAACCGGAAGTGACGTCATATATCGAAAACGGCTATACCGATTGCAATCAAATTTTGGAATTGTTTAGGACTAATAATTACGAATTCAAGACGACATTATTTTCGGTCGCCATTGTCAAAACCGGAAGTGACGCCATATATCGAAAACGGCTGTACCGATTGCAACTAATTACTAAAATTATGTATTTACGTAGCACTTATAATTATGAATTCATGGCGGCAGTATTTTCTGCTGATATTTATAAAACCGGAAGTGACGTCATATATCGAAAACGGCATGACCGATTAGACGGAAATTAGCGTTAATGAATTCGATGGTCATTCATGAAATATAACCAAATAAAACTAGATTCTTTTCTTATTCACCTAGACCGGAAATTACGTGATAAATGTGCTAAATGTTACTAAAATTTACCACTTTATAGTTTTGAATTGTTATTTAATTAACTTACATTGTAAAAAGACACAAATAATTATATTCATGGTTGCAGTATTCATGGCAGCCATTTTTAAACCCGAAGTGACGTCATAAATCGAAAACGGCTGTACTGATTGCAACTAAAATATGTAGGTATTTACGAAGCACTTATAATTATGATTTCAAGGCGACAATATTTTCTGCTGCCATTTTTATAACCGGAAGTGACGTCATATATCGAAAAAAGCTTGATCTATTGAAACGGAATTAGTGTCACTAACTTAACCACCATTCAGATGGTCAACTATAAGAAATATCAAAAAAAAATAACTAAAATGTTCTTATTACCTAAAATGGAAATTACGTCATTACTATGCAATATCTATACTTTTAATAGAAATGTGGGGAACTTAATACATAAGCACAGACATTCAAGGTGACAGTGCTATCAGCCACCATTTTAAAATCGGGAGTGACGCCATATATAAAAAAAATTCATTTACGATTGCAATGAAACTAATTCCAATGTATTCAGTCTGTCATGAAATGTCATAATATTATTAAAAACATATTAAAATTAGCGGAAGCGTATGTAAGTGTATGTATATCAGGACCCTTATTTAATATCTATTTAGGCTTTGACTTCAGTGGTGAGCTAGCATTGTTCTCCTAGTCCAAGGCTAGTCCCGCAATGTTATTGATATAGCTATGACCAGGATTTCAAATGACCGTAGTAGTGGTTTGTGATGTTATAAGGGTCCATATTGATACCGAAAGTGACGTCATTTGAAACCGGCTTTACTGATTCGAACAACATTCGCGTTATTCTGTTGTAGGCCATCAATACGAAATATAAACAATCAAAATTTGAATTTTTCTATAACCCAAACCGTAAATGATCTCATAAGCATACAAAATAATACTAAATTACCACTTAATACCTACATATAAATTTAGGAAACTTATTATGTAACATTAGCACAGCAATTGAAGATGCAGCTGGTCTCGACCGCCATTTTAAAACCCGAATGTGACGTCATAACTTGAAAACGGATGGACCGATTGGAACGAAATTGAGGTATTCTTGTGAAACCATTTCATACAAGTGCGCATCAAAATCGTATTTTCTTAAAACTAAAGGAAATTGAGTATTTTCTATGGAGTAAATCGTCAATCTTACCTACCTATATGTGATCGATAAATTAACAAGTGAAGCAAATGTGAAACGTGATTTTTTCTGATGGCCTCAGATGCGGTGATGGTGCATTATATAATTTGAAATATATTTAAAAATAACAATACGTATGCAATAAAAATTAACAATAAATAATAAATACATAATATTTTAATAGATAAAGACAATAAAAAAAGAGAAAAAAATTGATATCCCCATAAGGAAATTTCTGGGTAAAAATACTAGTCAGTAGTCATTGTCTCCTTAAGCAAAATTAAAATATAAGAAAAATCCGCACTGAAAGTGGGGATTTGAACAATGGGTTAAGTCAACTTGTTCATTATAAAGATATGAAAAATTTAATTTGTTTTTATTTATTGTCAATAACCTGTATTTCTTGTCTATATTGTTGTAAATAGTATTTGTTGATTGTTAAAAATTATTTTTGTATGAAAGTGTTGACTTGGCCCAAAATACATTATAAGTACCTACCTGCTAGATATTATAATAATTTCCTCCCATACATAATAATTTCGAAAATACATAACCTAAAACAACCACAAACTAATACATAATAATACACAAAATAAAACCAAGTACATTACTGAATTACTTGAATAATTCGTGTTTCCACTGCATGCACGTTTGACGTTCTCTTAACATAATTTTAAAAAATTTCATTCCACATTCGATTGATATTTAAATCTCCCGCCTCTCGGCTCGGAAAGGAATACGAATTGAATGAAGAAGATTCAAATATCGCGCCATCCGCTCGGGAAGGAAGAAAAAGCCTAGCGCGAGCGCTTGGACAGATTCTTCGATCGCTCTCCGAAGAATTTTACGAAAATGAACACACCCTTCATTGGAGGATTACGAGCAGTAAGGTAGGTGCTGTGTTTCTTTATTATTACTTTGGGAATGGATAATCATGTTATAATAAAAATAATTCAGTGTATTTTACAAGTATTACGAGGGATCCTTTTCAATACCTTCTTATTTCGAATTGTTAGCTAAGTAGTAATTAAATTATTCGAACTAATATTATGCCTGCATTATGTATTCGATTTCAAGTTTCCCCGCATTTACGTACACCGCCTTTGAAATAATCACCTCGAAATTTAGAACATTTCTCTCGCTTTGAAAATGTGGGTGCTATGAATGCAATAATTGTTTTGTGGAACTATTCGCTGTTTTGAATTTACCGCCTTGCTAAAACGATGAAACGTTTTACACAGCTAACTTGAAATTTAGAACATTCAATCGCTCTGAAAATGTATGGAATTACTGATTTTAATTTCCCGCCTTCCTACAACGACGAATCGAATTACACATTCTACCGCTTTAAAATTGTATGGAACTATTCGCTGTTTTCAATTTACCGCCTTTCTACATGACGAATCGAATTACACTGCCATCTAGAAATTTAGAACATTCTCACGCTTTGAAAATGTATGGTGCTATTCGAATGTATTGTGTTTTGGTTATTGACAACGTAGTGTCAACGTTTGTTGTATGAAGGTAGATAGCTGTGTTTTAAGAAATTGTTTAGGTTCCTAGATTAGGAAAGTGTATCAGTGATAGAAATAAAGGTACGTATTTTCTTGTGTTTCCAATAAACCGGCTAGTTCTAAAAACTTACCGCACAATGAAATAAGAATTTCAGACAAAAGTATGTACCTATAGATAGGTAGGTTAGGTACTACTTACAATTTATGCGAATTGAACTTCAGCATATTTACCAATATGCGAAGTACTAGGTATTTTAGGTCTGATTAGATCGCGTGATTTTGTTTGTACTGTAAAAGTTTTAGAAACATGTTCATTTACATTGGTTTTGCGGTAACACGGCTCCATAAGTTCTGTTTCAAATCATTTGCTTCTGGTTTTGACTATGTGATGGAATTTTAGCTTGCTTATCTGATATATTATCAGATAATTGTACCTACAGCATTATGCAACTTGGACTTATGATTTTTAGCTATAGCGTTAGTCCACATAATAAGCCTTATGTTAGGTAATTAATGGAATCTGTCGAAATCAATCAATTTTTGAATGTAATTAGGTCCGATTATATCTCTGTAGGTATTTACATTAAAATGCTCAAAAAATACAAGGGAACTATTTGTTTAATATATAGGTAGGTAGGTACTATAATTACTAAAAAGATGTGACTAAATACCAAATGCAATATGAAAAGAATTTCATTGAGTGGGATTCGAATCCACTCAATAAAACTTCCAAACAACTTAAAAGATGTCTAGGTAATATTATGTTCACTTTGACGTCCGGCCATGTGAGTTTATTGCAAATTTTAAGATCTCTTCTCGAGATATCTCATTAATTAATCTTGTTAGCTACACATGTTCATGTATTGATTTCGCATTTGTTATTATTTGATCTATATTTCCGGAAAATTAGAAGCAAATTTGTTTTACAAAGACTAATGGTGCAAACTAGATTGCCAATATAAAACGGCAAGATTTTAATAAATGAATGAGATCTATTATTATTTAAATATTATTAAATTAATAATTATATATTATTATTATTATTATCTATTTATTATCTGTTTTCGATATTATCCATTATTAAATATAACATTTTCCATTGTAAATTTACAATCTTGAGTTGTGTTCATACAATCTTTATAAGGGATGATTCTTGATTTAGTATTAAAGAAATCCATGGTTAATGAAATTTTGAATGTGAAATTCAAAAATAATACCTCACTAAAACAATAACCTATAATGAATTCAATCTCTAGAAAATTTCATTGTGGATTGGTCGTATTTCGCTTAATATTGAATTATTAAAATAGCGACAGTGGACTCATTTTAAATGACATTATGTTTGATATTATTGCTCTTATGTTTGTTTTCAAAAATAGATATTATGGTTTATGGCGCTCAACAGCGAGGTTATCAGCGCCAGCCAAGTCATACAACAAGGTGTTGTAATAAAATATTTATATATCGCTATGCAAAGTCGCGTTGTTAAAGATTGTCATTGGTTAAAATCAACTAGATTCTATGCTAGTGCGAGTCGGTCATGTAAAATAAAGTAGTCAGTCTAGATAAAATATGAGCTGGTATTACAGTGAAAACTGAGGTCATATTGAGCCAGGTGCCGTTTTTATAAATACTGGCCCTGGCTCGTCTAAAACTATAGCTAACTACTTGTCTATGATTAAAACTTCTAACAGCGTCGTGCTGTGCGGTGCTAGATTAATTCTAATATCCTAATGTCCTTAAGGAAGCCAATCAGCTTATCCATAGATTTCTCATCGTCTCCGAGCACCTCACTTAGATCACTCGAGAGACGATGGCGACGGCGTGCTTGGCGGTGTTCTTCACAGTCCATCAACATGTGATGGACTGTTAGAGGAACACCACAGGTGTCACACTGTGGCTGTTCCTCTCTGTTCATGAGATGGCCATGTGTTAAGCGCGTATGTCCTATACGGAGTCGAGCGACGACGACCTCCTCCCTCCGAGATCGACGTGCTGACGAGTGCCATGGGCCGACGTGCGGCTTAATCGCCTTTAGTTTGTTATCCAAGAGAGTGTCCCATGAAGACTGCCACATCTTTACGGACTCTCTCTTAAATAGTATTTTCAAGTCTGATGCTGGGACGGATCTATAATCTGTATGATTTTTCGCAGCGGCTTCTTTAGCTGCTTTGTCTGCTTGATCGTTCCCTGGTATCCCAGAGTGACCTGGGACCCAGCAGAATAAGACGTCTGTCCCTTGTAAGTGGAGGTCTAGGAGAGCACCGTGTACTTGCTGTACAAGGTGATCCTTGGGGTACAGTTTGTGTAGTGCTTGAATAGAGCTAAGAGAATCAGAACATATCAGAAATCTAGTTCGGTCGTCATGTTTAATAAAATTAAGGGCTCGGAGGATGGCGTACATCTCTGATGTGAACACACTGCAGAGTGAGTTTAGCTTGAAACACACTTGCATGCCACCGAGTACGTACGCACATCCAACAGCGTCGTCAAGTTTAGAGCCGTCAGTATACACTTTCGCATAGTCAGGATATAGGTCACATATGGATAAAAACATTTGCTGGTACATCGCAGGTGGAGTCGTTGACTTAGGGAACTGTGTCAGGTGCAGAAGGCACTTGGGTCTGGGCACAGTCCACGGAGCTACTTCGCTGACACCAATCTGCTGGATGGTAGGCAGAGAGATGTCAGTTTCTTGAAGTAGCTCGCTCCACCGTATGGCTACAGGTCTCGTTACCGTTGGCCTGTTCAAGTAGGTCAGCTCGTATGCTGGTCGAAACATTTTGCCATGTGTTGGATGCGTTGTCATGGCCTTTATCTTTGCCGCATAGCAGCTGAGGAGGTAATCTCTCCTGATAGCAAGAGGCGGCTCTCCTGACTCACAGCACAGGCTGGTCACCGGGCTGGAACGGAAGGCTCCTATTGCCAGCCTGATGCCTGCGTTGTGCACCGGATCTATGGTCTTTAACGTTGAGGGCCTTGCCGATGAATATACGATGCTGCCGTAGTCGAGGCGTGACCGAATTAGTGCTCGGTACAACCTGAGCATCACGGTTCGATCAGCGCCCCACGATGTGCCGCTAAGGATTCTCAGGATGTTCATAGTCTTCATGCATTTTACCTTAAGTTGTTGTAGATGCGGCTTCCAGGTCAGCTTGCTGTCAAAGAACAAGCCCAGGAACCTGACTGAATTGACACATGGGATTGATGTCCCAGACATAGTCAGAGTTGGCTCGGGATTCAGGCCTCGCATACGATGGAAGTCAATGCAGCTGGTTTTGCTGACTGAGAACCTGAATCCGTTGTCGTCCGCCCAGCGTGTTAGTCGGTTGATTGTTAGCTGGGCCTGCCGTTCAGCGGAACTGAGTTTAGCGGACTTCACGAATATCGCCAAATCATCGACGAATAAGGAATGTTGAACCGGCCCTTTGATGCACGACGCTATTCCGTTTATGGCGATCAAAAATAGTGAACAGCTAAGAACGGATCCTTGTGGAACTCCGTTTTCTAGGACTTGTAGGGAGGAGGAGGTACCTGCCACTCGAACCCGGAATTTCCTATTGCTAAGGAAGTTCGCAATAAATGAGGGCAGGTGACCCCTGAATCCCCACTCATGCAACGTTCTTAATATACCATGCCTCCATGTTGTATCGTAGGCCTTCTCTAGGTCGAAGAAAACTGCTAGAAGATGCTGTCGAGATAGAAATGCGTTTTGAATGGCTGCCTCAAGGTTCACTAGGTGGTCAATAGTTGACCTGTTCCTTCGGAATCCGCATTGGCTGGGCGCTATCAGGTTCCGTCTCTCAAGGACCCAAACGAGTCGACGGTTGGCCATGCGTTCCAATACCTTGCACATGCAGCAAGTTAGAGAGTTTAATGATTCCAATAAGCGTAGCCTCGCGCCATGAGTCTGGGAAGGTTTCGCTGGTCCAGATGCCGTTTAGTACAATTAAGATGTGTTTCAGCGATTCGGGTGAAAGATTTTTCAGCATCTTGTATGAATTTGGTCAGGTCCAGGGGCGCTATCACGCGACTCCTGGATGGCAGATTCCAGCTCCCAATAACTGAAGGGTAGATTATACTCTTCAGTATTGGGGCTACTGAAGGATATGATCTTTGCTTCTTCCCTGGTCTTCGTTTGGAGGAATGTCGGAGAGTAGTGCCTGGAGCTAGACACCTCGGCGAAGTGTGTAGCCAGGGCGTTGGCGATATCTTCATGAGAGGTAAGAAGGTTCCCACCTGCCATAAGACCCGATATACCAGCATTAGCGAATTTTCCTGTTATTTTACTAAGCTTGTTCCACACAGCAGATGATGGAGTGTGGCAGTTTATTGTGGATATGTAGTCGTTCCAGGATTTCTTCTTTGATTGCTTGATGATATATCGGGCCTTGGCTCTGAGCTGTCTTAGAGCTGCAAGATTGGATTGTGTGGGGAACCTCTTGAATATCGCCAGCGCCCTGCGGCGTTTGCGAATCGCCTCCCGACATTCCTCATTCCACCAGGGAATAGGCACGCGCCGAGGTCTCCCAGATGTACGAGGGATAGACTCTTCGGCGGCGGTGGTCATCATGTTGGTAATGTCCGTTACTTGACCTTGTACATCGGTAGAATTCTCGTGGAAGACAGCCAGTTCGCCGAAGTGTGCCCAATCAGCCTTCGCCAGGATCCACTTCTTTTGTAGTGGTTGTGGTCGAGGAGGTTCGATAGGTGTAATGAGTATCGGGTAGTGATCGCTTCCGCAAAGATCCGGATGCACTCTCCACTCGTACAAGAGAGCAACACCTGGACTGCATACTGTCAGGTCAATGGCCGAGAATGAACCGTATGCTGAACTAAAGTGCGTTGCATCTCCTGTATTTAAGATCACCATGTTGAGGTCAGTTACGATCTTCTCAAACAGGCGCCCTCTGGAGTCAGCATGGTCGCTGCCCCATAGTACATTGTGAGCGTTGAAGTCGCCGGTGATCATGAACGGTGAGGGCTGCTCCCGTAAGTCTTGGGCAGCATGTTGAGAAGGTCCTCGAAGTTTCAAATGCCCCAGCAGCCACACAGCGCTAGACATGTCAACGGGCCTGCATGGCTGCCGGGCCGTTAGTGAAGACTGGCTTAAAGAACGATAGCAAGGAAAGTGCTAATTTTACGTCCGGAACGCTCATAAACGCAACCGATCCTTTCCCTGCACGGTCCAGCCTGATATTGTCATACAGGCCTTCCCGCGCAGGTATTGCGACCGGCGCAATTCAATCACGAGCCCGGTACAACTAAATCCAATAATTTACCAGAGTGTCCGGATCGCAGGGTCGTCAACGTTACTCATTGCACAGGTAAAAATGGCATTAAAAGATGAAAGATGAAAGAGAAAAGAAAACCAAGAGGAAAACGATGATGAGAATGTGATGGGTATACACGAATTTAAGCTGTGCAATGAGTGGACTGATCTTAGTTGGGACCAACCCGGATAATGTGGGCCGGCCCCTTAAGCCTCACCACTGCGTCAAGGTGTCAGTCCATCGGTGAGGTGTTTTGGTTATTTTCTTTGCATACTACTATTTTTTTTTTTTTTTTTTTTTTCAAAAAATAGTATGCAAAGAAAACAACCAGTTGTTCACGGACTTTGTTACCATACTTTTACCTTATAACATTGGTGAATAATCCATATTATGTCTAGTGAACTAGGTACAAAATCAACTAGAAATTTGAAGTTAAAATATCAAAACCAAATTAATTAACAAATTGTTGTAGTAGTATCATTAGAACGGAGAAGTGGGTGGAAATCAATGATATTAATGTGTGAGCAGAGTTTAAGGAAACTTTTAAAAGTTTACTTTTGAATGTTATTGTTTACTAATCATTATTGAAAATATGTGTGCAAATCCTCAGGACATATTGTAGGCTCTAGTTTACGAAATACTAAATAGGTATTATCAATTTACAACGATTTACACTTCTGTTTGACTAGTGTCAAGTAGTATTTCATTTTTAATTGACAATCTACTTCATCCTATTCACTCCACAGCCAGGAGAAGTAAGCGAGAAATAAGAGAAAACAACAGAACGACGAGGAAACGGGAGGAAGACGCGGCGACAACCAGAACGACTTTACACAGGAGGAGGACGAGGCGACAACGAGCAGGACATAGGAAGGACGAGTCGAGGCGACAACGAGCAGGGCGTTACACATGAGGACGACGAGGCGACAACGAGCAGGACGTAGGAAGGACGAGTCGAGGCGACAACGAGCAGGACGTTACACAGGAGGACGACGAGGCGACAACGAGCAGGACATAGGAAGGACGAGTCGAGGCGACAACGAGCAGGGCGTTACACAGGAGGACGACGAGGCGACAACGAGCAGGACGTAGGAAGGACGAGTCGAGGCGACAACGAGCACGACGTTATACAGGGGGTCGACGAGGCGACAACGAGCAGGACGTAAGAAGGACGAGTCGAGGCGACAACGAGCAGGGCGTTACACAGGAGGTCGACGAGGCGACAACGAGCAGGACGTAAGAAGGACGAGTCGAGGCGACAACGAGCAGGGCGTTACACAGGAGGACGACGAGGCGACAACGAGCAGGACGTAGGAAGGACAAGTCGAGGCTACAACGAGCAGGACGTAGGAAGGACGAGTCGAGGCGACAACGAGCAGGACGTTACACAGGAGGACGACGAGGCGACAACGAGCAGGACATAGGAAGGACGAGTCGAGGCGACAACGAGCAGGACGTTACACAGGAGGACGACGAGGCGACAACGAGCAGGACATAGGAAGGACGAGTCGAGGCGACAACGAGCAGGACGTTACACAGGAGGACGACGAGGCGACAACGAGCAGGACGTTACACAGAAGGACGACGAGGCGACAACGAGCAGGACGTAGGAAGGACAAGTCGAGGCTACAACGAGCAGGACGTAGGAAGGACGAGACACGGCGACAACGAGCAGGACGTAGGTAGGACGAGACACGGCGACAACGAGCAGGACGTAGGAAGGACGAGACACGGCGACAACGAGCAGGACGTAGGAAGGACGAGACACGGCGACAACGAGCAGGACGTAGGAAGGACGAGACACGGCGACAACGAGCAGGACGTAGGAAGGACGAGACGCTGCGACAACGAGACCGACGTGGCGTCTAGTGTAGTAGATATAGCAGGCTCAAGGGTAAACTGTACTGCACATTGTAGAAAGAGCGCTCTTAACCACATGTCCAATAGTGTGAGTCTCTCAGGAACTAAGTGATACACTTATAAGAGGTACACTTAGTACAAAGAGGACTCTAGATCTACTTGGCTTTGGTTAATATAAAGTGACTTTTCAGTCAAACTGTGCAGTCAACCTATTGAGTCTACTGGTAAGATAGGACAATTAGGAACAACTGTACTGCACATTGCTAAGAGCGTTCACTATTGCACAAGAGCTTGAGTCCTGTGGTACAACCACTGGGACTCTATAGAGCTACTTGGCTTAAGTGACCGTCAAGTGACTCAACGCATTGTGTGGTCAACCTATTGTCCTGACATAAAAAGTCAAAACAGCTGTATTCTGTGAATAACCTAGTGGCAACTTTTTATTCGACCACCCAACGTTTACTCATTGAGATAAACAACCGGGGGAAAATAATAATAATAATAATAATAATCTTTAATCCTTTTTTTTCCAAATTACAGTGGGTTTAGGAGGTAAATACAAGGGCCTAATTAATGAAACCGGCTGGCCGGGCCTGACGTTTCTTCTGTATTCTCTTCATCTTCATCATCTTCTTCTCCATCTTCAACTTCTTCTCCTCCTTCCTCCTCAACTTTTTCTACAAGTCTTCTCCATATGTCCACGTCTTCCCACCACTTTTCATCTCTGATCTTCATCCACGACTCCCCTCTCTCTCTTCCACAGCCGCCACCACTCCATTCATCCACTTTGTTCTTGGTCTTCCTCTCTTTCTTTTCCCATCAATTGCTGCTCGCTCTGCCTCCCTCCTTGGAATTCTTTCCGGTGCCATTCCTTTCCATCGTCTATACCACCTCAACCTCTCCTTTCCCAATTTGAAACCTAGAGCCTCCACTCCCAGATCTTTCCTTATCTTTGTACTTCTTACCTTGTCAAGTTTTGTCAATCCTGCTAAACTTCTTAAAAACTTCATCTCTGCCCCTTGTAATTTCACTTCTTCCTTCCCTCCCATTGGCCAGGTTACTGCTGCATACGTTAAGATCGGTACAAAGTACATCTTGTACAGTAGTACCTTACACCTACGTGGCATGTCTTCGTTCCACAACAGTTTCCTCACACTCTGATAAAACCCTTCAGCCATACACACCCTCCTCTCAATCTCCTTGTCCACCTTTCCATCCCTTGTCAGTACACTTCCTAAGTACTTAAACTCATCTCTCTCTTCAAGCACATCTCCTTTCAATTTTATACAGCACTTAGTCTTCTGTTTTCTCTCCATTACCATAGTTTCACTCTTCTCTCTGCTAATCTCCAATCCATACCTTTCAGTAGCCATGTCCCATCTGGTGACCTTTTCCTGCAACTCTTCTTCTGTTTCACCCCAAACCATAACATCATCTGCATATATGAATGTTCTTGTATCCCCTTTCTCATCAGGTTCTACCTTCCGTAACAACTCGTCCATAACCACGTTAAACAACATAGGTGACAATACACTTCCCTGTTTCAGCCCTTCTTTCACAACAAACCATTCCGATCTTCCAACTCCTGTTTCCACACAGCTAGTATTCATTTCATACATACTCTTTATTCTCTTTACCAACCCCAAATCTACACCCCTATTTTCCAATCCTCTCCACACCTCTGCTCTTGGCATTCTATCGTAAATCAAATCAAGGAAAGCCATTCTCATAGGTTCATCCTTCTCCCATCTACTCTCCATTATCTGCCTCATAGCAAATATCAAATCCGTTGTTGACCGACCTCTTCTGAACCCATACTGTTCCTCCCTTAACTCCTTCTCTATCTTTTCTGCCAATCTTCTCTCGATAATCTTCTCATAAAGTTTGGCTGTGTGACACATTAGAGTTATACCGCGGTAATTGCAGCATAGTTTCTTATCCCCTTTCTTAAATATTGGGATTATTAAACCTTTACCCCAGTCTACAGGGACTTTATACTGTGACCAAGCTGCTGTAATCACTCGACACAGCCACTCTATGCCCTTCTTCCCGGCTGCTTTCATCATCTCAACATTCACTTCATCTATTCCTGGAGCCTTTCCGTTCTTCATCTTCTTCAACATAACTTCCACTTCCACACGTCCTGGTCCTTCTTCCTCTTCTTCATCTTCCTCTGTCACTCTCATTTCCACCTCCCGGCACCTCTCACTTATATCCCCTTTACCTGTCCCCCCTTGCAACAACCCTTCAAAATAATTCTTCCAGAGTACTTTTATTTCCAATGAGTTATTTGTAATGTCACCATTCTGATTTTTCATCAATGTCTGAATTTCGCCTGTCTGACGTTTTGACTTTATTAGATTGTACAACAATCTTTTATTTCCATCAAAATCCATTTCAAGCTTATCAGCAAATTCCTCCATTGATAATTTCTTCTCCTCTTCTACTATAGCCTTTACCAATCTTTTGCACTCTCGATATTCCATGAGGCTTTCTTCAGAACGAGTATTTTCATTCTTTTTCCATGCAAGTTTTTTCCTTCTCACAGCCTCTTTCACCCTTGCATTCCACCACGGAGTCTCTTTCTTTTTCTTCTTTCTCGTAGCTCTACCACAAAGCTCTTCAGCTATCTCTACTAGCCCCATTTTGAATGAACACCATTCTTCTTCCACTCCACCAATTGGTCCATCTGGTACTCTTTCTGATATCCTTTTTATAAACTCTTCACGTGTAGATGCCTGCTGTAGTTTCCAAGTCTTTATCTTGGTTGCTCTAGTCTCTATAGTCTTCTTATGACCTTCTACTCTTATTTTCGCGACTAGCAATCGATGATCGCTATCTAACGCAACTGATGGTAGAACTTCCACATCTTCCAGGAGCTTCACCATTTCTCCGCCGACACACACGTAATCAATTACCGATTCCCATCTGTGATCTTTATCACCGTAACCATACCTTGTTATCTTTTGTGCTTTCCGTTTCTCAAACCATGTATTTGCTATTCGCACAGATGATCTAGCACACCATTCTAGCATCTTTGACCCTTCAACGTTCCTTCTCCCCCATCCATGTGGCCCAACAATCTGCTCAAAACCATTCCTATCTGCACCCACCATGGCATTAAAGTCACCCATCACCCACACATCTCTTGAATGAATGACCTCTTCCAGCTCTTCCCAGAAGAAGTCCTTCTCTTCCCTGGGTCTACCTGATTGAGGAGCATACACCTGAACACATTCCATCATTCTTCTTCCCATTACGAATCTGAGTCTAATTAATCTGTCACTGTGAGCCTCTATCTCCAAGATGTTGTCAAAACATAAAACATAAAATTAAAACATAAAACATAAAATTGCTCTGGTATTACAAAGTGTACTACTTGACTCTGTAGGTATAGTGTTTACTTTCACAACGAAAGTTGACAGCTAATATAGTCATTCTGTATAATTTCTTGAGGAAATATAAGTTTGACTGGATATAATAAAGCTATACGCTTATTGTTTAACCTTGCGATCTAGTTTACTACATCCAACATGGTTAGTAAGAGATACGCACGACTTCAGAAAATGAGATTGACTTTCAGTGCTCAGAGAGAGCACGTTGCGTCAACTGATGGAAATAGCAATGAACAAGTGTCTCTCAATAACACACTTGATTCAGCAAGCGCTTCACCAGCTCACGGGCTTAAGCGAAAATCAGATGACTTGACCATTGAGTCGAGTCAGTGCAGCCCAAGTAAAGTGGCTAAGACTTCATCTCGAGTATTAGACCAGATGACTGTGGATGCGCGAGCAAAAGCAAAGCGCATCAAAACCAGATTATCATACAAAGCTAATCCTGTCCCAAGGAGGGAACACACTAAGGCTTCCTACAAAGCTAATCCTGTTCCGTGGCAGGAGCATAATAAGGCAGCCTACGTAGCCAAAGCCCGTCCAAGGAAGGAACGAGCAAGAGCAGCATACGTTGCCAATCCTGTTCCAAAGAGAACGCAGGTTAGGGCAGCATACGTTGCCAATCCTGTTCCAAAGAGAACGCAGGTTAGGGCAGCATACGTTGCCAATCCTGTTCCAAAGAGAACGCAGGTTAGGGCAGCATACGTTGCCTATCCTGTTCCAAAGAGAACGCAGGTTAGGGCAGCATACGTTGCCAATCCTGTTCCAAAGAGAACGCAGGTTAGCGCAACACACGCTGCCAATCCTGTTCCAAAGAGAGCGCGGGAAAGGGCAACATACATTGCCAATCCTGTCAAAAGGAGGGCACAGATGAGGATTGCTTACATTACTAAGCAATCTAAAAGGCGAGCCGATGCTCTACAGAGATATCGTGCCGCAAGAGCAGCAATCAACGCCAGAAGGAGGCGTAATAATGTGTGTAATAACATACGCAAAAAGTACACTCGCAGGGTTGATTGCCTTCGATACAGGGGCTCGATTGAACGGGCCACTGTCGAGCTTGCATCAAAGCTGCATGGAAACAGCGCGGCTGATAAACGCCTTGAGGCCGAGAACATACTCAAGTGGTGCATGTTTGCACGCAAGAAGTATGTCACGAAATTCAAAAAGTGTCTTGCAAAGTTGAGAGAATCTTGCACCGTCGCCATGACTAGGCTGACGGAATGCAAATCGAATGTCAATGCTGACAAGATGACCGCCTTGTGCGGGCCGTCTTTGCACACGGTGTATTCCGAGCCCTATTTCTACGAATACACGTACAATGTGTACGAGAATAGAAATAGACCGATTGCTATAAACGAGCACGGTGAGGCAGCAAACATTTTCATGCCCACATTTACAAAAAGGCACCCACAAGGGTCAGCTGACATTTGGGCATGTAGCAAAGATGTGTGTAACGTTGACCAAGTTGCCATTACTAATCGAATGCAAGAGCTCGTGAAAACTTTCTCAGCTTGCACTCCAAAAATGGCCGTAGATCTAGTCGTTGATTTGGGTTCTTGCAATAAGAACTATCTACATCTACTAGCACTACTATCACTATCTACATTCAGGAGGTTTGACAAACAGGGTCATCCAATTGATTGTCACGTTTCGCACAAGTGTTGTGCATCAAAGCTCTTGTTCTTGAGGACACTTGCGCCTCACTATCATGAAGTCGCTTCATGGTGAACACTCTGTACACTTTACGCACAGCAAACAAAGAGAGGCGAGAGCTCGACCAAGCAATAAAGATTTGCGATGTGTCAAAACTTAAAACGCTCGCTGCAATCACTGAAGGTACAGCTAATGCCTTTCAGCATGTGTCATGTGAGCACGAAATAAGTGAGTCTGCCATCCTTGATACGTACAAGAATGCATTCAAAGCTTTCACCAAGCATTCACTGGACTTGCCCAAGTACGCGTGCATTTCTTGTGAAAAGCTGTGCTACAAACGCGATGTCACCGTGTTGAGCAACATGAAGAAGCCTTTGAACCCAGAAACGTTGCCGCATTGGAAACGTTTACTCGAGTTCAATGAGAACCGACATGTGGAACCAAGTGAGTTCATTTGCCACTTGTGCGTGGGAAAGTTCAGAAAACGTGAATTGCCCTCGACGTGCGTCTTAAACGACCTCGTCGTTCAGCCACGTCCAAAAAAGATAACAGATCTCAACGATTACGAAAAGATACTGATCCAACGCGCGAAAGCTTTCCAAGTTGTAACGAGCATGGGTACGGTAGCTCGTAGAAACGTGCCTCATAGTCATAGGGTGAAGAAGGTGAAGGGCAGGACCTTTCATTTGCCTTTGCCACTAGAGGAAACTCTAAAGAAGCTGCCATCACCTCTGGATCCCATAATGAGGGATCAAGAGTTGTACATATTGGTACGCGGAATTCCGACAAAGTCCAAAGTTGTTTGGGAAAACTTTGTTGATGTGAACAAAGTGTTTGCCGCTCTGCAATTGCTCAAGGCGACAAACGAACTCTATGCACAAATCCAACTGCCTGGATCGCCAGAGAATCTTCTGGATGCATTCGATGACGGCGACGACGTTGAATTTCAAATTCAACCCGAAGCCGATACGAGTGAACCACCTGTTGTTGCCACTGACAATGCAATTGCTGTGGAACCTGTAGCTGGTGAAGTGACGCGAGGTATATTGACGCAAGTCGATCCCGCCGTCGCAGAAACAGCCTACGAACAGTTCACCATCTATCCGTTACACGAACCACGTGTTAACCAGAGCGCGTGCGCACTCTATCAGATGCTGAAAGTGAACGCGGCACCGATCGACTCCCGAGATCGAGAGTTGGACGTAAAGTGCTTTCCAGATCTCTTTGTCGACGGGAAATTCGGTCAGTTCCACAAGCGAACTGTCGAACTAAAGTCTGCAGAATTCATCAAAACTAAATTGATGTCCAAACATTCTCAGTTCAGGCTGAACCAACAGTACTTGTTCTACCTGTTGAATGATGCCAATCTTCGTCAGTTGAGTTCTGGGATCTTTCAAAAATTGAACGTAATTAATCCCAGAGAGAGGTACACTGTAGGCAGTGTGTTGGCAAAGATTGCAATTGAAGAGTTGGAGGGTAGTCTCACGACCATCTTCTCCAGACTTCGCAACACCGAACAATACTGGGTGGCTCCTCGCAATGACTTGAATTGCATGACTGCCTATTACGGCCCGGCCACGTGGTTCCTTACCGTCAGTCCCAGTGAATGGGATTGGGACGATTTGGGACAGTACATTCGTGATGTCAATGGTCCAGAATTTGCCAACAAGTCAGTCAGCGAACTGGTGGCACTGGACCCAGTGTCCACGTCTAGATTCATGGACAACAAGTTCCATGCGTTGCTGAAGTTACTTCTTTCGGACGACGCGCCTGTAGGCAAGGTGGCACACTACTTTTGGCGCCGTGAATACCAAGGCCGAGGCAATCAACACTTCCACATGTTACTGTGGGTGAGCGGCTCCCCGATACTTGGTCAGTCGACCAATCAGGAGGTAGCCTCATTCATTACCAAGTATTGCACGTGTAAAATACCAAAAGAGAATCTCTGTCCTACTCTGCACAACAGAGTGGTCAAGTATCAGAAGCACATGGATAATTCCTACTGCCAGAGAAACAAGAAAACCAAGTCTGGTTTCAGAAAAGTGTGTCGTTTCGGGTTTCCACGCCCTGTGACGGAGACACTTGTGCTGAGAGACATTACTGTGTCAATCGCCGGCAGAAAGACGCTGCAATCAAACAGCCGCCTTTACGACTTGGCACGAGCAGAGTCTGAGGTAAACATCAACGACTACAATCCAGCCATCTTGTTGGCTTGGAATGGTAACGTTGACATTCAGTTCGTTGGTGAGAAAACGGCAATGCTCAATTGGTATATTACCAAATACACCACCAAGAGTGAGAAAAGCCACGGTGCCGAAATTATTGACGAAATAAACTCGACTAAATCGTTGGCCAGCAGGCTGTACAATATCGGCTTGCGAGCACTGAATAACAGGGAAATCGGGGCCCTCGAAAGTGGCGACACCCTTCTCGGGCTGCCCCTGCACGGAACGGATCCAGACACGACCGTCCGATGGTTGGACGTGAACATGATCCGAAACCGCAGGCTAAAGCCCCGCAATCAGATGAGGCAGATGCCAGCTGATGCAACCAACATCTTCTTTGAGTCATGGGTTGATGATCACTACCCAAATCGACCAGATGAGTTGGAGGACATGCATCTCTTTGAATTTGTTGCGTCTTTCGACATCGTCAGAGAGAAACCAAACGAGGAAAAGTTCAAAGTGTACGAACTGCCGAGCGGCAGGTTCTTCAAGGAAAGGTCACGTAAATACTTGATCAACCACTACAAGTATAACGTGAACCAGAATCCCGAGAAGTACTACTTCTCGCTCTTGCTCATGTTCAAGACGTGGCGAGATGTTGACGAGCTGAAAGGAGATCACGACTCGTATGCACTTGCATTTGCCTCGTGCAAAGATGATCTCGTCGATGCAATCGAGCACGACAAGACGATTACCGACCTGCAAGCGGCAACCGATCTCGCCCGAGAGATGATTGCTGCAAGGATTGCAGAGATTGAAAGAGAGGCCTCGAATGACGAGGTCGACAATGCACCTGACAACCCACTGGCGTTCCAAAACACAGAAATCGTCTCGGCAATGCAAGACTTCAGAGATGCTGCTTGTTGCGATGTAATTGCAGAAGAAGACGTTGACGAGATGGTCAAAGCTCTGAACTCCGATCAAAAACGAGTGTTCGACAATGTCGTCGGCATTCTCACCTATACTGCATCCACTGGCAAGGTTTTAACACAGTTTGTCAGTGGAGTTGGTGGCTGTGGCAAGAGTTACTTGATCAAAACCATCAAGGTTTGGGTAAAGACTTACCTTGGAAAAGATGTCGCCGTAAGTGCTCCCACGGGAATAGCGGCTTACAACGTCGGCGGTTTGACAATACACCGTCTTCTTCAGCTTCCTTTTGAGCACAGGAAGACTCCAAAGTACACGGAATTGTCAGACCAAGTTCTGAAGGTGATCAGAGCTGACATGAAGAACGTGGCACTGATCGTCATTGACGAAATATCAATGGTGTCGAATCTCACACTCATGTACATTCACCTACGATTGAGTGAGATATATGCCACACGAGACTCGAATGACGGGTGGTTCGGCAAGATCCACATTCTCGTGTTCGGAGATCTTCTCCAGTTGCCGCCGGTGCACCAAGAGCCACCGTTTGTCAAACTGTCTGATCACGACATCACCACGTACGTGGGGTCTCTCAGCGCCATCAATCTGTGGCATGAGCTCTTCTCTTACGATGAGCTCGGGATCAACATGAGACAACTCAATGACTGCATTTGTAGACATGTTGTCCAGAATCAGGCTCGGTTTGTTGACGCAAACCGATACCCAGTTGTTGGGAGCGAGGAAGATACCATTCGCTGGCACCACGCCGGGAGAAATCCTGAAAGAGATCTGTGTCTACTTAAACACACTGCCTGTGGACACGGTGTGCCTGTTGCCCAAGCGCAACATGTGCCGAGTATTGAACAAGGCAATGCTGGACACGATAGAATCGGAGGAGATCAAACTCTTGGCCAAGGACGATCTGTCATGTGTGAAGAACTATCTGAAAAAGAGAGTGAACACGTGGATAGACAAGAACGAGGATGACAGCTCGACAACAGCCGGTCTAGAAAAGATCGTCACCATCAAAATTGGCTGCCGAATCATGCTCTGTAGAAACATTGACGTGACTCTCGGCTTGGTGAATGGCGCCATAGGCACTGTCTTGTCTGTCAAGCGGAGCATTGACAACAATGACGAGGTTGAATCCATCAACACTCGATTTTCATCCGGCCGAATCCATGATATTGAGCCGGTGAGCAGCAAATTCGAGCCCATTGATGGAGCTTATGTGATGAGACAACAATTCCCAATCACAATCTCGTATGGAATCACCATACATAAATGTCAAGGACTCAGCCTGAGTTCTGCAATGATTGACATCGGATCGTCGGTGTTCACCAAGGGTCAGGCTTACGTTGCATTATCACGGGTCACTCAAATCGATGGTATTCACCTTATTAATTTCGATCCGAGGGAAATTAAAGCACTCCCGAGTGCAATTGTCGAATACAATCGTCTGAGACGTGAATACAGGCCAGACTTGTGTCTCCTGGAGACCAACGGTCCATCGAACAGACGCAGAGTCATGGATAGACCGTGGACCACCAATGTCCAAGCGGACTTAGTTCAGGACGCTGTTGCTGCTGAACAAAGTGTTGCAGCTGTGGCGAGACGTCCACTACGAATCGCTAGGGGGTTCAGCAATGTGGATAATGAATCGTGCTACGCAAACGTAGTCCTACAGAGCTTGCTACATTGTGAGTCTCTGAGATACGAGCTGGCAACAGACGAACAAGACCTCAACCCCAGAGAAATCAAACAACTTGCGGTCGAGTACTCTGAGGGAAACTCTACAATGAGCTCTACCATGGTGCGCGAACTAGCCGGAGGCTATTTCACACCAGGTGGAGGACATCAATGTGCTGCTGACTTCTTCGAGACACTGGCACGATTGTCTAGCTCTGTGCAAAATGCTACAGAATTGAAAGTGACTTGTGAAACAAGATGCTTTGCGCCTAACTGTGATTACAGTAGGACTAGCGAAGGCGAAACACATAAATTGCTGCGCTTGTACGTTCCTGAAAACCCCAAAGAGAAGTACACCCTGCAAAAGTTGTTCCACAGGGCAACATCATGGGATACACACTCTCACGCCTGTACAAACTGTAAGCAAGAGACGAGAAAGAATCGCATGAGCATCACGAGAGCCAGTGACTTGATAGTGATGCAACTCATGGTCTTCACTAATGACATGGACAAAAGGAATTTCAAAGTGGCTGAAGTGCCTAAAACCAATCTTAACATTGACGACACTTCCTACGTTCCCATGGCAGCTATATTTCACCACGGCTCTTCCATCGACTCAGGACATTACACCTGTTACCTGAAAGACGGGTCACGGTGGCTACATGCCGATGACGAGAACGTCGAGCCCAGGAAGTGGCCGACACTCGCAAAAGATATGTACATGTTGATCCTAAAGAAAAAGTAAATCAATACATGGTAACGTAATCCATAAAATGCGAGCTGTTTCAACTCGGAAATAGTTCAGTGCACGTTCTGTGAAGATAAGCAAATTTGTCGCCCAACAACTGACAAATGGCATGGTAAGGTGGGAGGGTGGAACGAGGGAGGACCACCTTACTATCATTCACAGAACAGATTCTGGAACAAAACGATAATAAACGTAGAAAATAATCTGGAGTAATCATGATAGGTACATTCGAAATGGATCTTGACATGTTGCTATTCCAATTGGTGATAACAATTAATAAGGTGATAAAACATAAGCAAATGGTTATCTACCAAGGCATCTTCTACCCAAATATGTTTACAAAATGTCAAGGTAAAAGGTGCATTCATGTGTTGATCAATCAATCAATACTACTACTTCAATATGTTCATATATTCAACTAACAAAATATCACCTCTTATTTAGAATTTGCCAGCATTGATTTAAAATAATTATGGTGAATTTTGTTGTTTATAATTCGAAACAAAATATAAAGTAACGCTTGAAAAAAAGTACATTTTACCATCACGGGAAATAATTCAAATTAGAACTTGCACAACACTGAAATTTTACCCAGATGATGGTTCGGAAAAAGACTGTTCGTAGAGTGAGTTCCATTAACTAGGTCATTAAATAATACTAAAATTATAATTTAAACTTGATATAATCATACAAATTCTAGTACGAACCTCAAATTATTTTTCAACACTGCTCAAACACTTGAACACTTGAACACTTGAACACTTGAACACTTTGAACACTTTTTCAAAAATGCTGAGGACTTGTGTGGAAGAGGAAAAGGAAAAATAAAACAGAAGGAAACACCATGGTGGAACTCTGAAATTAGGAAGGCTGTCAAAACCAAGAGAGCGGCGTGGTGTAGGAAAGAAAAGCAGCGTACTCCAATCAATATTATGGAATATCAAAGAATGAAGAGACATGTAAATTTCTTAATTTGGAAATCAAAGGAAAATACAATGGGAAAGTTAGTAGAGAAATTGGAAATAGATTTTGAAGGAAATAAAAAGATGCTGTATGGAATGATAAAAGAGAAGAGAGAATGTAGAAGAATCAAGTCTTATATGGAAAAGGAAAATGGTCATAATACAAATGACAAAGAAGAAATAAAGGAATTATGGAAAAACTATTTTTCAAAATTACTAAATGCATATGAAGATACTAGTAATGTAGAAGATGGGACTGATAAGGAGCAGCGTGATGACGATAAAGAGGAATGTAAAGATCAAGTGAAAATGGGGGAGCTAGAAGTGGCAGTAATGGGGATGAAAAATGGAAGATCGGCAGGTGTTGATGAAGTTACAGTTGAAATGATTAAAGCTGCAGGAAAATCAGGATTGGAATGGTTTTATCGGGTAGTTTGTGCGGCGTGGCATCAAAAAAGAGTACCTAAAGATTGGACGCGAGGAGTAATTGTGCCTATTTTTAAGAAAGGAAATAGGAAACATTGCTCAAATTATCGGGGTATTACTTTAATGAGCCAATGTGCTAAGATATATGAAAGGATTTTGGAGAAACGGTTAAGATGGGATGTAGAAGAGAGTCTAAGAGAAGAGCAATATGGATTTAGGAAGGATAGATCGACAATCGATTTGATTTTCGCAATGAGACATATCATGGAAAGAAGTTGGGAACAAGGAAAGGAATTGTGGATGGCATTCTTAGATTTGGAAAAAGCATACGACCATTTGCCTCGGTGTAAAGTGTGGGAAGGTTTAGAAAAGAGGAATGTGGAGCAGGGGTTGATAGAAAGAGTAAAGAGTTTGTATGTGGGATGTGAAAGTTGTGTTGAGAGTGGTTGTGGGAAGACAGAATGGTTCTCCATAAACTCAGGAGTAAGGCAGGGAAGTGTGCTGTCGCCACTACTGTTTACGGTAGTAATGGATGACATGATTCGGGAGGTGGTAAATGGGGAAAATACCAACATTGGAGTGTATGCAGATGATATTGTGGTGTGGAGTGAGAGTAAGCACGAAGTACAGGCAAAAATAGATAAATGGAATGAAGTAAGCACATGTTTTGGAATGAAGATTAGTAGAGACAAGAGCGAGTATCTGGTGATGGCAAAGAAGAGAAAAACACAAGATCAAGGGTTGCAGTTGAGAGGTGAAGAAATGAAGAAGACGGAAGCATTCCCATATTTGGGAAGCCTACTGACAGAGGACGCTAGATGTGGAGAAGAAGTGAAGAGGAGGGTAAAGAAAGCAGATGGATTCTACCAACAAGTAAGAAAGCTAGTGTGGGACAAAAAGCTTCCACTAAAATTTAAATTGGTACTGTTCTAGGAAAACGCTCTGTGTAACGCGTTGAATGAGCGAGCACGACACGTGCGCAAACATTAACCGAATATGCGTTCGTTAACACACAGAAAACATTATTTTAAGTCAAACTGAAAGCAAACTACGATCCACTGAATCAATATAAAACAATGTGTCATTGTATGACCACCATTAATGTGTAATATTACCCGAGATATACCTAACCTTCAAGGAAATGTCAGGCTAGACAGAAGCTCAGAAACGGAATAAATCCAACGTTTCCAAGAAGAAAATAATTTGAAATAATCAATCCCCTGGACAAAAACTGTAGATACCTAATATCTATGCTTTAAAAGCGATTCAATTTTACTAATACCTTCACAAAGTACACCAAATTGCCAAAATTATCAACGAAAATAAGCACAATGTAGGAGAGATTTGGAATGACGTGTGAACGCTAGAAGAGAACAAACGCCACCCAATGATATTATTGAAATGTGAGCTTATGTTTCTAATCCCTCCTGGATGCAAAATCAGCCAAGTAGAAACACGGGAGGCACGGCCATCAGAACTACGAATTGACGAAAAGACAATCAAGGTCCTTAAAAACTCGAAATGATTTGTTGGAAACTATGATCCAAATTGAATTATTCAAATTTGATCAACTCAATACACATAAAAATATCTGCTTTTCACTAAAAAAGTGTACATACCATCAAAACACTCTTGTACCTAAAGCAAATCAGATTCAGTTACATTGGAAAGACATTCATTTTCAATGTTTCATTTCTGACAGCTATTAAAAATGTCAATAAGTGCATACTTTCTTGACAGATTCGGCTGAAAATTGGTAAAATAAGTGACATTGTTGGTCTTACTGACCATGCTAAATATGAGTTTGATCACATTTCTCGAAGACCATTTTCATTTTTTAGGCTATCAGGAGATACTTATTTTAACAATGAACCAATGGATGGATTTCAAAAAAAAATTGGGTCTGCAAACAGAGAAGGTTGTCTTTACATGTGTGCAAAATTTCAGGTCGATCGGTGAAACGGTGCGACTTCTATTGCTTCCTTTAGCATACAAAAACAAAAACAAAAAAAAAAACAAAAAAAAAAACAGAGGTCCGTGCTAAAAGAGCCAAATGGAGTCGCTCGCTTCGCTCGCTCAATAAACAATATTTCTTACCAATTTTGAGGTATGGATCAGTTACATGGAATATTGGGTGGAAAGAGGCAAGCATGATTCAGGCAGCAGAAATGAAATTTGTGAGGGCTATGGTTGGAGTATCAATGTTGGACAGGATAAGAAGTAATAAGTTAAGAAAAGAAGTTGCAGTGGAGAGATTGGGATACACTATTGGAAGAGATAGGTTAAGGTGGTTTAAAAAGATGAAGATGATGAAAGATACAAGATTGGCTAAAAGAGAGTTTGATAGGAATGAAAATATGAAAAGAAAAGTTGGTAGACCTCGAGCAAGATGGTTTGAGCAGATTAGACAAGACATTGAAGATCGTTGGGAAAGTTGGGAGAATGTGAAGAATCAAGAAATGTGGAGAGATGACGAGAAATGGAATGAATTAGTGGATAGAAAGGAAATAGAGGTGGAAGAGTGTTGTGAAGAAAATGAAGGGGTGGAAAATGAAGATGGGAGGGAAGATGCAGATATGTGGAGAGAAGAAGAAAATGATGAGTATGAAATGGAATTTGAGGAAGAACAAGTAGAAGAAGAAGAAGAAGAAGAAGAAGAAGAAGAAGAAGAAGAAGAAGAAGAAGAAAAAGAAAAAGAAAAAGAAGAAGAAGAAGAAGAAGAAGAAGAAGAAGAAGAAGAAGAAGAAGAAGAAGAAGAAGAAGAAGAAGAAGAAGAAGAAGAAGAAGAAGAAGAAGAAGAAGAAGTGGAAGAAGAAGGAAGAAGTGTTTTGAAATGATGAATTTAATGTTTAGTTTATAAGAAATGAAATGTGACAGGCTTGGCCAGCCGGCATTGTGGTATATTTATTTGTGTGGCCTATAATATTGTTTAGCAATTATCCTACTCCATAAAATGTTTGGAAAGGTGCTTTATATATAATAAAGTATGCTGTGATTTAAAAAAAAAATCTCAATCATACCATTATCCTAGAAATCAGCTGCCTTTAGTGTCATCGGATTTTCTATTTCTACCTTCATTATCATTTTTCAGTTCATTATTGTCGTCGCAACGCTTATCAGTTATCACTAAGCAAGCTAGGGGCATCTCAAGATGCCAGGTTCGGGACGGAGATCCAGTTAAAATAACAATATTTTTTATTAAAAAAGCAAATTACACGCCTGATTCACACTCGGCTTTACATTGTACACTTTAATTTCCACGGAAGTTCCGTAGAACTATGAACTTTAAAAAAAACACTTTTAAATTGTGTCTGTGGCCTGCCAATGAATAAAATTTATATTGGTCGAGACACCTAGGCTATTTTGCCCAAATGGAACGTTCATCACAAACAGCTTTTATAAAAAACAAATCAATTATCGCATGATAAAAACATAATTTTTACCATTACAGGAATCTACTCCAAACTACTTTCACAATATGATATATGTTACAGTGAGTTTATTCAGATGATGGTTGGAGTTGGAGTGGACAAATGCTTGAAAAAAAGAGTAAACCTCCCAACCCAATAAGACACCAAGTACTAGCAATAATGATGTCTGGTTTGGTCAGGTACTAGTTTGGTCAAAGCACGGATCTACGCTGTCCAGCATTTGCCACATGAAGCTGCTAGTTTGACTCGACCGATTGCTGGCATTGGATGGCAACAATCAGAGGCTCAAACATCTGCCCAACTATGGATCACCTTGTGGCTGACACACGGAGGAAACATTATCAACAATAAATCACAAAAATCAAGAATATGCTCTTCGAGGACATCTGCCATCTGCCCGCACACTAAAATGTACTACGCTCACTCTACCAATATTTACTAATTAATTTCTTCTCTTATAGAGCGATTCAATTAACGCACTCCTCTTGTTTCAGGTACCATCATGAAAACAATACTTCAGTACAAAAAGGCACTCCAACAGGGATGAAAACCACACATATGGGCAACTTTGAGAAAGTATTTATTTAAAAGGATATTAACTTATTCCATCGCAAGGCAAGCACTACATAACAAAAGAATAGAATCCACAGCCATTGCAATTGAATGTAAGTAACTTCTCCGTTCATACGCTAGTAACTTATTTTCATGTACATTCAGATAATTCAAACGTCTTTAACGGCGATGAATTATTTGCGACACTGGAGATGCATGTCATTTTAATTTGTGGTTTTTCTTCCGTAGGTCCTACTCCCAAAGAAATCTACGACAAATATCTCTGAACATCAAATGAAGAATGAAACAAGATTGGCAAGCAGCATGCACCTCTGACTGATATGTGGCAGAGAAAATATTGCATCAAGATCATCTATCCTGATTTAGGATTTTCTTGGTTTCCTCATTCATCAAAGCAAACGCCAGGATGCTTCACAAATAGTGGCTCGACATACTTTGAAACGAAATACATGAAGCAAATTTACTTTTTGACAACATAAGTAATCCAACTTCAAGGTGAGCTGCTGTTACGTTAACAAATAACAATTGATATAATTTGCTAAAGCGTCATTCACATGTCAGTAAATGCATAACTACTAAGTAGATTCCCTTGGACAGATTTACTCATGTAACAGAATGTTTCCGCTTGCATATTTTAAAGGACTTTAACAATTCAGGGTAGCTCACACTTTAATATTTTGATTTAATTTCCATTCACTTCCGTTCCGAGGACATGTGCAGTCGACTGCAAAAGGTTAATACTTGTTATCTTGTTTTCTACAGAAACTGTCCTCACACCATCGACACCTCAGCACTCCGTTACTTTCAAACGTAGACATCCAACTCGAGCAACAACCTCGAAGAAAATTTGTTTCCAACTGTCTTCACCAAGAGCTGCACTCGACCAAATTGTGCATCATTGAAGAAAATATCGTCAGCTACATGTTCCGAAACCTGTTAACCTGAAGATCTTTCTACATATGGACATTTAATTGCCAAAGTTATTTCCTTTCATGCTGTAAACCATTGTGTGAAAATTGATCGTTTCACATCTCAATTTCATGGAACAAAAATACCCAATTGCCATTAGTGGACATTATTTATCTCATTAAAACAAAAAGAAGTTCATAAAAAGGGCAACTTACCCAACGGCTGGTGTGTTGGATACCTCGGTTCTCGTTAGATCACCGAGGTTAAGCAACATTGAGCGCGGTCAGAGGTTGGATGGGTGACCATTCAACTCGGCCTTGCCAGGTTGCTGCCGTTGGGTCAGAGAGACTGGGGTGTTTGGGGGTCAGTGTGACGACCTCCCTCCACCTGTTATCAGTCTCTCGACGGCGCGGGTTGTGGAGGCCTGTGCTGTGAATGTTACACCGTCCTTCGGAAGGGACGTTAAGCCGTTGGTCCCCTTGGTATCTTTCGTCAGGAGTAGGCTACATGCCGGTACCGGGTTTCCTCTCCTCCCTTCTCTATATTACATTCTCACTAGTGGAGCCTGGCTCTGTTGAGAATATAGACTTAATATAGACTTAATAATAATGAATTTGGATCACCTGACATTTGGAGATGGATCACCTGACACTTTAGACTTCCCACTGAGCTAGTAAATTTCAATTATTATATTTTATGACATTGTAGATGGAGCTTGTCTTGTGTTTTTTTATTTCTGTGTAGTTCTTGGACTCGGGCAACTGAGAAGTATTACAATGCTCACCTAATTGGTTTTTCTAATTATCAAATCATATTAATATTTATATCATCATGAAATTGGAATTACTCAAATATCTAAATGGCATAGACAATCTTTTCCTCCATATTTTAGATTACACTGAAGTAGGTATAATTTTTGTAAGACTGTAACATTGTATTTATTTATTACTCAAGATTTGTACTGTTACAGTATATAGTACCTAGTAATCAATATTAGAAACAATTTATCGAGATGTACTAGTGTAAATGTTTAAATTTTATAATTTTTTATTTATAGTTAGATAGATAGATATTATAGTTTATGGCGCTCAACAGCGAGGTTATTAGCGCCAGCCAAGTCATACAACAAGGTATTAGTGTTAACCTTATAGTTTATAGGTTATATCTTAATTTTAAGTAAAACCTACCCCGACACAAGAATTTATTTCTTACTGGGGTAGCATACACGTGTACATGTACTGATTTCAACAATTGAATACTTGAATACTAATACAACTCTGTGGATTGTCTCACACTCTTGTTCACTATTACAACAATTATCGTTGTGTTCGGATATACGCAGTTGGTCAACGAACGCCCTTCACCCAGACCACGTTATTCAAGACACTCTGTACAAATACGGTACAGATACATGTTTTTCTTTGTAATTATACATAAGATAGATAGATATTATGGTTTATGGCGCTCAACAGAGAGGTTATCAGCGCCAGCCAAATCATACAACAAGGTGTTGTAATAAAACGTATATATATCGCTAAGCGAAGTCATGTTGTATAAGATTGTCCTATTGGTTAAAATCAAGTAGGTTCTACGCTAGTCTTAATCAATCATGTAAAATAAAGTAGTCAGTCTGGATAATATGAGCTGGTATTACAGTGAAAACTGAGGTCAGATTCAGATTATTGTGGTTTAACGGCGCGTCAACGACGAGGTTATATTGCGCACATTAATTTTTGCATTTTTGCATTTAACTTTGTTGATATAAGTGGTGGACATGGGGAGGGGTCGACCTAACGAGCCCGATCAGGGGGAATCCAACACTAGTGGGGAGGCCAGGCCGGAATGGGGACGGACCGGGGGGTGTGAGGATTCGGGCCGGCGGAACCCGATTTCAGAGGGATCATATTGAGCCATAAGAACATAAGAACATTTAAATAAATTTTAATCCTTGCCAATAAAGCAAGTAATTAACCAAGATGGTGGACGAAGTGTGTGAAGTCAGGGCAGGTGGTTAAAAAATTAGTAAAAGGAGGGTGTATGCCCGCAGTGTAGTAGTAGAGTGACTAGTGGCATAAGATGTGAAAAGTGCAAATATTGGTACCATTTTCGATGTGGGGGAGTGAGGAAATTGGACTATAAAGATGGTGAGAAAAGTGACTGGGAATGTGGGACATGTAGCAATCAACACTGACAATTATTTAATTATTGGTCATTATAGAATCAAGTAGCTATGGAAACATAACTCAGTTTAAGAAGTTCATGTCGAACGTCAGCAACTACCTTTGCATACTTCACTGTATTCGGCCCGGCCCGCAACAGATGGGAGCGGGATTTGGTTGCTCATTTCTCATTGGAGCTTAGAATTCAATCTTCACTTTCAATTGTTTTCTTGGTTCACACGGGAGTATTTGAAAGTGCTATTCGGAACTTTGGCTAACTTGGGAAGTTTGAATGGCAGTGTGAATCAACCTGAAGAGTTCAATTGCATGGCAACCAGTATATGGTGGAAATTGTAAACTCCATTCCATGTAGGAATACTCGGCTTTGTAATCCGCTTTCAAGCCATGATCATTTAGATAAACTTTCAACGATTTTAATAATGACTAATATATTATATATGATATTACATTTGTTCATAATTGGCAATCTTATATCTAGATCGATGATAAGATTATCATATTATCTATAACTAGGAAAACGCTCTGAGTAACGCGTTGATGAGCGAGCACGGATACGCGCAACACCTCGAACAGAAATTATATTTATCAAAAATGTCCTTAAAAGCCAATAATTCTTGAATTTCGTCACAGACTTGTATGAAAATCTCCAGCAATTCCTAAACTATTGTTCCCAATAACCACGCAAAGTTTTAAATTGATCGATTGAACCTTTATGATTGAACGATTCCTTGTTAATTTCCTAAAATCACAGGATATCGTTCAACAAAATTTTAAACGGTCATATCAGTTTCATTATATTATACGTTTGAAAGTTTCTGCTCTAACAACCTTGAAGTGAAGATTCGAAGATGCCGTGAAATATGAAATTCGAGAAATATGATAGCCAAAACGCAAAATATCCGTAAACTGTCAATAACTTTTGAAATTTAACACAGTTTAGTCTGAAAATTGTCAAAAATACAGATAATGTTGGACCCGATGACCATGCAAAATTTTTATTTGATCGGAGAAACGGTTCTGGTTTAAATTTCAAAAAGCACATGAAATATTTTTTTTAAATTTTAACCAATGGGAGGATTTGGCTTAAAATTTGTAAAATAAGAGACAATGTTGGTGTTAATGACCATGCAAAATATAAGGTCGATCACATTTGTCTAAGTCCATTTTCATTTTTCAGCCTATCAGGAGATGTTTATTTAAATTTCAACCAATGAATGGATTTTCAAAAAAATTAGGGTCTGCAAACAGAGAAGGTTGGTTTTACATTTGTGCAAAATTTCAGATCGTTCGGTGAAACGGTGCGACCTGTGTATCGGCTATTAACAGCCAAAAACAAAAAAAATAAAATAAAATAAATAAACAGAGGTCCGTGCCAAAAGAGCCAAAAGGAGACGCTCGCTTCGCTCGCTCAATTAATCATAGATACTATTAATGTCCTTAGAAGGCCAGAGGACTAATTAATATTGTCAATTTATTATTATTACATATTCTTTTTAGGGATTATTTTTTAAAAGTCGTAACACGACACTGTGTGGTTCGTTGCCTCGGGAAGTGTACTTGGTCCACTTTTCTTTATAGTGTACATTAAGGGGGTTCGAATCCTTCCGCCAATCTACCTGACATTGTTGTCTTGGCACTTAAAGTGTTCAATATTGCGAGGGTCAATTTCTATTCAATAACCAAAAAGGTTGTATGAAAAAGGTTTTATTTTATGAGGGTCTGGGAAATTTATGACTATGGAACGTGCTGTAAACAATGAAACTCTTGAGTTAGGGGGGGGGGGGGGGGAGTACTGAATATCTTGAGGCCTCACTAACATAATCACAATTAATTTTATTTCAGTATTTAATTTTTTCCTAATTAAATATTAATGACATTACATTATAAAATAGCAGACTGACAAATTGTAATGATTCCGGATGTGCACAAAAAATACCGATTTTTTATATTCAGCCGTTTTCTTATGCAGGTGGCCCGAATGAAGTTTTCATTAAAGTGTACTCACTCGTACAACCTGCATTCTAATTAGGGAAAATTGGTAGAACTCATTTAAATATCATAAAATAGCCAGATAATGCCCGGTGTGACTAAGCTATTTTATATTGCCGTGAGTCTTCAGGTTCAACAACAAATAATTGTGAAAGTCCAAATTTCAGTCACTTTTGGGTTTTAAAATCTCATCCCCTCATGCAACCTTAACGACTTAATAAGGAACATCAAATCGACAATTCGGTTGTTTGCGGATGATTGTGTCCTATACAGAAGAATCTATGATGTAAGGGATGTAGATATACTGCAACAGGATCTTCGACAAGTATTCGACAAGTATTTTCAAATTATATGCAACACTTCAAACAATAAAAACTTTTTTGTAAAATGTTTGTTGTGCTGAAAAAGTTTGAAAACACAGTCAACCTAAAAAAAGTCACTCGGAGTCAATTGTTCAACTTAGTACGACTACTAGCAGAAGACATTCACGATGAAGACAATAATCCAAAACCAGCAATCATAAGACATTTGTGACTGCCTTGTTCGTAAATACCTCGATACATTCCGCGAGGAAATGTGCGACAGAAGATTAATTTGGACAGAGTCGTCTGACCTGACACGCAGAATAATGTCGAAAATCAATCACACCAATAGACGCAGTGACCCGGAGGAACCCGAAAACCAAGACAACAGAGCTAAGAAGCGAGCTATGAGCTATGAGCTATGTGCTAAAGCAGAGCTATGTATGCTTTATTAATCCGTTGTTTGTACATACTTGTGTAGATGTTGTCAAGTTTTACAGAGGTTTTACATACATATTATAAGATTATTTTATAATACCTATATACGCTAGCCTCTACCGAGGCAAGGGAACACTAAGGACGCCTATGTATCAATGCGCCATAAGTGTTCCGCACCACGTCCACTAATACCACTGATTTATCTTTCATATCTACTTGCTGTTATTTGATATACCTACTATTTATTGTGCTCCATCAAGTTGTGTAAAAAGTAATGTAGGTATTGAAGATTTAGCAACACAACGAAATGGAACTATCGGAAATAAATGGGGAACTATTTTTATCAGGTAGGCTTCTTTCAGAGACGTCACAATCTCATACGACGCAAATGTTTCCCGGCTATAAAATAAATACAATATTACATATTATTATCATCATCTCGTACAAACTTATCTTTCTTGCATAAGTAATCAGCACTGACATTATATTAATAGTATACTATGTGTGGACGGCCTATGGAAAATACGAAAATGTTGCCAACACGGATGATCAAGATTGGCGTCACAAAACCATCTGATTGGTTAATTCAAATCACGTGCTTACTATGCCCCTCCCACTTTACAAATTAAAATATAATTAATTAAAGAATAATAAACATATAAATCAATCAATCATTACATTAATCATTTAATAAATAAATCAAACAATTGAGCATTAAACATTCTCTTCTTTGCAATGAAATAAGTTTATTTTCATCAATGTGGCCGAAGGAAAAAACAAATGACGGCGTTTGAATTTCTGATTTGCTGATAAATCCAACGACGTATATTGGATAAACCCCATACCATAAGGGACGCCAAAACCTGACCTAATGGCGGCTAGTGGTGTTATCATAGGAAACCTCTGTCCACCTTTTACATGTCAGTGGTAATCAGTAATCACTCAAAATATGTGAATATGGGTACCTGTCAGATTTGTTGATACAATGGGTTGAATGCTATGCCAACAATAGAAGATTCCATAAAGTTGGTTTCTGAAATGATTCGCATGCATTTTGATTTCCATTGTAGTGTGTAACTCATTGTTGACGCACTACAATAGGTAGGTGGAAATCAAATATAAAGTGAAATTTTCTTGGAAACCAGAGCCACTCAGATACTTTATGGAATCGTCTATTGCAATTTAGCTATAGTAATGAAGTGTTATGACTATTATAATTTAGGCAGATGTTAAAATTAAAAGATCATTGCACGGCAATGTTTTTTCAAACAAGTCGACATAACGCGTCAGTTTATGTCTGATCAGTAATCAGTGATCACATATATTTCTCCAGATCGACCACCACTACACCTGTCTGTACATTATTTATATCCTTCATCTAACCAGGGAAAAGTACCAACTTTAGACCTTGCAGGGAAATGAAAAAAAACATCTATCCGTTTTCCCTCTGTATTTGAAGAAAATAAACAGATTGTTTTTACAATTTCTCTTGGATTATGTCTAGAGTGCTTTCATGAATTCCTGTTGCATGCTTTTCTGAAAAGTACATACCAACTGATAACAGGCAGCCAGGCAACATATTCTCGAAATTGTTACCAAATATCAAGGAATAAGACAAACCTCTAAATGAAATAATATCTTCGAGTTATGATGGGAAAACTGTTTCGAGAGAGTCCCCCTGGTAAAAATAGAACCCATTTTCATTCTGCGTGAAAATAGACTCGTTCATTAATAAATATAAAGTACTAATAAAATGCATACAATTTTCCTGCACAATGAGAACACAATCGTCGTTGTTTTTCAGCAATGGACTCGCTTCCAATTGAAATGGTAACCGAAATCTTCCAATACTTGGACTTCCCGTCGCTGTTCCGCGTGGCTTGTGTGAGCCAAAGATTGCGGGACATCGCCTACAGCTCATCATTACACAAGCACGTGACGTTGGAAGGAAGGATGAATATCCGAGAAGGCTTTAAACATCTTCATTCTCGGTGTTCCCGTCTCAAACAACTAGATGTTACTCCTTACTTCGACGGGAACCAGGATGGAAGTGTAGACTTAAAGCGGTGAGTGGAAATCACCTTCACCTGGTTTGATACAAGATTTAAATGCCTTTTACATTGGTACAATGGTGGTACTTAACCTGCGGCCCCGCGGGACTAATTTTTGTGGCCCCTCAGTTGATGTTGATGAGTTGATGTTGAAGATGATGACGATCAAACTAGCGATTATGACATTATTACCTTCACAGAGCACTGGCTAAGTGAAGATGAGGCTAATATGATACAATTGCATAATTACAGTATGATTGACTCTTATTCTAGAACTTGTCATATGGGAGGGGGGACGATTATATATGTTCGAAATAACCATAAAGCGCTGAAAAGAGGGGAATTCCAGCATTTGTATTCTGAAAAGCATTTTGAGTGCTCAATTGTGGAACTAAACGAATTAAATAATGTAGGCTGTGAACATATTATCATTATAACGTTGTACAGAGCCCCGACAGGAGTATTTGACATTTTTCTTGATGGATTATCGAAAATACTGGATGTTATTAGCAATGAAAAAAAGCATATTATTATCACCGGGGACTTTAATATAGATTTTGTTAAAGAGTCAAAAGAACTGAATGACCTTGCCACTGTAATTAATTCATATAACATTGAAGCACTGATAACCGCCCCAACCCGAGTGACGAATACTACGGCATCGGTCATTGATAACATTCTGACAACTATAGACAAGCGTATAATAACAACTCACGTGACTGAAAATGGTATTTCGGACCATACTCAACAGATTGCGAAGATTGAAATCCTTACATTTCTCAAATCCTTCAAACAAAAAAGAGTCGCCTCACCAATAGTATGGTATAGACCAATAAACAAAAGCAATATTGATTTATTTAGAAGTAGGCTACAAATGGAATTGTGGGAAAATATCAATGAAGAAAATAGTGTAAATCAAAACTTTCAGCTTTTCATGAATATTTACCTTGAACACTATAACATAGCATTCCCTTTAGTAAAAAAGAAGCAACAAATAAATCAACGACTACATAACAATGGTTGGGTAACAGAAAATATTCGAGCAGAAAGTCGCCTCCTAAAGCTTATGTTTAATGAAGCAAGAGATTATAAATGTAAACTAAAAATGGATAAATATAAAGCAATGAAACGACTGCACCGCAAAAACATTAAAGACGCTAAGATACTGTATAATAAAAAGACCGTAGAACATGCAGCTAATAAACCAAAGATGATTTGGGACATTGTTAAACGAGAAGCTGGCACTAAAAACCAGGAACTAAAAAAAGAAAATCTAGAGATTATTATCAATAAGAATCTGATACAAAACCCAGTGACGATTGCTAATATTTTCAATAATTTTTATTTAAATGTCGCTAAAGAAATAAACATGAATAACAATGTAAATGAATTGGAGCAATCAGAACTTATTGAGAATATAGAATTCATACCAGATTGCATAGAACTCTCACCTACAACGAGTAAAGAAGTGATAGACATTACAATGAAACTTAAGAATTCAAATGCTGTAGGGATAGATGGAATTACAGTGCGAGTAATTAAGCAAACTATTCATGTGATAGCTCACGTACTGACAGCACTGATTAATCAATGTTTTAAAGATGGTATTTTCCCAAATTATCTCAAGACAGCTATAGTAAAACCAATATTTAAAAACAAGGGCGATAGGACTGACGTGGCCAATCACCGACCTATTTCTTTGCTAACTATATTTTCCAAGATCTATGAAAATCTGATTAAAGACAGACTCATAACATTTATAGATTCAAATAACATTTTAGCCAATAACCAATTCGGATTTAGGCCCCACATGTCAACAACGGATGCGATTAATGACAGTATTTCTTACATATTGCAGTCCATGGACAAAAGTAAGTGCACACTTGGGCTGTATTGTGATCTTCAGAAAGCTTTTGATTGCCTTGACCACCATCTGCTTGCAAAAAAGCTAGATCGAATGGGAATAAGAAACACTGCATTTAAGTTAATTATGTCTTACCTAGAGAATAGAAACCAGATAGTTGAAATTACACATGCATCAGAAGATGGCACAAGGCGTAAGTTCCAGTCCAATAAGGGTACAATAACATCAGGAATTCCACAAGGTTCGGTCCTGGGACCATTAATTTTCAATCTTTATATTAACGATTTAGGGAGTGAACACTCAAACGTCAAAATAACTAAGTTCGCGGATGACACTACAATAGTAGCTGTGGGAAATGATATTCTGGAAGCAGAACTAAATTTGAATATGACTCTAAGAAATGTAAATAAATGGTTTGAAATAAATAAGTTAGCTCTGAATAACTCAAAAACTCAACTAATATCGTTTCGGAATGCACACAACACGAGAATAAATGCGGATGTTCCAAAAATTTCAAATGGCTCTGTAGATATTAATGTTATAAATTCAACTCGATTCCTAGGCGTTCAAATAGACAAGAATCTAAATTGGCATGACCATATCAACAACCTGAAGCCGAAACTGACGAGAGCATGTTATGCATTAAGAATATTAAGAAGCAATTTTGATATACACATGATGAAAACTATATATCTTGGATTTTTTGAACCTCTAATCAGGTACGGTATTTCATTCTGGGGGGGAGTATACTATGCTAATAAAGTGTTTGCGGTCCAAAAATCAGCAATACGCATTATTCATAAAAAGTGGAGGCGATTTTCATGCCGAGAACTATTTAAAGATTTTAAAATACTAACAATGCCAAGCTTATATATCTATGAAATTTTAATCCAAACCAGGAAACACGTCCACCTGTTTGATACGCCGGTGGACGTACATCGTTATAATGTAAGAAACCAAAACAAACTTCGCAGCCTTCAACATAAAACAACCCTGTATGAGCAGGATCTATCATATAAAGGAGTCAATCTATATAATCACTTACCAAACTGTATCAAAAATTTAGAAAGTGAGTTAATGTTCAAATCAAAATTAAAATTATTTCTTGTTAGCGGAGGTTTTTATTCTAGTGACGAATATTTAAATGCATGTAAAACCCATGTGTGTGACCAGCAGCCAGACGTTGAAAAATGATTTTATTGTGTACTTGTATTATTTAAATGCAGACATCTTTGTTTATATCATATTATTAAATTATTTTTATTTTGAATTTGTAGAATGTATGACGGGTATTTCTGTATAATACTTACTACCTACCTATTTTATGTAAACATTGACTTGACATATACATTGTTTCTAGTACATTTATGTAATTTTACAATGTCCTTTGTCGAAATAAATAAATAAAATAAATAAAAATAAAAATAAAATGTTTGAAATACCTACTTCTTATTCAAAAATGTGTCCACTGTGAAAATAATATTAAAAACAAGACTAATTTCTCGTTTCATTTGAGAGAAATTTTGAGAGTTGTCATGTTAGGGCCCACGCATTGGGCTGAAAATGTAACTTACTTGTTGCAATGAAAATGAAGCCATTTACCAATTCCGAAAATTGTAAAAGAGTGTGTATTGTTTTGGCTTGTGAAACATTGTTCGATTCGTTTTCTAATAAACAAAAGACACTGAATGAACCAGAACGAGACCCGTAGGCAACAATTGGAGGGAACTTCAGTTCGTGCATTTTAGAGCCCAAGAGCGGGGTTAAAACTGGGGCCATGAGTCAAGCGCGTATGTCCTACCCCATAAAAAAACACTTCGTGTAAAAATACCAGCCAAGTCTCTTCTACAAAAAAATATATGAAATCTAAAAATTCTGCACTGAAAAGTAATGATATCAAAAAATTTGCCAAGTCAAAACTTTATTTAAAAATCAAAAAATACTTGGCGCATCGTGTATATTAATAGCTTAGAAGTATAGGCCAGATATAAAATATACATAATATATAAACACATATAGTATACCTATAATGCCCTAAAAAATCGAAGCGCCAAGTATTTTTTGATTTTCAAATAAAGTTTTGACTTGGCAAATTTTTTGATATCATTACTTTTCAGTGCAGAATTTTTAGATTTCATATATTTTTTTTGTAGAAGAGACTTGGCTGGTATTTTTACACGAAGTGTTTTTTATGGGGATATCACTCCTTTTTTTAGTTTATTCTAACAATTTGTGACACATATGAAATGAACAATTACTAAATTATTTTCAAAAATCATCACCATTTACAATTTGGTTACTACTAATGAATAGCAGCGTATGGTCCTAAATAATTGCTTTAAATGATCTTTCATGAAGAATAGCGAAGGTTTCATTCCAATCAGTCAACCCAGTTCCGAGATATGGCAACACTTCGGTTTTCAAAATGGCTGCTGAACTTTCTGCAATGCCACATAGAATTTATTTCTATAAATGATGTGTATCATTTTAAGCTTTCTGAATATGTATTTATTGTATAGGAGGGAATTATAATAATTTATACATTTAATTGACGTCATTTCCGGTCTCATAAATAAGAACATTCTATTTGTACTGTTCATATTCCATAGAGATGGCCTTCCGAATCGTTTGGCGCTAGTTTCATACCGATTTGTCTACCAGTTTTTGAGATATGACGTTACTTCCGGTTTAAAAATGGCGGCTGAAATCTCTGACCCCTTGAAGTATATTTTAAACATGATTACAATTTTATAAGCTGTCTCAAATAGTATATTTATTGCATCAAAATAAAAATTTGTGAGATTATTAAAATGTGTGACGTCATTTCCGGTTTAGGTATGGGAAACTGCAAATATTATTGATGATAATACATAAAGTTGACCGTCTAAATTGTTTTGCGCTGGTTTCGTTGAAATCTATTTAGCCGTTATTGAGATATGATGTCACTTCCGGTTTCAAAATGGCGGCTTCCGGTTGATTTATAACAAGTCACATGAGACGTCAAAAGTACATACGTTACATAAATATCAAAATAATCGGATGAACCTTTGTTGCCAAAAATCCAATCGATGTATTTCAAATTTCATTACGTCATTTCCGGTTTCTTTAACATAATGTTTAGCCTTTTGCTACTTATAATGCATATAGATGACCGTCTGAATCGTTTGGCGCAATTTTCGTTCCAATCGGTCCAGCCGTTGACGAGATATGACGTCACTTCCGGTTTCAAAATGGCGGCACAAAAAATTCATGGGGTGAAGGTTAAATCAGACGCCAAAAGTGCACACGTGGTAAAAATGTGGGATCAATCGGTTCAGCCGTTTAGGCTGTGGCCTGTTTATCGGATTTGAATTCCAGGAGACTACTACTACTGAGATTATTATTATTATTATGAAAACCGCCCTAAAACACTGTTTTCACGGCCCTCTAGCGCGCAAAGGGCGTAACCTATTGTTCCCAAATTTGGTATATGTTGTAGGGTGGGCCATAGCTCGAAATTAAGATATATCGCAACAATGTGAGATTTTCCAATTTTAAGATCCAGTAGGCCGAAAATGCCACTTTGATGCTTACAGTAAAAGTGGGTTTGCTCCAGCCTTTTTAAATGAGTGTGTGCGCGCGCCGTACGACTTGGCTGGCGTGGAGCGACCGCTCCACTAGATACGGAGTCGAGCGACGACGACCTCCTCCCTCCGAGATCGACGTGCTGACGAGTGCCATGGGCCGACGTGGGGCTTAATCGCCTTTAGTTTATTTTCCAAGAGAGTGTCCCATGAAGACTGCCACATCTTCACGGGACTCTCTCTTGAATAGAAGTTTTAAGTCGGGTGCTGGGACAGCTCGGTAATCTGTGTAGTTCTTTAGAGCTCCTTCTTTTGCTGCTTTGTCTGCTTGATCATTTCCAGGTATCCCAGAGTGACCTGGGACCCAGCAGAACAAAACGTCTTTCCATTAAAAATGTAGATCAAGCAGAGCACCATGTATAGCCAACGCATTTAGTTGTGATAAAACTTACCCCCTATCGCGACTACCAGTCGTACACAGAAGTAGTATAAGTTGCCTAAAATACAGATATTTGTATACAGAGGGGTGATTTGCAAGACTGGTTTTATCATTGGCTTTGATCACGACTTAATGCGTTGGCTGTACTTGTTGTACAAGATGGTCTGTGGAGTCTTTGGGATAGGGACTTTGAAGTGCTTGCAGTGAGCTAAGGGAGTCGGAGCATATAAGGAATCTAGTTCGTTCATCAGTTTTCATAAAATTAAGGGCTTTGAGGATTGCGTACATCTCTGATGTAAAAACACTGCAAAGTGAGTTTAGCTTGAAACACACTTGCGTGCCACCGAGTATATACGCACATCCAACAGCGTCGTCAAGTTTAGAGCCGTCAGTGTACACTTTCGCATAGTCAGGGTAAGAGTCAAGTAGAGATCAAAACATTTGCTGGTACATGGCAGGTGGAGTCGCTGACTTTGGGAACTGTGTCAGGTGCAGAAGGCACTTAGGTCTGGGCACAGTCCAAGGAACTACTTCGCTAACTCCTATCTGCTGGATGGTAGGCAGAGAGAGGTCGGTTTCTCGAAGCAGCTCGCTCCACCTTATACCAACAGGTCTCGTGACAGTTGGCCTGTTCAGGTAGGTTAGCTCATATGTAGGGCGGAAGATAGTGCCGTGTGTTGGATGAGGAGGTAATCTCTCCTGATAGCAAGAGGTGGCTTGTGACGTTTATTTTGAACGTCACATTTTACCGCGCTTTGCTTGAGCACCTAGCCTATCTAGTGCTGCCGCCTAGCGAGATCGTTGGGTACTAGGTACTTATGTCAGATGAAAGTGGGCGAGACTGTCAATAACTGCACGATGTATTTATGACAAGTTTTGATCAGAAACAGGTATTTATTAATAGTTAATGATGTAATGTACTGTTTGATTTGCGCATGTGCAATCAAGGAGCAGTGAGAGCGTTTCCGCAGAGGATTCGTTCTCTTGCTGCGGTGTTCTTGAACTGTGAAGTCGCTTTTAGCTCTCGTGTTTCTTGGATCCGAATCTTGTATTGGTATTGGATTTTGTGATATCGCGAATTGTATTTGTGATATTTATTTCGATTAGGATCAATCTCTTTGTGCTTATGCCTTAACCCTGTTTGGGACGCGTTGAATGTAACTAGTTGTTGCATTACGTAGTGTGGAATTTAAAGTAAAATAGGCGTAGAAACTCGACTTTTAGCAACCACGTTTTTCGTTGCATTGCATTCGAGCTTGGCCAGGTTTGAATGCACGGGGAAGCTGTTTCACAGGCTAAAGACATCGCAGCAAGTAGCATTTGTTTAGACCATAAACCTATCTAAATTTCATGTGTTTCGAATTGTTAAACCTGAAAATTTGAATAAGGTAAGAGGAAGTTTCCATAAATTTAATTATTAAATATGCAGCTTGCTGCCAGACAATTTTGAGGAGAGTGATGGGGCTAGATATTAGTAGTCGCCATTTTGTGTACTAGGTATTTGTAATTGTAACATTTTTGCTAAGAACGAAGTTAGTTCTTATTCTTGCTATTTCTCTGGAATGTTTTATGAGTTGAAGATAATCAGTTTATAATTGTGAGCCTACATTGCCTCAGATATATTACAATGCTATGTTTGGGTTTTACGGTGGGGTTTCATCTACCAATAAAAAAATATACTTAAGCTTGAAAAAAACAGAGCTTTACTGAGAGCTCAAATCTCGTGAATATGTTTTATTACCTACTAAAATATTCGCCACATGAGGCAAAGGCTACAAAGCGCATGTGCGCTTTGTAGCGCTTAAGTGCATTTCAAAGTGGGAATTCTTGATAAGTGTTGTAATAGATTAAATTATTATTGTTGTGCATATAGTGATGTACAAAAGCGTATTTTAGACGAACAACTTTGCGCGCAATACGTACATTGTGCTTCTCATAACTTGAACTTGGTTGTCAACGACGGAACTTCTTTTAAGTCTTCCTTGAGGACAATAACATTGTTTACGTTTTATTTTTTTTTGTCAGACCCCGGCTTTGCTTTTAAAATGTTTACGGAACTTCTTTTAAATCTTGCTTGAGGACAATTATAGCACCTAACCAATTCGGCTTTCGCCAAAATTTAAGTACTGACGATGCAATTGCAAAACTTACCGCACTTATTCATACAAGTATTGACAGAAATAATAAACTTTTTGCAATTTTCTTGGATCTAGAAAAAGACTTCGACACTGTGGACCATGCTAATTTATTCAATAAACTGTATAAGCTAGGAATCAGAGGAACTCCCTTAGATCTGTTAAAGAACTATATCACGAACAGAGAGCAATATGTTAATATCAACGGAACAAGTAGTAAGCGTCGTCAAATTGTATGCGGGGTACCACAGGGCACAGTTCTTGGCCCTCTTTTAGATTAGATTATTAGAGTTTAACGGCGCGTCAACGACGAGGTTATATTGCGCACATTAATTTTAACTTTTAACTTTGTTGAACTAAGTGGAGGACATCGGGAGGAGTCGACCTAACGGGCCCGATCTGGGGGAGTCTGAAACTGGTGGGAAAGCCAGGTCAGAATGGGGACAGACCGGGGGGTGGAGAGCTTGGGGCCGGTGGGACTCGATTTCAGGGGGATCACCATCTCGAGGGGGGAGGCCGGCCCGAGGGGCCCGCGAATTTGGGGAGGGCATGGGACTAGGTCGACCCTGGACTGCACTTGGTTGGGGCCAACTCGTATGTGAGCCGGCCCCTTAAGCCCCACCACCACGTCAAGGTGGCAGTCCATTGGTGGGGCCCTCTTTTATTTCTGATCCATATTAATGATTTATGTTCAATGGAAACCAAATCCCGGATAATTACATTTGTGGACGTTGTGCGGACACGCACATTTCCTCATCATGTCTTCTTCAGTTGAATCCAAGATTGCATCAGTGGAGTGACTAAGTGGAAACGACCAGGAAAAAATTACCATTGAAATGACAATGAGGATTCGCAATTTACAATACGATGACGTCGACTAATCAGAATCTTATACAGCTGAGTGGAGGGTGGTGAAAAAGCCGAAACCAGGCTGGCCCGCCTATGATGTATACGGATCATTGAAATTTCAAGTAAGTAACTACTACTTTCCTACCGACTATTTAACTTCTAATAGGCAGAGTCTATTATAGGAGTCTCGAAATAGGAATAGGAGTCTTTTCACTTATGGGTCCGAAGCATGGGAGTTGACAAAGAGAAATAAAGAAAGACTTCTTGCAACGGAGATGGATTTTCTGCGGAGGAGCTGTGGAGTATCACGGCTACAGCACATACGTAATGAGGAAATTAGAGAAAGGATAGAGAAGAAAGACACGGTGGTACAAGAGATTGAAGAACGAAGGTTAAAGTGGTACGGGCATATGAGAAGGATGGACGCGAACAGGTGGCCACAGAGGATGTGGGAGTGGGTGCCACCTGGACGACGGTTTAGAGGGCGTACGGCCAAGGAATGGCACTCCGAGGTTAAGGAGGCTATGGAAAGTCATTAACTGGAAGAGGACGAATGGAGGGACAAGGATTCCTGGCGTCTAGGATGCGAGACACGGCCACGGCTGTAAATCACTCGCAATATATATATATATATATATATATATATATATATATATATATATATATAGGCAGAGTCTCATTAACTTCTTGCATACATTTCAGGTTCACAGCATAAATTGGAGAGCAGACTTGCTAAGATTGCTGTAGACAACACAAGTGGATTTAACTTTAATTCCATCACCTCGACTCAGCCTCAGCAGCACGAGCACATAGAACCACCGTCCGTCGAAGACCTTAAGGCACTCCCGTCAGTATATGCTGACGAAAACCCGCAACAAGCTGTCACTTTCACTAGACAAGATGTGTAAGACTTGGGTCTACCGGAGCTCATTCCTGACACCGACTCCAACCAGTGAAGAACAATTCGTGAGTGCATTAGTGTCTTCATGACAACATCATCATGAAATATCATATCATATCATATTTTATATCATAAAAAATCATTCATTGATTTTTGTAGGGGAAGGCTATTTTCCCAAAAGCCCACATTGCATTGTAGAGGAGTAAAGAAGTGATGTTTGGTTTGCGCACCGAGGTGTACGCATTACGGCTTCAATTGCAAAAAGTGTTCTACATACAAAATCTGAATTGCCAACAAAGGCTATAGGCAATATTCTCAAGAAGCAGCTGTGGAACCCTGAAAAAAGAATCACAACAGCTGCAATGAAGTTTGGCATTGATAATGAGCCGGTCGCTAGATTTGCATGTGAGCAATCAATTGTCGATTTACCTGGGCATGTAATTGAAACGGGCCTTTGGATTAATCCACTGCATCCTGAACTAGCATGTAGCCTGATGGGTTAGTCCTCGACCAACCCATCCAACGCATGATGGGTTGGTCCTCGACTTCTCCATTGACGATTCAGAAGGGTTGATATTCTAGATTTAGTTAAGTATAATTGTAAAAACAAACCTATTGATATCTTTGCTTTTCTTAGGAAGTTTTCTATATCTGAATCGGTTAGGGAATCGTATCATCGTGAAATCTCGGATACTGCTTTGGGATACAATTGACAATTGAACATTGAGTGAGGTAACTCGCCACGTGAGTGTTAATAATCAGTGAGTGACACAAAGTGAGTGAGGGCTTGCTCCCGAGGGATCGGGCGCTAAATGCAAGATGAACCAGCAAGTTCATCAAGGCACAACAATAGTGGGTATTTAAACCCAACAATACCAACAACAATCTCCACATCGCCGCAAAAGAAACCAAGAAAGGGAAAAAAACGCCGCTTGGCATATTCAAAAATCAGTGAACAGAAGAAATACAATGTAAATGAATCACACTTTACTGAACCCGCTTTAAAATAGTCACCAACCCCGACAAAAATCGCCACATCGCTTGTCAGAATCACGAGAAGACTGAGAAAGATGTGAACCAGGACCAGAAAGAAGTTGTAATCAAGTAGTGAAGAATAATTGAAGACTTTGACAGACACATCCTTAGGGGATTTTCATCAACTCCGACAAGACAATGTTAGCTGCAACACCCGATGTTGATAATGGAAGTAAAGAGTCCATATCGAACTTTTAGGAACAAATGTAAAATGTTTATAATAATGGCTTAACACTCAAAATAAAATATATTTCCAATAATGTTGCTTTTTCTGTGTTTCTACTCAGTCATGGTCCCCAGTCGAGCGGCCTAAAATGTGCAGTACCTCCAATCCCACAAAATCAAAGTAATATAGAGACGTAAATAACTACAAGCGTGGGTGCATGGAAACCCCTCACTAGCTCGTATGCAGTTGCATTGCAGCAATGCATGTTAAACACACAGAGCGCGCAGCAACACGCACACGTCCGACACGTTGAGCCTCCGACTGCCGACTAACAAGTTCAGCATAGCGCGGCTGGCTGGTGATTTCAGGACAGCTTCAGGGAGTTTACACAATTTTTCGAGAACAAAACCACAAGTGTATGTGCAATTTATACATTTTGAATATTTTTTAACGATATAAATCGATTTTATGTTTAAATTGATTTGCATAAACATATTTCGAAATAACATTAATAAATAATTGTAAATATTTTTAACAAATGCATTCTCACTCCGATGGAAGACTTCGGACGCAATAAAAATATCAATTTTCAGGGTAGAAGTAACAAAAATAGCCACATGAAATATCGTGCTAACAGTTTCAACATCAGCTGATAGTAAGTTGCAAATCAATGTGTTCTCCCAGGTCTTCTGCTCCGTCTTCTGACAACCACCTGTGGATACACCGAAGGTACCGCTCCAGGCAGATCCGGAACCACTAGGACAACCACCTCTGGATGTAACGGAAACCAATGATATTATTTCGCTTGGACATCCTCGTTTCCATAATCTGATCTCTAATTGCGAAGCACATAATCGTCTACGCAATTTCAACAGTTACGATGTTGATTCAGTTCTATCCTCTTTATACGCCATCCAAGGTTCGTTCACGGTGACGTTGTTTCTTGATCACTCGCCATATTCTGTCTTAGTTGTTCTATTTATTATGGCTGGGTTTATGGTTTTTCAGGTCCACCTGCGAACGCTTACTCGTGAAACTCCGCTGATTTACATTCAGTCCACCGTATCAGTACTACATTCCTCAGTTTTCTATACTTTCATGTATTCAACTTTTAGCCCCATCATTTCGTCCGTGTTATTGTACCCTGCTCTGTGCTATTTTCTCTCTTCGTCTTTGTGGTCTCCGATATATTTCCCTCATCCCTTTTGTTTATGGAGCTTTCTTCCCAGTTTGGTCTTATTTTACGATATTCTTCCTGTTTTTACTAACGGTTAGGTTCATTTTGAATTTTCCCGGGTTTTATTTCAGTTGGTACAACTGTTCTTGTTACAACTGAATATTAACTTTTTTTTTTGGTTGTTTAACAAATCATTTATTTCGAGTTTTAGGGGACCTTGAAAAATAAGTACTTTTATGTTGGAGAATTAATATGTTCGATTTGCTATTTTATCTCTCTATAGCCATCGGCGTGGCCGCCCCACATCACGCTCCAGCAGGTGAGTTTGGTAGTTGTTGTGATTTACTTTCCCCGTTGGATATGTCTGTACCATAACTTGCTGTTTTATCTCTTTATAGCAATCGGCGTCGCACCTGGGAACGCCCCAGCAGGTGAGTTTGGAACCTATTATGATTTACTTTCCCCGGTGGAAATGTCCGTACAATAACTAGCAATTTTATCTCTTTATAGCAATCGGCGGCACGCCGGCAGCGTCTTTCCATACCCTAATCGAGCCCAACTCAATACAACTGTTTAGAGACTAAAGAACTGAACTAAATATTTTCTAGCAATTCAAATTATGTTATGTCGTCCTTCAAATTACTTCCTACTGTAAATTCTTAGTACCTTAGGTATAGTTACATAAGCACCTGAACACCTGGTACCTGTATTGTAACACAAAAACACTTATTAGCAACCATCTTAAATTGGTATATTGGACCTACAATAAACCTAGCTGACAATATTAGAGAATCTATTCTGATCAAAACATTCGTTGGTATTAATGCGAAGCTCAAAAGTAGATGGTACTTTTGCGTAGGCAGCTATGGGGTTGACCTGAAATATTGGTCATAATTTAATTTTCATGATTATTATAATTATTGATTAAACCCAACCACTTCTGCTCATTTTGTTTCGCCTTGCTTATAATCAAATGCATTTTTGTCTCGTGTCCGAATTTTGTTACCCAGAAATTTCTATCTCCTTATAAAGTGTTTAAATCTACTTTCCGAACAATGTTCTTTATTTTCAAACTGTCAACAATTACGTGAGTAAAACCTCCAATATTGCTGAGACACCTCACTTAGCTGCTTCATTATGAATGGGAGTGTTAGAATGTTTGGTTATACCAAATAGATTCGGCGTTAAATGCGAGTAAAATGCAAATTTTCAAATCAATGATTTGGGCTCGATTAGGGTATGAAAAGACACATCCCGGCAGTCGGCCTAGGGGTCGGGAAAAACATGGCCGCCATGCGCCCAGAACGCGAGGGTAAGTACACGGACGTTTAGATGTAAAATACCTCGACTGGTACGGTTCTAACCACTGTGTATTATTTCCTTACGAGCAGACCAGGAGGTTGCCGCCGAGGCTCAAACGGATGCTACGCTGATACCTCCTTGTTTTTTGTGTGGGGAGATTGTTTACGAAACAATGCTAGAACACATGTGGGTTCGGCACAAGAAGGTGTTTGGCGATTCCAAATCATATGGAGTGCATTCGCAAACGCGTCGAGAAGGTGAGAACTGCACTGCGGCCGTTCCAGCTCATGGATTACACCGTCTAACCGACCGTCCAATACACCGTACACCGTACAATGGATAATAAACTGAAACTAAACCCTTAAATGAATGAGATTACCGACGAACTATACACCGAATAATATTGTATGTGGTTCCGAAAGTTAGTGGACCACTCTCATAATTTCATTAATTTCTGCGAAAAGTCATCACCATGAATTTTTCAACCAACGACAGAACTGTCACCTTTCTGAGAAGGCTTAGACCCTACACGCTCTTTGGTGATCACGATAACATTGACCCCTATGTCAATGCTATTTTCCAGGAAACACTTGAGAAGCCTCTTCTCGATAGTATTTCAACTTATACGCGAGGAATGTACACTCTTGAGTTACATTACGAACATTTGTTTCGATTCAGCCGTCCAACATATTCCGATTTACATTTTGGACGTGATGTATCAACTTCACAATCAGTCGCACTGGCAATAAGTGCAGTACGACGACAACTCAGTTGCTTTAGCGGTACCTGCGTAATCCGACCTTATCACATAGATGAGGTTGTCTACGCACCAGCATCCGCTGCCGGATACGCTGCCTGACGCAGCCTGATGGCTGACTTTACAAGGTTACTTCCGGCGTTCCGTCCGGCTCATATTTCACTTCACTGGTTGATTCTATTATCAACTTAATTTTAGTGTATTCTTATCAAATAAAAGCTACCGGCTCAACGTTTAAAACATATGTACTTGGTGACGACTCCATATTCGCAACACCTTGGGACATCGGAAGCTTCGAGAAGATGAGAGATTACTTTGCTAACTTTGGAATGAAGTTAAGTGACTAAACTCTAATTACTCGACACTTTACTGAAGCCACTTTCTTAGGTCACAACTTTTACGGATCAAGAGTGACACGCGACGACTTCGTGTGTGTCGCCATTGCTATGTACTCTGATCAAGAGATTTTAACGGCTTCTGAATCCACTCTGCACATCGCGAGTCTCATTTATGACTCTGGTTACAACTCGTTTATTTTACTTAATTTATATAAAGATCTTCTGTCAAGGTATCCTATTGATTGGCCTACTGTTCCACAACGTCTAGTCTCCATTTCCCATCCTTTTACAAAGCTGTTTTATTTAAGCTAATCTATTTTAAATGTGTATGTATCAGTGTCGTATTAATAAAGGCCCGCAGCCACCCATTTACAAATCTCTTGAATATTCGCCACATGAGAGGCAAAGGCTACAAAGCGCATGTGCGCAAATGAATTGTGCTTAATTAAGTTCTTCATAGCAACATTAAGAGGACACCATTAAATGAATGAGATTACCGACGAACTGTACAAGCACCATGCGTGAGCTATAGACGCATTTATTCACCTTTCGCAGCTTCACTGACGTTGATCCATTTCATCTCAAATCTGTTTAAAACTATTCTCTGGAATGAAGCCCTCCTCACTAACGATGTCAATGCCAAAGTAGAATCTCGAACAAATAACATCACCAAACTCATTGATAAAGTTGCGCCCCTAAAAACAACCCGCACTTTAAAAATTAAGAAACCCTGGCTAGCAGACACACTGCGAGGGATGATATTATTAAAAAATCAAGCACTCCGCAAATTCATCAATTAGAGCAAACAAGCACTACACTGGACATACTACAAGTTGGAAAGTGTATCGCATTCTCAAAGCGTTTCGTATTCTTGTAAAGATGTTAGTTATTGAGCGAGCGTAGCGAGCGTCACCACGGTACTCTTATAGCACTTTCTCTGTGTGTTTTTTTTTTGTGTGTGTGGTCACAGCCCAGGTCAAACCGCTCAAGCAATCGATCTGAAATTTTTTACACATACTAACGTACTCTATGCGGTCCCTGGGATCGTTTTTGAACGGGATCCCGTGATTGGTTCAAATTTTAAAAAAAATCGATTGGTTGATCCGATCAATTTGAAATTTTGACAAGTCATTTCAACCAACATTGTACCCAATCATAAAAAGTTTCAGCCAAACTTTCACTCTTCAACCTTCGTCGAGAACAGACGTGTGTATTAGCTCCTCTGTTTACATCGACTATCGGTTGCTTAGCGATAACATTGTTTTTCAAACCAGCATTACTCAGCTATACAACGATGTATAGCTGAACAGTTGTTTTGAATTAGTTTTTGAATTATTTTTTTGTTCTTTTTTTCACTTTTGCCATACTTTAAGGAAGTATTAAAGTTTATATATTTTTATTTATTGTGCCGTTCTAGCCCGGGAGGGCTAGGCTTTTGTGTGTACTGTACGCATCTTTCATTATACTTATCTTTAATTTATTTTTCATCTTTACTGTTATTTTCAATATTATTTAATAGTAATTATTGTTATTGAAGTTGCTGGCCTTGGAGGGCCAGGCATTATAGCGCCGATCATTGTCGGTAGACAATAAACCATGCAGTCCAGTAATTCAGAACCTATTCCTATGCAAGTATAGGAGAAGATTTCGCCCCCAATACAGAAAATTCTAAATCTGTCCAATCCCCCCTAACAAGAATACTCAATCTCAACCACTATTATCTGATGATAATATACCATCATTATTTGATGATCCTATACATCTGAATCGTGTACAACAAATAATCCCGAGAAATCCTTCGTTCTTCATCATCACGAGAACCGAGGAAAACCAGACGTTCAACAACATCTCCCCGTTTAAAATAAACGGTTTCGTTAACCAATATATAGGGCCAGTTAAACAAGTCAAGAGGTTGAAGGATGGCTCGCTCCTTCTTGAAACGTCAAGCAAAGAGCAAGCGCAACGACTGGCATCACTAACGATCTTAGGAACATTTCCTATTAAAATCACACCTCACCAATCCCTCAACATCACTAAAGGAGTTGTTTTTTTCCATGATCTACTTAATTTCACTGCTGAAGAGCTTCTGTCGGAACTAGCTTCACAAAATGTCATCGAAGTTAAAAGAATTACTTCCAAAAAAGTGGTGTGGTAAGTCCCACTCCACTACTTATTCTAACATTCGATACCACTACTCTATCAGAATACATCTTTGCAGGCTTCATCCGACTGCCTGTGAAATTGCACATCCCCAATCCCGTCCGATGTCTGAAATGTCAACAATTTGGCCATGTAAAGCAAACATGTGAGAAGGAACAAGCATGTGAGAACTGCAGAACACCAGGGAATCATAATGACGGGCCATGCGATAAGCCAGCTGCGTGCACCAACTGTGAGGGCGATCATCCCTCCTGGTCACGAGACTGTCCCGTTTGCCAACGAGAGAAGAAAATTACGGAAATTAAAACCAGAGACAAGCAATCCATCCAAGAAGCAAAGCGGAGATACCATCAGTTATATCCAACCGTCTATAAATCAAGCAAGACCTATTCCCAGGCTGCGGAATCGTCGACGAAAGAACAACCGCAATCACAAGTAGAATCAACAGACCTCAAAAACATTATGTGCATGATGCAACAACTTCTAAGCCGTCAAGACGATATGATGGTAAAAATCGAAGAACAAACAAAGAAAATTGAAGAACAAGGCGAACAAATTAAGACCCTACAAAAAGAAAACGAACATTTAAAACAACAAAACAACAAATTAGCCGCAAAAGTAAAGGAAAATGAAGTAACAAAATCCCAAAAACCACTTCCTCAAAAGATTTAGATTTAGTTAAGTATAATTGTAAAAACAAACCTATTGATATCTTTGCTTTTCTTAGGAAGTTTTCTATATCTGAATCGGTTAGGGAATCGTATCATCGTGAAATCTCGGATACTGCTTTGGGATACAATTGACAATTGAACATTGAGTGAGGTAACTCGCCACGTGAGTGTTAATAATCAGTGAGTGACACAAAGTGAGTGAGGGCTTGCTCCCGAGGGATCGGGCGCTAAATGCAAGATGAACCAGCAAGTTCAACAAGGCACAACAATAGTGGGTATTTAAACCCAACAATACCAACAACAATCTCCACATCGCCGCAAAAGAAACCAAGAAAGGGAAAAAACGCCGCTTGGCATATTCAAAAATCAGTGAACAGAAGAAATACAATGTAAATGAATCAAACTTTACTGAACCCGCTTTAAAATAGTCACCAACCCCGACAAAAATCGCCACATCGCTTGTCAGAATCACAAGAAGACTGAGAAAGATGTGAACCAGGACCAGAAAGAAGTTGTAATCAAGTAGTGAAGAATAATTGAAGACTTTGACAGACACATCCTTAGGGGATTTTCGACGAAAGAACAACCGCAATCACAAGTAGAATCAACAGACCTCAAAAACATTATGTGCATGATGCAACAACTTCTAAGCCGTCAAGACGATATGATGGTAAAAATCGAAGAACAAACAAAGAAAATTGAAGAACAAGGCGAACAAATTAAGACCCTACAAAAAGAAAACGAACAGTTAAAACAACAAAACAACAAATTAGCCGCAAAAGTAAAGGAAAATGAAGTAACAAAATCCCAAAAACCACTTCCTCAAAAGCCGCGCAAGTTGGTAAGAACTTCGTCCAGCATCAGTTTGGATCAGGAAAGTTTGGCCAAGAAGCAGACGTTGAGCAAGGAGCCAGTTCGCTCAACGGAAGAGTTAATGGAAGTCGGCGCGGGCAACACCGCGTCTAACCACAGCGAGAATGGCTAGCACACCAAATGGTAGCCATTCTCAACACACATCTAGTCAGCCTAGTCAGCATTTAGATCTCATACAATGGAATTGTAATGGTTTTAGTCAGCATCGAGAAGAGATGAAACTTTTAGTATCACATTTTAAGCCAGGCATTTTATTTCTTCAAGAGACACATTTTAAACACACGGACACACCAACTCTAAGCAATTTTACTTTATATAGATTTGACGACCTATCGGGTAGCAGAGCACAGGGTGGTGTAGCCACAGCTGTTGCAGATAGGCTTTGTTCAAATAGCATTCCTTTAACCACCCCTTTACAAGCAATTGCAGTCCGAGTCCATATCCCTCAGCCTATTACCTTCTGTAATATCTACCTCCTTGAGTGGGCCCCGGTTACCAAACATAATATAAATAATCTAATATCTCAACTTCCCCGGCCCATCGTCCTATTGGGTGATTTAAACGCACACAACGCACTCTGGGGTGATACGATGGCGGATTTTAATGGAAGAGGCCGTCTTGTTACGTTTGAATTTTGGCGCCCCGGCCTGCCGCCCTTCACATGGCAAGGTCTTTGCTTATGCGTTGCTTTTGGTTCAAGGCGACCTATCTAGGCGCTGGGTTGGAGACTCCTAGCTCTAGCTAGGCCGCCCCATATTCGCTCTGTTTCTGTCTGTTCGATGGACTAGCCGATCTTCTTTCTCTCTCGAAAGCACATTTTGATCGATCGGAGATCAATTGCTGGATTGTAACGAGAGATCGGTGCCTTTTGACCACCAGACTTTGGAGACGACGGATCGGTATCGCAAGAGAGCGTGAGTAGAATCCTCCGGGAGTTGTTTAATGTTTTACACGCTTGTGGATCTGGGTTCTTTGGTTTCTCCTCTGAACCATAAAACATTAAACTTAGCTGATTCGAGTTTGAAGTATTTATTACTTGCTTTCGTCGATCGCGTTAACTTCGTTGAGATTTATGTATTCTCATTGCTCTTTGTCAGGGAGATAACAGTGCACATGTTATCCGACTGCACGGGCGTTATTTCCGTTCAGGTCTATCTAAAGTCTGGTCGTTAATTGTGCCGCTTCTAGTTTTGTAAAACCTATTCTAAATTCTATTTTGTAACCCTAACCTATCTAAATTTGATAGAAGTGCTACGTGAAGATCACGTATGTGTCTGGAACTTGGCTAGCATTTCACTAGCGTATTTTTGTAAGTACTTGCATATTGTGTGTATTATTATTTCAAGTGTATTTTTCCATGTAATTTGAATAGTGTATTTCTTATGTATTTTTGGCTCGACCTTGGGTCTGCCATCTCTCGCATTCCACGACAGGCATTTGACCTTGTGGAATATTTGATTGTACGAATTGTAAATTCCATTGTTATATTCATTACCTACCATTGTAACTTCGGTAATCTTTGATTTGTCAAGATTTAATTATCACTCTGTACGGCCATTAGGGTCCATTTCACTTTGATTATTTTTCAATATACTGACCCTCAGTTGTTCCTGTGTGGTGTAACATTAATCACCTGGTTATCTGTCGAATATACCCCTCTATTCCATCCATGTACTAATTCTATATTTTGTCTCACATTCCCGAGCCATCACCACTTGGACCAGTCACCCACACCCCTCTTCGGCTTTAGCCGGCCGGAGCAATATTTAGTTGCCAACCCAGAGTTGGGCAGGAGAAAAGGCAACAATGGCGCCCAACGTGGGGCCTGACGGGAACATCGTGGTGACCTTGATGTGAACGACGTGGTGTTGCGACTTCCTTCGACGCTATCGACTACGATTTACGAGTACCGCAGTCTTCGATCTTCGCTACGACAGCTACGGAGCCGAGAGATTCGCCGAAGGATTTAACTGGTGAGCTGTACCGTTCTTTTCCTACAATTTTGGGATACCCTACTCTTCAAGATGAATAGTAGGGTAACAGTCTTTTTGAAGAAATTTTTAATGACCATGATCTTATTATTTTAAATAATGGTGAGAAAACTCGTTTTAATGCTTACAACGGAGAGTTCTCCGCAATTGATATTTGTGTATGTACTCCAACTGTTGCACCTATGATCAATTTTTATGTCCACGACGACCTGTGCAACAGCGACCATTTCCCGATAATTTTAAACATTACTTGTGGCATCGAAGACCCGGGAAACAGCAATCGTTGGAATATTCGTCGCGCAAACTGGAAACTCTTCACTGGCTTGGCTGACTTAAAAGACTTGTAGTCGAAGATTATCAGGATCAAGTAGGCCATTTTGCTTCATCGGTCGTATAACAGGCTAATTTTTTAATATGTTGTTACAAACAGTCCAAGCAAACCACCATTCAAAATAAGTCAAAATAAAACCATCGGAACATGCCCAAAACACTTTAGACACCCAAAAGGGGGATCAAAATTTGAAAATTTGAAATCGACCATAACTTTTTCAATTTCAGTCCGATTTTCACAATCCAAAAATAAAAATGTTCAGATCAACTATCTTAAAATAGGAAAAAATAATTTGTCCATTTTTTATAATGACGCAGTCTTTTCGCTAAAACATGTGCCAAAATGGACACAAAAATCCAACATGAGGCACTTTCGATTGCTGCTGCGTCCGAGATATAACTATAATTTCCAAATAATTTGCATGATTAATTAGTCCGATCTATTGCCAACAAATTCCTTACTGGACATTTTTCCTGACTTGAAATCCACAGCTCAGTTTTTGCAATTTCCCGAACTCTGTCGTTTCGCTAAGCCGATATTTACTCTCATTCCAACCGGTTAATTGTGCGGTTGCTAAGCAATATAATTGTTCATTTTGTGATTAAAAGTTATACTTCAGCAAATATCTTAATAATACCCCCCCTTTAACTTTTTTAAACATGATTTATTTGATTCGTGCCTCACCAATGGACTGCCACCTTGACGCGGTGGTGGGGCTTAAGGGACCGGTTCGCATAGCGAGTTGGTCCCAACCAAGTGCAGTCCAGGGTCGGCCTAGTCCCATGCCCTCCCTTGAATTTGCGGTCCCCTCGGGCCGGCCTCCCCCCTCGAGATGGTGATCCCCCTGAAATCGAGTCCCACCGGCCAGAAGCCTCCCCTCCCCCCCCCCCCCCCCGGTCCGTCCCCAGTCCGGCCTGGCCATCCCACCAGTGCTGGACTCCCCCGGATCGGGCCAGTTAGGTCGACCCCTCCCGATGACCTCCACTTATTATCAACAAAGTTAAATGCAAAAATTAATGTGCGCAATATAACCTCGTCGTTGACGCGCCGTTAAACAATAATAATCTAATCTATTTGATTCGTGCTTGCGTTTCAAGATGGCGGCCCACTAAAGATGGCATCCATTGTAATTATAGGGGTAAGGCAATATCTTGGCTCCCGTTGACCCGATTTTAAATTTTTTTAGCTCAAATTGGGGCTGAATAATTTCCGTATCTTTTCCATAACATGAATATCATATATCGCACGGTAATTGAATTATAATTATTGTTAATAATGCGTATTGGATGAAAGGCTTTCATCAACGCTTATTTTTTTATTCTCGATAAACCGTTTTCCAATATAATTTACATAAAGGCGCGTAGGATGGGGGAGGGGGCTGGGGGAATACCCCCCACACTTGAGCAGTCTACCCCCCCCCCCCCCCCCCCAAATAATCATACAAAATTAAGATTCCCCCCCCCCCCCATGATGTATGTAGTTCCTACGCGCATGTATACTTGTAATTTCATTAGCCCTCATTTGGTATTCTCATTGTTCTAATCGATGGACGTACACTTGGCCAAACAAAACTTGAACGTTCAATAAATCTGATAGGCTGATAAATGTACGATCGCACCATCAGAAGTCAGTCTAAGCGATCTCATTGTCTCACTCTAGTAGGTGACCTCACATTTCAATGATAATAACAAGCTTTGATTGGTTACGGGGCATGACCAGCATTCATTCAAATTTGTTCAGCGTTCAATTTTTGTTTGGCCGAGTGTACATGTGCGTGGCCTTTCAATTCCATATGCCAAAGACATACATCTCTACCTCCTCACAATACAACAATACAATAATACAACAATTTTATTAGATTTCGTCGAAGTGTGGTTTAAAAATTTCCTGTGTAATCCTAATGATGTGCTGATGTGAATAATATTGTATAGATGTTGCAATACCTAATATGAAATCCGTCTTTGGTAACTTTTTATCAAAATTATTTATTATTCCAAAATAAAATTACCCCAAAAGAGGCAATTTCAAAAGCCCAAATTTGAAGTTGAAGTCCAAATTTAAAATAAAAATCCTTATCGCAAGATACATACTTTGGTGAATGTGTGTCCACACAAATTAAATGGCAGCCGCTCACTCCCTACCATCTTCCTACCAAAGCAAAGAATCCTGGCGCCGTCGCTGCATTTTGCAACACCATTTGAGTAAATTTTGACTTAACAGCATTTTGAGGCAGTGCACCTTGAATATTATATTATTTATAGTTTCAAGAAGAGTTCTTTCAGGAAGGGGTTTTCAACTTGTTTACTCTCCTTTTATTATATATGAATGTATTGACGTATTGAGGAATATTTTTGTGTATAGGTACAATCAAAATAACACCCTCTCAAAATATCATTTTTGGAAATTGTTCTTAATTCTCTTCTTTTAAACACAACTTGAAATGGCTGTGATGTGGGTGGGGGGGATGTTTTTCTTTCAAAACATAATGCGACGATTCATATTCATTCTCCTAGTTAGAGATATAAAGTTCAATTGGCTTTTCCTTTTTTCCTGTTTCCTAAACTTCGTATGAACTAAAGACATAACTATTTGGCTAGGGAAATAAAAGTGAACAAATAGATTGAGGGAAGGTTTCTGCTGTTCATTACATTTATGTTTCTATCATAATGCGAGTAAACTGTTTAAACAAATTGTGCCATTTACATTAAAATTTGTACCTACTTTACAGGACGTACACTCAACAAAAGATAAAACGGTATTCGAAAGAAACGGATAGCTGCAGAAAAAGGTTTGAAGGCATGGCATCATTCGATGAAGTCTATGCTAACTCGTCATCTAACTCTAGTATGTGAGCTCTGATTTCATTGATAATAATAAGGAATGATTTGATTACCAAGGGACCTGACAACAAGCTGTCAATCGTTTCGTTCAACTACATTTTATGATTTGTTGAGTACTTTGATTCTATCTGAACGTACGCAGCAGTGACCTGACCAAAAAGATGAATGTAAGAACTATAAACTCTACTATGCAAAAATAGAGTTCCGTCGAAGTGTTGCAGAGGTAACTGAATTTACAAAATGAGGAAATCAAAGGACATAAAAGAGTTGGAAGTGAAACTCTGAGCTACGAACTTGGAAATGAGTATAGAGGTTGTTGGTGTGGGAGAATAAAAGGGGTATAATGTGAGCTCACCATTGATGGAGGATTGAGGAAGATCGAACAACCATGAAGAGAGAATCGGGAAGGACGTTGAAAGTTAAGTAGGTAGAGTAAACACGTGAAAGAAGTGGAGAGTAATGGAAGATCAGAATAGATAGGGGAACATAGATGGCGTGGCCTTGTGGAAAAAAATGGGATAACAAGAAGCAGAGAAGGTAGAGAGGGAAGTCTCGGGCATATGGAATTGAAAGTACACGCACTAGAAAGGCCACGCACACGTACGTTCATCGATTAGAACAATGAGAATACGAAATGAGAGCTAATGAAATTACAAGCATACAGGCGTGTAGGAACTACATACATCATTGGGGGGGGGGGGGGGGGGGGGGGGGGGGGGGATTGCGGCAACCGGAGAGAAGTCTGGGGGCGGGCCCCCCAGTTGTAGCCCCGCAGGATATTTTTTAGTATTTGAACAATTTAATAGTGATTTTGGGTCTCAAAAATGCACAAACTACTTAAACAACCCTTTAAGTGAATCTGCTCAAATCACAACAAACAACCCCCTAGTGTTGTCCAGCAGGGCGTTTTGTTTAATCTAAACAATTTAAGAGATTCTGGGACGCTAAATTTAATTTGCATGGTAAATGAGAGGTAACACTGCTCGATTGTGGGGGGGGGAGAGATCCCCCCCCCCCCTTCTACACGCCAGTAAGTATCATATTTTGAAAGGTTTCGTAGGTTTTTGTCTAAATAGAAATTTAATTCTTAATATTTTTTTATTATCACATATTTATTTACATTTATAAACACTTAATTCCACACTAAGTAGAGTAAAAATTTCTTATAGGCTAAATACATTTAGTAATGCCGGCTAGCCAGGCCTGTCACATTTGTCTTCCTTCTCATCCTCCTCCCCTCCTTCCTTTTTTCTTCTTGTTCTTCTTCTCCTTCTTCTTATTCTTCTTCTTCTCCTCCGTCTTTTTCTTCTTCATCCTCATCCTCCTCTACTACCTCCACTTTAGTAACTATTTGTTCCCATAATTCTTGATTTTCCCACAAATGTTTCCTTTCAACTTCTTCCCATCTTTCACCTCGTTCCTCAACATCTCTTTTCACCTGTTCAATCCATCTATCTCTTGGCCTCCCAACTTTTCTTTTACCTTCCACATACTTTCCAAATTCACTTTTGGCTCTTCTACTGTCTTTCATTCTCTTAAGTTTACCAAACCACCTCAGTCTTTCTCGCCCAATTTTGAACCCAACACTCTCCACACCCATCTTCTTCCTTATCACCATACTTCTTACATGTTCCTTCATCGATATATTTGCCATTCCTCTCACGAACTTCATCTCTTCTGCTTGTACCATACTCTCCTCCTTCCATCCCAAATTCCACGTCACCGCCCCATAACATAATATCGGTAAAAAATATTGCTTGTATAATACTAATTTAAATTTAAGTGGTAAATCCCTATTCCATACTAATTTTCTAACTTTTTGATAAAACCCGTCTGCTTTCTGTATTCTTCTTTTAACTTCTTTCGAACACTTTCCGTCTTTTGTAACCAAACTTCCTAGATAACTAAAATCTTCTACTTGTTTAATATCTTTTCCATCCAATTTCAAACCATTTCTTACAAGCCCATTTTTCTTCTTCTCCAAAACCAAATATTCACTCTTCTCACTACTAATCTTCATTCCATATCTTTTTATCACTTCGTTCCACACATCCACTTTCTTCTGTACCAACTCTTCAGTCTCTCCCCAAATTACAACATCATCCGCATATACCCCAGTTTGCGAATCTAGATCTTCATTCCTTTCCACCTCCCGAATTATATCATCCATTACCATAATGAACAGCAAAGGTGACAACACACTGCCTTGCCTTACTCCTGATCTCACACTAAACCAGCCCGTTCTTCCTCCCACTGTTTCCACACAACTCTCACATCCAACATACAAACTCTGTACTCTTTCAATCAACTTCTTGTCTATTTCCCTCTTTTCTAAACTCTCCCACACCCTATCCCTTGGCAAATGATCATACGCTTTTTCAATATCCAGAAACACTAACCATATTTCCTTTCCCATCTCCCAATTTCTCTCCATAATGGTCCTTATAGCGAATATAAGGTCTATCGTAGATCTGTTTCTTCTAAATCCATATTGTTCATCTTTCAAATCCTCTTCAACTACACTTCGTATCCTCTTCTCTATAATTCGTTCGTATATCTTCGCTCCTTGGCTCATGAGTGTTATCCCTCTATAGTTGCTACATTTCTTGCGATCCCCTTTCTTAAACAATGGTACAATAACACCTCTCCTCCAATCCCTTGGTACAGTTTTTTGAATCCATGCCGATGCCACAACTCTGTAAAACCACTCCAATCCAGCTTTACCACCTGCCTTTATCATTTCCACACTTATCTCATCCACACCCGGCGATCTTCCATTTTTCATCCCTTTTACTGCCACCTCAACTTCCCCAAACATTACCATATCATCTTGACAATTCAATTTATCGCACTCTTCACTTATTTCCTTGTCTTCAGTACCACCTTTGTCATCATTCAATAACTTTGAAAAGTAGTGCTTCCACATATCTTGTATTTCCTCCACATCATTTGTAAGGCATCCCCTTTCATTTACCATATAATTAGTTGTTCTATTATCTTGCCTCTTACATTTTACTACAGAATATAACATCTTTTTGTTTGCCTCAAAGTCCCTCTCTAGACATTCAACAAATTCGTTCATTGTCTTCGATTTTTCTTCTGAAACCAAAAAGTGAACATATCTCTTCATCCTTTGATAGTTATTTATATTCAATATTGTTCTGCACTCTTCTTTTTTAACCCATGCTTTTCTTTTCTTTCTTACTGCACACTTAATTGCATTTGTCCACCACGGTGTTTCCTTTCTTCTTCTCAATCCCTTTGTCCTCCCGCATATATTTTCTGTAATAGTCAATATAGCATTTTTAAAACTCATCCATTCTTCTTCTACCAAATTAAGATCCCCAACTGGCATATTTTCTTCTATTGCCATTTTAAATTATTTTCTTATTTCATCATTCTGCAATCTCCATACCTTCAATTTTCTTCTTCTCTTCGCTTTTCTTCTTTCAACACATTTTCTTGGCATTCGTATATCCGCTATTAATAGTCGATGATCACCATCAAACGCCACATGCGGTACAACCTTTACATCCAATACCATTTTTCTAAGTGCGTCACTGTATATTATATAATCAATTACCGATTTCGATCTCCCATCCCAACCATACCTCGTGGTCATATTCTTTTCATTCTTCTCAAACATACTATTTCCAATCACCAATCCATTTCTTGCACAAACTTCTAACAAATTTTCTCCTTCCTTATTCCTGGATCCATATCCATTTTTTCCCAAAACCTTTTCAAATCCTCTTCTTTCTCTTCCAACCTTTGCATTTAAGTCACCCATTACAAATGTACTTTCAAGAGATATATTTTCTTCTACAAGCTCAAGAAAAGTTTCTTTTTCAGCCATTTTCCTTCCAACTTGAGGTGCATAAACTTGTAAAATTTCTACTAACATTTCTTCGAAAAACAATTTCAATTTAATTAACCTCTCATTGATGTACTCTACTTGCACAACCTTGCTTTTCATTTCTTGACACAGTATAATTGCAACTCCAAATTTACATTCTTTATCACCACACCAATATATACAATAACCATCTCTCAATTCTTTATACCCTTCTCCTCTCCATTTTGTTTCACTCAAACCCAACACATGCATCTTTCTCTCTTTCATTTCATCAATCACTTCTTCTATTTTCCCATTTAACGTGACAATATTTATTGTTCCCATCCTTATAACTTCTCTTCTTCTATATCTGTAACCTCCACCTTCCCTATTAGTCTTGCTTTTCTTCACAAACTTCATCATTCTCCTTCCTATAATATTATCCTTGAAACCCAACTTGTCCGAAAACCCCGCTTCGACTGAGTCCAAACATTCTTCTTGTTAATAACAACTTTCTCCTCAACCCTCATTTTCAATTTTCTTCCAACTTCTCGGGCCCACTTCCTTCTATCCATCAAGAATCCTGGTGTGTATTCCAATTCAATATATTCCACCTCTTTCTCTTTCGCCATCTTCTTCAACCCTTCATTCAAAGTTACTGAGTAATTACTTAGTAAACCCACAATACCTATTTTTATCTTTGGACCAAAAAAGGTTGTAGAGACTTGCATCAAATCCTCAAAATCTTTCATTATCTCGTCTTTATCCAACCGATTCCAAACTTCCCTATTTCCCACTTGAAAAATTACTTTCTTCAGCCCACTCTGTTTTGCATAACATCCATCTTCAATTCTTGCAGTAATTTCCCTGATTTTTATTCCAGGCTCCCTTCTCACATGACATCCCTCACCCAACGCGAAAACCCAGGCTTCACTGCCACTCACATCTCCCATCAATAAAATTGTATCTTCCAATGCTCTATTCTCTTCAAACGACTTTTGATTATCATCACTCCTCTTCAAATGACTCTTCTCGGACTTCTCTTCATAATCTTGATCATCTTTTTCCTGAGTATCGTTCTCAATCATCATGTTATTCATATTTTAATAACATATTAATAACATAATAACATAATAACATATCATATTGTAAGTATCATATTTTGAAAGGTTTCGTAGGTTTTTGTCTAAATAGAAATTTAATTCTTAATTATGAAATAAAATTCATTATAATATCTTAATTTTGTATGATTATTTGGGGGGGGGGGGGTAGACTGCTCAAGTGTGGGGGGTATTCCCCCAGCCCCCTCACCCATCCTACGCGCCTTTATGTAAATTATATTGGAAAACGGTTTATCGAGAATAAAAAAATAAGCGTTGATGAAAGCCTTTCATCCAATACGCATTATTAACAATAATTATAATTCAATTACCGTGCGATATATGATATTCATGTTATGGAAAAGATACGGAAATTATTCAGCCCCAATTTGAGCTAAAAAAATTTAAAATCGGGTCAACGGGAGCCAAGATATTGCCTTACCCCTATAATTATAATGGATGCCATCTTTAGTGGGCCGCCATCTTGAAACGCAAGCACGAATCAAATAAATCATAATTAAAAAAAGTTAATGGGGGGGGTCTTATTGAGATATTTGCTGAAGTATAACTTTAAATCACAAAATGAACAATTATATTGCTTAGCAACCGCACAATTAACCGGTTGGAATGAGAGTAAATATCGGCTTAGCGAAACGACAGAGTTCGGGAAATTGCAAAAACTGAGCTGTGGATTTCAAGTCAGGAAAAATGTCCAGTGAGGAATTTGTTGGCAATAGATTGGACTAATTAATCATGCAAATTATTTGGAAATTATAGTTATATCTCGGACGCAGCAGCAATCTAAAGTGCCTCATGTTGGATTTTTGTGTCCATTTTGGCACATGTTTTAGCGAAAAGACTGCGTCATTATAAAAAAATTGACACAAATTATTTTTTTCTATTTTTAGATAGTTGATCTGAACATTTTTATTTTTGGATTGTGAAAATCGGACTGAAATTGAAAAAGTTATGGTCGATTTCAAATTTTCAAATTTTGATCCCCCTTTTGGGTGTCTCGAGTGTTTTGGGCATGTTCCGATGGTTTTATTTTGACTTATTTTGAATGGTGGTTTTCTTGGACTGTTTGTAACAACATATTAAAAAATCAGCCTGTTATCTTTTGTTTTGATCTTTTGTTTTGTTTCTTTTAGTAAGAAGTTATAGTCCTCGCTCTTCACATTTTGTGAACTTTTTCCTGTAATACCTGCAGTATTATTATAAATTTCATATCATTTTGTTCCATTAACACTACTTAACATTTTGAGCTGAAAATACCTCCTTTGAAGAATCGCAGTGAGTTGATTTATGCAGATTTGTGTTTGAATTTCATCAAAAATATTTTCAATGGAGAGAAAAATTGACTACATTTTCAAGATTTGATTAGCAGAGCCTACTGGAACATGACGTCAAGTGTCAACTTCTGCCCAAGGCGTATAGATGGACATGGACATAAGAAGAGAAATTTTAAACTCATATATTATGTTTTTGTTATTATCGCTATTCGTATGGTTTTGATAAGTGAAAAAGCCCGGAGAAACACGGACTATGTTTCAAAAATCTCTGAAATAATTGACAACTCGTTCACCACCGGTTATCTGGATCTGAAAAAACCTCACTGTTCAGTTCCTGCACTCCTACCATGTGTTGACAGTATATCGCAGAAGAGATGTTACAGAACCCATAGATTTGTATTTTTGAACATCTTCATGAGAGCTGTGCGAATTTCCAGTAGCATGGTGATATTTACTTTGCTAGCTTTATGTGGCGACGTTGAATGTAATCCGGGGCCAGTTTGTTTAATATGCCAAACGAGTGGAAGAAAAAATCAGCGTTTCCTAACTTGCCATATCTAGTGGAGCGGTCGCTCCACCCAGCCAAGTCGTACTATACACTCACAGTCACTCAACATACCGTAAATGCCTAATAAACTGAGGAGCAGACCAAACACTTTTACTGTAAGCAACAACATGGCATTTTCGGCCTACTGGATCTCAAAATTGGTAAATCTCACATTGTTGCGAAATATCTTAATTTCGAGCTATGGCCCACCCCACTACATATACCAAATTTGGGAACAATAGGTTATGCCATTTGCGCGCTAGAGGACCGAGAAAACAGTGAAATTACACCACTTTCTGATTCTGAAGATGATGATGATTCTGATATCACGAAACGTCGCTATCACCGCCACAGCCTAAACGGCTGAACCGATCGACCTGAAATTTTTACCACATGTGCACTTTTGGCGTCTGAGGTGCCTTTTTATAAAACCAACCGGAAGCCGCCATTTTGAAACCGGAAGTGACGTCATAACTCAAAAACGTCTGGACCGATTAGAACGAAATTAGCGCCATTCGATTTAGATGGTCATCTATATGAAGAATCAATAAAAAAAATATTATTTTCTTATTTTCTAAACCGGAAGTGACGTCATAAATACGCAATATTTAACTTATTTCAACAAATTATACTTAAAATACGTACATAATTAACTTACATTGTAACATAGACAATACAATTTATATATTCAAGGTAGCAGTGTTCTCGGCCGCCATTCCTGAAACCGGAAGTGACGTCATATATCTAAAACGCCTGTACCGATTGCAACTGAACTAGCTCCTGCGTATTCATTCTGCTATTTATTTGAAAAATCAATTGTGAAAAATGAATAAATAAATTAATGGTACCGGAAATGGCGGCAGGAACCACTAAATGAAACCGGAAGTGACGTCATATATTACAAACGGCATGACCGATTTTACGGAAATATAGGGATTAGGAATTCAGATGGTCGTTCATGAAGGTATCAACTAGATAAAACTAGATTGTTTTCTTATTACCTATACCGGAATTCGGCCGCTATTTCAAAACCGGAAGTGACGTCATGTATCGAAAACGGCTGGATCGATTATAACGAAACTTAAGCTATTCTTCTTGGATAATCATTTTCATCTTATACCAAACGCAACTTTTCATAGTAACCAAATCGGTTGAGGCGTATTTTTTTAAAGAAATTAGTCCCTGCTCGGACATGTGCTACAAGCTGTATGAATAAACTAACAAAAGAAGTGATATCCCAGAAAAAACACTCCGTGTAAAAATACCAGCCAAGTCTCTTTAACTATAAAAAAAAATAGAAGAAATCTAAAAATTCAGCACTGAAAAGGAGTGATATCAAAAAAGGAGCCAAGTCAACGAACTTTCCAAATTTTAATCGTACCATTGAAATAAAAATATCAACCCCCGAGAAATACTTAAAAAAAGGACTTGGCGCATCGTTTTTTTAAAGACATTTTTCTATTCTTAAGCTTATGCCAGTCACATACTACGTAGTTCAGAAATGCCTAGAAAAATTGGGACAAAACTTTCAAATTAAATATTGAACATTCTGTAAAATATTTTAAATTTAAATATAAGTACGCAAAGAAACATAGCATTGTCTTACAAGCAATAAATACAGAACAGTTGTGTTTGTGATTGGTAGGTACCTATAGTTTTGTGGGTACATCAACATACCTACTACAGCATTATACTTTGAACCTTCTCGCCGTGTAATTAATTGCTATTAATTAACATTTTATACCAAAAAAATTCATAAATTACATAACGTATTACTTTAGATAAAAATCTAGTCAGTAATTATTTGAGCAGCATGGCTCAGTGCACTAGTCACTTATACAAATCTCATTGACGGCCTTCTTGTAATGAGCGCTTTCGCTATTTCCCTCAGTCACGATATTGAGAAGTATGATTGATTAATATGACCCTAGAAATAGTGGCAATAACGAATAGACTAGGCCGCTTCCGTTTATTCGTTATTCGTTTATCCGTTTATTTCCTCTGAATATTGACAAAATACCAAAACTGCCAGTAGGTAAGAGTACTAGTTATATTAAAACGTAGTATGATTCGTCGATAATGAATGTGATATACTCAGGAAAATATACTTGTAGAGTTCTTCCTATACTTTTAGGATAGAAAAGTGTCTTTAAAAAAACGATGCGCCAAGTCCTTTTTTTAAGTATTTCTCGGGGGTTGATATTTTTATTTCAATGGTACGATTAAAATTTGGAAAATTCGTTGACTTGGCTCCTTTTTTGATATCACTCCTTTTCAGTGCTGAATTTTTAGATTTCTTCTATTTTTTTTTATAGTTAAAGAGACTTGGCTGGTATTTTTACACGGAGTGTTTTTTCTGGGTTTGTAGTACATCAAGCCATCAAACTTGTGCCAAACTTACTGGTAAAATAACTCACTGGACGTGCTGGAGTTGTTCTATGCCTGATTTTTCCAGTTCATTCTTTGATGTAAATGCTGTTACAAATGATTCCGATTCCAACGTATGGAAGACCACACGAAGAAGGGGGAAAATATCTTGCCTATCATTCAATGCTCGCAGTATGAAGAACAAGAAGAGATATCCTCAAACCCAAGCTTGGCTGGAGGCGCTTGATCCTACTGTAATATCAGTCTGCGAGACCTGGCTTGATCCTTCCATCAATGATTTAGAAATAATTTCTGACAAATATCTGGTCTTCAGAAAAGATAGAACATCCATAGGAACGGGTGAGTCTCGACGAGGAGGAGGCGTTTTATTAGCTGTCAAACCATTCTTACAGCCAACTAGAATGACATCGCTGGAAAACAATGCTGAGATTTTATGGGTCAGTTTGAAATGTGGAGACCAACATATCCTGCTTGGTTCAGCTTATAGGGCGCCTAATAGTTCGGACGTAGTAAACAATGACTTGATGGAGTCAATTGAGAAGGTGCAGGAGATTCAACATAGATACGACGGAATATTTTTGTGCGGTGATTTTAATCTTGACATTGTTTGGGGTCGTGATTATGCGAGAGCTACTAATAGTCTCTGTGACAACTTTCTCTCTTCCTTTCTGAATGTTGTGCCTTATCAGATGGTGACTGAAGCTACACGCATTACCACAACATCTCGTGCCATTCTTGATCTTGTCTTGACCAATAATCCCTCCAAAGTAACTGATCTGGAAGTTATTCCTGGGGTAAGTGACCACATGGCTGTATCCTTTCAACTTAATTGGCAACCACCGAAACAGAAAATCGTTCGACGCTCAATGAGGAACTATCGCATGGCTAATTGGCCCCTGCTACGTGAAATGCTGTGTCAAGAAATGCAGAATATTGTGTCTTTGGATGTTGAGTCTGCCTGGGCAGAATGGAAGACAATTTTCTGGAGCTGTGGTAACCGAGCTATTCCATGTCGTATTGTGAGTTCCAAGAGGAGAGCACCGTGGATAGGGGGAGATATTATTCACAAGAGTGGAAGTTCGGCACCGAAACATTTTGATTTGGGTGGGAACAAGGAAAACAATTCTCAGAAGATTGCTGAAGCATTTGTACAACATTTCCGTACTAATTTTACCGAAGATCTTGGAGAATCTGACGGAAGTTTTCAATCTCAAGGAGGTGTGCAGACCTATCATCTAAACACAATTTCCTTTCATCCTATTCTTGTTGAGAGAGCGTTGAAAAAGTTGAAGCCGGACTCTGCCACTGGCCCTGATGATATACCTGCAAGGATTCTGCATGAATGCGCTAGGGAACTGTCACCATCTCTAAGTGTCTTGTTTGATATATCTATGAGGACTGGCGCATCACCTTTCCAGTGGAAACAGGCCAACGTTGTCCCTATATTTAAATCAGGTAATCGAAGTTCCATTTGTAATTATAGGCCAATATCGTTAACTTCAGTGGTAGGTAAAATTATGGAGAAAGTTGTGTCTTGGGAACTCTTACTACATTTGCAACAGATAAATGCAATAAATTCGCATCAGCATGGATTCCTTCCTCGAAGATCTTGCATCACTTTGCTTACAAAAGCTATTGATGACTGGCAGTTTTATCTGGATAAAGTAGCAGGTGCCAGAATAGATGTGATATCCCTCGACTGGGCTAAAGCTTTTGATAGGGTTCAGCATAATAGACTCCTCATAAAGCTAAAAGCTCATAATATATCGGGCGAACTGCTTTAGTGGATGCGTGGTTTTCTGATTGGTAGGAAGATATATATATATATTGTGAGTATTTTACAGCACAGGCCGTTTCTCACACCCCAATCGCCACCTCTCCTTGTCCATCCAACCATCTTCCAGCAAGTTTCTTCTCCCCATTGCCTCCTTTACATCTTCTTGCCATTCTCTCGGCGGTCGGCCCCTTTTCCTCCTCTCTGGAGGGGTCCAATGCCATATCTTCAGGGGCCACCTATGGGGATCCATTCTTCTTAAGTGTCCATACCAGCACAATCTCCTTCGCTCTATCTCCTCTACCACTGTTTCTTCCTTCTTCATCCAACTCCGTATCTGTTCATTCCTAATATGCTCAATTCTTGACACCCTACAACTTCTTCTGAGCGCATCCATTTCAACCGCCATCAACCTCTCTTTATCCCTTTATCCGATGCGCCGGTAGGAAGATGCGTGTCATATTTGATGGGGCTCATTCAACAGATCAAAATGTTTTATCGGGAGTGCCACAGGGATCTGTTCTTGGGCCTTTACTGTTTACCATCTTCATGTTAGACCTGCCTAACTGTGTAACTTCTACCATGTGTCAATATGCAGATGATTGCACACTATACAGACACATTCAAAGCCTGGAGGATGTGCAGCTTCTACAACAAGACTTACTGAGCATAGAAGACTGGTGTAAAACAAATTATTTGGACCTTAATCTTAAAAAATGCCAGTATATTTCAATTTCAAGATCCAAGAAAAGGATGACTCATGTGTACAAGATCAGCGATATGGTGATAGAATGCTGCGAATCCATGCGAATTCTTGGTATAACAGTTTGCAGTGACCTGAAGTGGAATGTACAGACGGAGATCGTGAGAAGAAAATCTGCCAGAGTCCTCAATTTTGTAACCAGAATTTTACATCATGCAAGTCCCAAAGTGAAGAGAAGTATTTACCTTGGCCTCGTCAGACCGATAATTTCATACGGTATACCAGCTTGGCATCCAACAACTTCTGCCAACATCAATAAGCTGGAGAGAATAAGAAGAAAGCGACAAAATTTATTACTGGTAGAAGAGATTTATGCAGTATAGACCGTCTTAAACTTACAAGTCTAATTTCTATTCAAAATTTTTTTCAAGAAGCAGACATTTTATTTTTAAAAAAGATTATTTTGCAAATGGTGGACATGGGTCCAATTAATCGTATATCTGTAAATTTAACGAACATAACAAGAACCAATCTGATTGGGATTGGGATTGGGATTGTGACAACGACATGGTGCAAGTCATCTGCGAGCCCACGCATCTACCAAATAACATCCTGGATATTTTCCTGGTCTCACCGCCAGCCATCGTTTCCAAGAGCTCAGTAGAACCTGGTATCAGTGATCATAGGATCATTGTAGTTGAAGTAAACATCACCTCTGATCGCCAGCCTCCAAAACCACCGAAGTTAGTCTGGTTGTACAGAAAGGCGGATGTCCACTCGATGACAATATTTCTTATGGAAGCCTTCGAAAAGTGGAGCACACAAGTAGGTGACATCTGCACATACTGGGACAGCTTCAAGGTTCTGCTGGAATCGGCGCGGAGCTCGTTTGTACCACAGCGGCAAGTAAAGCAGAGCGACGATCCTGTATATTTTAATAAGAAGATCATATCATTAAAGCGGAAATGCAGAAAGGCCTACAAATGTAGGAAGATCAACGTGGACAACTTCAAGGCCCTATCAAAGGAACTAATGGAAGAAAAGAAAAAAGCTCTCGACTATCACATGGTTAAGCTCTTGGATATTGACAATCCTGGAAACTGGCGCCAATTCCACAAACATGTCAATGGTAAGAAGGGACAACAACACCAAATCCCCCCCCTCCAGTCTCCAGACGGAATGGCTACCACAGATACTGACATAGCTAATCTCCTAAACACCACATACGAATCTGTCTTCAACTCTGATCCGTGCTGGTCTATCACAAACCGTAGCCCGCAGAGTGCAGTCGCAAGTCATGAACTGACCTCCCCCTTCATCCTGGGTAAGAAGACTATTCGCAAAGCGTTGAACAAGCTTCGATTCAACACAGGAGCAGGCCCAGACAATATAACATCACAGCTGATTAAAACGGCCCAGTTTGCCGTTATCCCCTACCTTGATTTTCTTTTCTCCATCTCTTTAAACAACAGCCAGATCCCGGCCGATTGGAGTACCGCAATAGTCCATCCCATCTACAAAAGTGGCCCTCGAAGCAACCCCTCGAACTACAGGCCCATTAGCAGCACGTCGATCATCTGCAAAACCATGGAGAGACTTCTAGTTGATTATATCCACTCACAGTGGAAAAAAAGTAATTGGTTAGGGGATACCCAGCACGGATTCCGTCAGGGCTTCTCTTGCGAAACGGCCATTGCAGGGTTCACGCAAGAAGTAATCGAGCTTTTGGACAAGGGGCTTCAAGTTGACGCTGTTCTCTTTGACTTCTCCAAAGCATTCGATGTCGTCCCGCACAACATCATCATGGACGTCTTCTCTGCAATGGATCTTGATAGAAGAGTGGTCGACTGGATCGGCCTATTCCTCTCAGGAAGAACTCAAAAAGTCCAAGTTGGTAACTCCACCTCAAACCCAGTACCAATCCCATCTGGGGTACCCCAAGGCTCGGTTTTGGGGCCAACCCTCTTCATTGGATTCAACAATAGTTTAGCTGAGGTAATTACGTCTTCCAAGAAGCTGTTTGCTGATGACCTAATTATCTATGCTGTTATCCGTGACGTCTCCGACCGTGAGAAGCTTCAAGGTGACATTGAACGGATCGAGCAATGGGTTGTAGCAAATGGAATGCAACTTAATGCTGCTAAATCTTCAGTTGTCAGCTTCACGAGAAAGCGGAGCCAAATACCAACTAGTTATAACATCAATGGTCAAAACGTGGAAAAGTCATCATCCTGCAAATACCTTGGAATTACTCTGTCTTCGGACATGAACTGGACGCCTCACATCAACAAATTAACAGCCAAAGCAAGAAAGATGCTTCACTTTGTTATGCGTAACATCAAAGGCAGCCTCCCCAAGACAAGAGACTACGCATACAAGTGCCTAATTAGACCGCTGCTGGAATACTGCTCTGGAGTCTGGGATCCCCACACTGAGGCAGCAATCCATTCCATAGAAATGGTCCAAAGAAAAGTGGCAAGGTACGTCTGGAACTGCCATCGGAGATGGAATAAGAAGACGCAGCGACCACACACCAGCGTCTCAAGACTCGTCGACGACCTTCACTGGAAATCGCTGGCTTCCCGCCGCAAGAAATGCAGTCTTCGATACCTCTTCAAGACCGTCTCCGGACAGCCTGGATGGCAGGATCTCCACCATCTGGTCAAGCCTCCCACGTTCTTTGGCCGCTTGGACCACAAGAGGAAACTCCATCTTCCGAGGCACAAGACAGACATGGGCAGATACTCCCTCCTCGGCAGATCAGTACGATTGTGGAACCAACTTCCAAAGGACTTGGAGGATGTGGAGACCATCGTGGACTTTAATAAGTTAATCGAAGTGTTTCCCTAAATCGTGTCTTCCTCAATCTTCTACCTCCATTACTGTCCTGCTGTCATCTTTCACCTCTGTATTCACTTATGTATTCACTGTTTCACTTATGAAACATGGCATCTTCATCCTAATATTACTACCTCTTCACCTATTTACTGGACCTATTTACATAACTCAACTAAGATTAATTTTCTTGAGAAGGTGCAGCATGCATCCACATTATTATTGTTTGTACTCATCATCACATCACTCATCTCATTAATTTCATTATTCTACATAGCTACTAGATTTTTAATGTCGAGATGCATCTATTATAATTATTGTTATATTTTTCATGTTCTCACCCTCTCATCCTATCATTATTACCATACATATATCACAATTATTACTAGGTACTATTAGTAATTGTTATTACTACTTTATCATTTTGAGATACTATTATCATATTATACGTTCTGCCACCGTGTATTGTATCACAAAGCGGATCAATAAAGCATACATACTGGGATGATCACGCCACCATTTGCAAGGACGGTCAGTTATCAAAATAGTTTTTACTGCAGAACATCTAAATTTTTTAATAATCTACCAGCTAATATTAGGGAACAGAATGATTTTCATATTTTCAAATCTTTATTGCGAAATTTGTTATCTAATTTTTTTTTTTTTTTTTTTTTTTTTTTTTTTTTTTACGTTTGGAGTTTATGTTACTTTATAGTTCCATTACAATGCCTACTGTTATTTTAATTTATATAGTATATTTATTTTACAGCTGGTAGTGGGGCACTTGTGCTATGGGGATTGTCCTATTCCCACTACCAGCAAAACACTGTATATTTTTTGGTGTTTTGAAAATAAATAATAATAATAATAATACGACCGATGAAGCAAACTTCTTTATTTGAAGAGATAGCCGTTTGATAATCCTAGACTATTGGTACATCATCTTGTTGTACAATCCAAAGTTGATTTTATTACAAATACTATTATAGCTGCTGCGGAGGAGAGCATTCCCACAATATCAAGCAAACCAAGACGTATCCCAGTTCCTTGGTGGACTGAGGAATGTGGTGAAGCCATCCGCAACAGAAAGAGAGCCCTCAGAAATTTTAACAGAACTCCATCGAACGCCAACTTAGATAATTTTAAACGACTCAGAGCGGTTGCACATAGGACAATAGTGCAGGCAAAGAAGGCATCCTGGAACACCTATGTATCGACCATTACACATTACACCTCCTCCTAAAAAGTATGGAATCGCATCAAAAAGATCGAAGGAAAATTTAAAAACTCAAGTATTGCAGGCATAGAATCAAATGGAACCATTGTTACTTCTCCAAAAGATATTGCCAGCATCATTGGTCAGCATTACTCCGACACCTCAAGCTCACAACATTATTCGCAGTCTTTCCAGAATATCAAGCGAACAGAAGAAGCTAAAAACCTGAATTTCTCCTCCACCAACAGTGAGAGCTACAACGATTTATTTAGTATTTGGGAATTAGAGCACGCAATATCATCATGTAAAGGCACATCGCCAGGAGTCGACAGAATTCACAATCATTTTCTCCAGCATCTTTCATCTGAAGCATTGGGCTACCTGTTACAATTCTATAATTTATCTGGGTGAACGACTCTTTCCCAGATGAGTGGAGGGAGGCGATCCAGATTCCTATTTTGAAACAAGGTAAAGACAAGCGCATTCCATCGAGCTATCGTCCTGTTTCTCTGACCAGTTGTCTGTGTAAGACAATGGAGAGGATGATTTACCGCCGACTTGGTTGGTGGTTAGAACGTCAAAATCTGCTCTGCATTGTAGAGTCTGGTTTCAGACGAAGTAGGAACACCCTCGATCATCTTATTTGCATGGAGAGTTTTATGCAGGATGCATTTTTAAACAAACAGCATGTTTTAGCAGTATATTTTGATCTTGAGAAAGCCTATGACACTACATGGAGTTTTAACATTTTAAAAACCTTGACATGGGGATTAGGGGTCACCTGTCATCTTTTATTATACATTTTATGTCGAACCGCCGTTTTCGTGTTCGAATTGGCAATGTTTTATCTGACAGTTTTGTTCAGGAAAATGGAATCCCTCAAGGGTCAGTGATTAGTGTCACGTTATTTGCCGTTGCAATTAACGGCATCGCTGATTGCATTAAGTCCTCGGTTTTGGCCTCGCTCTTCGTAGATGATCTTACAATCTGCTGCAAATCTGCGAGGCTTGCAACGGCAGCCAGACAGATCTAAATTACGATCAATGCACTACAGAAGTTTGCAACATCGAAGGGGTTTACTTTTTCAAGCACAAAGACTACATGCATGCATTTTTCCCGTCTCAGAGGCTTGTTTCCTGACCCTGATCTATACCTAAATGGCACGCTCCTCCCATACTCGCAAACAGTTACATTTTTGGGTTTATTTCTGGATGTAAAATTAAACTGGAAGGCACACATTGCATACCTAAAGACAAAATGCGCCAAGTCCTTAAACCTTATGAGGTATTTAAGTGGATCCACATGGGGAGCTGACAGGACGGTTATGTTGAGAATTTACAGAGCTTTAATAAGATCAAAATTAGATTATGGATGCGTAGTGTATGACTAGGCAAGATAATCCTACCTAAAGCCTTTAAATACAATACATAACGCAGGAATACGGCTAGCCATCGGAGCCCTCCGGACTAGTCGTGTTGAAAGTCTATAATGTGAAGCCTCAGAACCCCCTCTTAAATTACGACGTAAATACCTTCTTAGCAGCTACGCATGCAAAGGCATTCGTTTTAATCAGTTTTTAGTCGATTCTAATTTTATGCTACCTAGAACATATCCAGTAGATTTTAGCTCCACACCTCCTTGGCATATGAAAATGTCTAAAATGTATCACCTATCTTAATAGTGATAGCAAGGATTGCACGTCTGCAGCTGTGTAACAACAAAAGTTTTAAAAATTTTGTTCAGAATACGAGGGCTTTGTGCAATACTTTACGGACGGATCAAAAATAAATAACGCTGTAGGAAGTGCTTTTATCTCTACACATGCCATATCATACTCTTTTAAACTCCATCCATTATGTAGTGTTTTTACTGCTGAGTTGTCTGCCATACTGAAATCTCTGCAACACATCGAAGACCACCCTGAAAATAAATTTATAATATTCACAGACTCGCTTAGCTCCATTCAAGCTTTGAAAATCATGTACCCTACGAACTACCTTGTCCAGGAGATCCAGACAATCCTGACCGCCCTTGCCTCGCAAGATGTCAGTGTAGTGCTGTGCTGGGTCCCTGGACACTCGGGAATCGTAGGGAACGAGCTAGCAGATAGAGCGGCTAAAGCAGGGGCAGAAAGAACAAATATAGATGACCAGAGAGTTTTAAATATAGATATAAAGGCACATTTTAAACAGATAATTAAACACAAATTTTAAGACATGTGGGATGCGGAAGTAAATAATAAATTGAAGGAAATTAAATTAAATGTAGAACCATGGGATTCCTCGATTCGCTCACAGCGTCGAGAAGAAGTTGTCCTTGCTCGTCTTCGAATTGGTTACACTATTTTAACCCACTCTTATCTGGTCACTCCTGAAAAAATCCCACCAAAATGTGATACATGTGAAACAGTTTTAACAGTACGCCACATTTTAATAGATTGTGACAAATATAGACAACTAAGAAGACATCTACAAATCGAAGACAATATTTCAAAGGTTTTAGAAAATGGAGACAAGAGCATAGACAAAGTTTTTAAATATCTTCATAGGTCTGGTTTAATTAACAAAATATGAATAAATAGTGATACCAATACTTTTTCCGCTAAATTTAAATCGTTCATTTTAACGTTTTTAAACTCAGCATTTTAGCCTTTATATTTGGTCCCTATACAACCAAATATAGATTTTACTACATGTGATTCTTTATTTATTTATTTATTTATTTATTTATTTGTTTGTGTCCTAATCATTAATGTTTTAATGTGCTACATTTGGCCCTTATACAGCCAAGTGTAGTTATACAGTCTAGTCAATTAATTAATATTTACTTTTAGTCATTATTGGTTCTATAAAATTTTATTCGGTGCAAAATGACCTAGATGTCGACGCACCGTAAAACCCAAACATTCATCCATTCGTTTCACTCGTTCCTCATATTGGTTCAAATTTGAAACCATTTTGCCTGTGATTTTTGAAATTTAAACTAGAACCGATTGACCGATCAACTTAAAACTTCGCATGGTCAATGGTACCAACAATTAAGGTATTTTTTGCCTTTTTTCAGTCTGATCTGTCGTTATTTTCAAAAGTATTTGTCATTTTAGGGACATTTTATTCGATAATCTAGAAATATTTGTAAAACGTATACTACATTTTCATCCCTGCCTTCTTTAAGCTTCTGCTCCAAGGCATAAAGAGCAGCCAAGCAGTCCACAATTTACCATATAGCTAGCGCTTGTAAAATCGGATGCAGTTCGAAGACCACATACTCCATTTGGTTTAAGTTTAAATAATATCTTCTAATTGGTCGGCAATCAAAATGTTCCGATTAGGTTCAAATTTTGCATGGTGACCAACATTATCAAACATTTCACACATTGTAAGCCCAATCAGTCAATTATTAATTGTCATTTTACAAGTTTAGTATGGGTTGTCAAAAGCTGGAAAAAGTATGTAGGAAAGTCACGGCACAAAGTATTCAAAAAGTATTCATCCAAAGTATTTATATGGAGATTGGAAAGTTGCAGAGAAAATCGTCTTGTGCCGTGTCGTTTATCGTGACTGGATATGTTGCATGTTCTGTGTTCGCTCATCAACGCGTTACACTGAGCGTTTTTATAGTTTATAACATCGCACTTTAATAACTATTTTACCTTTCTCTGTTTTAAGTAGTGATGCGGGGGGGGGGGGGGAGGCGTGGAAAATGGCGGAATATTCAAACGAAGTTTAGTCTAGCACATTCTAAAATCAAAGTTATTAATGTATTAAACTAAACCAATTGAGGGGCCTGGTGCAAAAATAAGTCAAGTCCACTTTTCGTCATTTTGTAGTTAAGCGCGGGATAATTATATGTATTTTAGAGCCGTAATTTTGGTGCAAAAACATGTTGAGTCCCGACATGCCTGACCTGGCTATACGCACTGCAAAGTCATGATTACTCTGATTTTGTGTCAAAAACCTGTCACGTCCTGGACCTGACAGCTTTCTGCCACAAATGAGAAGGCGGTGTGTTTTTTCAATGGAAAATAGAAAATGAAGTAACACCTGGAGAAAGTGATTGCAATGATGATGATGAATGAAAAATTTAATTAAGCAATAAAATGAAGTTGATATAAATAATTATTAATGCATTTTATTGTTGAAAAATAATTTGGTGCAAAAACACTGCAAGTCCAAAATTATCCCATGGGGTACAAAAAATACACCATTTGATAAAAAAAAAATTTAAAAATTTAAATGAAGCACAAGATGTTACAACATTTTAATAAAAATTATTTTTTATTTTTATAATGAGTGAAACAGTTTTTCTGAATTTATAAAACTTAAATTTCAAATAACTTTTAATGACACATTTGTGACGTGACTTGTTTTTGCACCAGGCCCCTCAATTTGTGAATTTAATACCAAATCGTGCATAGAAAATTGCTATTCTTGGAGACTATTGCTATTCACTCGCCCGACTTGCCGCTGAACTCATCAAATTCACTGAGACGCCACAGGAGAAAGCGGCAACGAAGGCAAAATTATTTTAATTAGCTGGAATGCCCAATGTATTAGGCTGTGTTGATGGAAACCACATTCGACTGAAGGCTCCTCGTGTGAATCCGCTTCTCTATGTGAATAGGAAAGGATTGTTTGCAGTGAATACTCAAATGGTGTGTGCCTCGAACTTGAAGATCTTGGACGTGGTGGCCAGATTGGGTGGGAGCACTCAGATGCTCACATCTGGCATGAATGTGACTTGAGGGAAGAACTCATGGGCCAAAGACCAAAGATACCTACTAATATATCTAGACACTAGATATATTACACTAGATATATATTCACACTTCGTGGCTGTGCTGTCTTCTCTCCGCCACTGAGTTCTCAGGGAGTCACACTTCGTGGCTGTGCTGTCTTCTCTCCGCCACTGAGTTCTCAGGGAGTCACACTTCGTAGCTGTGCTGTCTTCTCTCCGCCACTGAGTTCTCAGGGAGTCACACTTCGTGGCTGTGCTGTCTTCTCTCCGCCACTGAGTTCTCAGGGAGTCACACTTCGTGGCTGTGCTATCTTCTCTCCGCCACTGAGTTCTCAGGGAGTCACACTTCGTGGCTGTGCTATCTTCTCTCCGCCACTGAGTTCTCAGGGAGTCACACTTCGTGGCTGTGCTGTCTTCTCTCCGCCACTGAGTTCTCAGGGAGTCACACTTCGTGGCTGTGCTGTCTTCTCTCCGCCACTGAGTTCTCAGGGAGTCACACTTCGTGGCTGTGCTGTCTTCTCTCCGCCACTGAGTTCTCAGGGAGTCACACTTCGTGGCTGTGCTGTCTTCTCTCCGCCACTGAGTTCTCAGGGAGTCACACTTCGTGGCTGTGCTGTCTTCTCTCCGCCACTGAGTTCTCAGGGAGTTCTCATCGTATAAACCCAATATATTATCTCAGCGGCAGGCCAGCAACTCAATACAGGAACGAAACTATGTTTCACTTGATCGACGAACTGCTCAAGATTCTCCACAGATCGTGGCAATCACATGGAACTGCAGCGAGTCTGCGCAGAGCAAGTGCGCTTCAGATGGCAAAGGCGGCTAAACAGACAGCATAAATAGGCTCTCAGGTGAAATACGATGTCAGTATTTTGATAATGCATGCAAGAAAAAATATGTGTTGTTTCACTTTTGTTAACCTATATTTACTTTTAGTTTTTCAATTGCCGTATACTGTATTTATATATGTTCAATAGTTTAAAATACACCAAAAAATTTAAAATAAAAATAGCTTACATGTTACTTTGTGCATTCTGAAGCTAAAAAAATATCTAATATCGTTCTATCTTGATAATTCAATGATTTATTTTTTGAGCAATATGACTGAAGTAATAACAATAGAGTCAGGTAATATTGAAAGAACCTTCTTCATTGTGTGATGAGAGTGTGCGGAGAGTCAGGAAGTCTCGCGATGGATGGTCTGATTATGACCCTTCTTTCCGCCTATTAGCAGAACCTAATCTGATGGTTGACACAGCTCACTCACCCCACTAAAACTTGGAATACAATGTGGCCTACGTAGCAGGCGTAGGAGGACCAGAAAAATATTTAGAAATTAGCAACCATATAGAACCATAATACAGGTCAAACGATAAGAGATAGCAAATTGAAATCCGAACCATTTGTAGAAGAAAGCATTTCGAAGAACTATGCGTTTGTAAATTTCTTTTACCATTATTCAGTCACTCACAAATCAGCATCAAAAATCGGAAAAAGTTACATCACGTGGAGTGACGTAACTAACAAATCAAAAATGATTTTGATATTTTGATTAACAAGAAACAATCTAGAATGTCTAATATTCGAAATTTCGTTGAAAGCAAGTCTTAGACTCTTACCGTTTACCCGCTAACACTGCTCAAATATCGCTAATTTTCAATCTCATAAGGCCGCTCTGTGGACTCCTCTTAAATTAGGTTCGCAGATGGGTGAATATCATATTAGGGTAAAATTTAACGTCTTTTGTGCATATCTTTTGTTCTTTCCCTCTGATGAACAATCTTATGTGACCCTTTCCAGGAAGATTTTTGTCGGATGAAAAAATTATCTTCAATTACCGGTATGTACACAAATCAATGAAAATTGACTATTGCTTTAAGGGGAGGGTGTAGGCAATCCAGTGCAAATTTGGCATATTTTTTTTATTTTTTTTAAATTTTTTTTGATGTTTTTTGAACATATTTATGTTCACATGTTAGTACTTCCCATGCATATTTATGTAACAATTTTAATTTTTGCTAACGGAGTCAGCTTCCAAATATCGATTTTAGGTACCATTTAATCACTGACATTGCTCAAATTTTGAATTATCATAACTTTTCTTCCCAAAGAGATATCGACTACACTTTTGTTTTATTATTTAGGGGAATTTGTAGTTTATAAGTTGGCAATGAATGCAGAGCATGTCTCGCTCTTCCTATCTTAGATGCCTACTTCACTCAGTTTGCTATAAAATTGCCTTTGTTTTTTTCATTTTGTTGATCACGCTGCAAACATGCCTCGTAAAGTTGTTTTTAAAGTTAGAGGATTTAGAGGAAACAAGTATTCAGTTGTAGGATTAGATAGTGTTGCCAGTAGCCGAAGTGTAAATAGTGTAAATAGTGTCAATAATAGTGTAAATTGTGATGTAAATACGAACACGCCGCACATTAACCTAGAACCTAGTTCATCAAGAAAGTCTACACCCCCTAGTGCTTCTCGTCGCAAACTTACTTACTTATTAGATAGTCAACTAGAAAACAATCAGAAAAGTAAGTGTTAGAATGGATTTGTTGTCATTGATATTGAACAATTGAACAGTTTGATAACTAACGCAGCCAAGTGTAAACAGTGCGACGGTGTGCTCGATGTTTTTGAAGACCGATCGAAGAGACGGGGCTTGGCAACTAAAGTAGAACTTACTTGTGCATATTGCCTCAATACGTCTGCTTGTATGTCCTCAAAAACTACAAGGCAGTCTATGTATGAAGTGAATGTGCGATATGTGTACGGTCTACGATCGATAGGCAAGGGGCGGAAGGCAGGACAAATATTGTCCTCGGTCATGAACATACCGCAACCACCGACACGCTTCACAAAGTACAATAAAGTAATAGGCCGCCACGTTGAGGAGGTGTGTTTAGCTTCAATGCGGCAAGCAGCAACGGAAGCTGTACAGGAAAATGTTTCAGAAGATCCATGCCATGTCGCGACTGATATTTCCATCGCTCTCGACGGAACTTGGCATAAACGCGGCCATACGTCATTGAACGGTGTGGTGACAGCGACATCCGTAGACACCGGCAAAGTGGTTGATGTCGAGTGTTTAACGAAGTTTTGCCAGGGATGTACAATTAACACCTCCCAGAGTGCTAAGCTTGCACATGCTAGGACCTGCATCAAAAACTTTGAGGGAACGAGTGGAGGTATGGAGGCCGCTGGCTCGGTCAACATATTTGATCGATCCGTTGAGCGGTACGGTGTCCGGTACAAGCATTACCTTGGTGACGGTGACTCAAAAGGGTTTCAAAGAGTTATTGAAAGTAAGCCATATGGCGACGATTTCAAGATCAAGAAGCTGGAATGCGTCGGCCATGTGCAGAAGAGAATGGGGTCCCGCTTGCTGAGACTTGTGAAGGAGAAAAAGGGAGTGCGGCTATCTGATGGCAAACTGTTAGGGGGAAAGGGGATTCCAAAAAAAATTGGAATGATTCATTGGATAGAAACTGTGTAACAGGTACACAAAGTTGTATAAATTTACATGTTAAATGCCCGCTACACCCTCCCCTTAAAAAAATGAAAAAAAGAGTGCTGGAGAAATGGACTTGTTCAGACAGAATATTTGTTTATTGTAAAACCGAGCCTCATTAGTAATTATATAATTCTTGGCTTTCATTTAAGTAGGTAGGTTAAAAAATCTGGGTAAAAATTAAAATGGAATTTTAACTACCTACCTAAAGAAATTGTTAAAACAATTTTACACAGCACTTTTTCGTTACTACTCAAACACACATTTCCTGGCATTGACAATTGTATTTGTAATTTCAGTTTGAGCCGCGCACGACGAGTCATCGAGAATGTGTTTGGCATACTCGTATCGCGTTGGCGCATTTACCATAGGACCATCAATGCATCGGAAGAAACTGTGAAAGTAATCATCAAGGCAACAACGGTCCTACATCATGTTTCAGTGGCACAGCAATAATACTAATCCAGGAAAAGAGTGTATTCCCCCCTGGTCTTGTAGACCATGAAGATGAAAATGGTGTAGTGATTCCTGGTATCTGGAGAAATGAGCAAATGGATGCAATTCGCAATCTCGGACGCCTCGGATCAAACAATCACAGTCACGATGCAAGAGATATTCGAAACAGATTGGCTGATTTCTTTATGAATAGGGGAGGTGTGCCATGGCAATGGCAGAAGTTACCAGAGTTATATTTCATCTAATAAGGTAACTAATTTCAAGAGGGAAGTCTATTGAAAATTGAATGAAAATATCCCACGACTTTTATTTCTGAATTACATTAATTAAGCGAGCAGATTTGTATGTTTAATTTTATGCGACTTATGGCTAGTAATCATAGACTTCATGTGATGATGCCATCAAATCTTTTTCAGCCAGTCCAATTCTATCGAATGCCATTTTATCTTTTGTTGGGTGTTCATCCTACAACCTACCATGATTTTATTTGTGTACGGAAGTATCAAATCCCCATAAAAAAACACTTCGTGTAAAAATACCAGCCAAGTCTCTTCTACTAAAAAAAATATATGAAATCTAAAAATTCTGCACTGAAAAGTAATGATATCAAAAAATTTGCCAAGTCAAAACTTTATTTGAAAATCAAAAAATACTTGGCGCATCGTGTATATTAATAGCTTAGAAGTATAGGCCAGATATAAAATATACATAAAATATACAAACATATAGTATACCTAAAATGCCCTAAAAAATCGATGCGCCAAGTATATTTTGATTTTCAAATAAAGTTTTGACTTGGCAAATTTTTTGATATCATTGAGCGAGCGAAGCGAGCGTCTCCTTTTGGCTCCTTTGGCACGGACCTCTGTTTTTTTTTTTTTTTTTTTTTGTTTTTGTTTTTGTTTTTGGCTGCTAATAGCCGATACACAGGTCGCACCGTTTCACCGATCGATCTGAAATTTTGCACACATGTAAAACCAACCTTCTCTGTTTGCAGACCCTAATTTTTTTGAAATCCATTCATTGGTTGAAATTTAAATAAACATCTCCTGATAGGCCGAAAAATGAAAATGGACTTCGACAAATGTGATCGACCTTATATTTTGCATGGTCATTAACACCAACATTGTCTCTTATTTTACAAATTTTCAGCCAAATCCTCCCATTGGTTAAAATTTAAAAAAATATTTCATGTACTTTTTGAAATTTAAACCAGAACCGTTTGACCGATCATTTTAAAATTTTGCATGGTCATCGGGTCCAACATTATCTGTATTTTTGACAATTTTCAGACTAAACTGTGTTTAAATTCAAAAGTTATCGACAGTTTAAGGATATTTTGCGTGTTGGCTATCATATTTCTCGAATTTCATATTTCACGGAATCTTTGAATCTTCACTTCAAAGTTGTTAGAGCAGAAACTTTCAAACGTATTATGAAACTGATATGACCGTTTAACATTTTTTTGAACGAGATCCTGTGATTTTTGGAAATTAACAAGGAATCGTTCAATCATAAAGGTTCAATCGATCAACTTAAAACTTTGCGTGGTTATTGGGACCAATATTTTAGGAATTGTTGGAGATTTTCATACAAATCTGTGACGAAATTCAAGAATTATTGGCTTTTAAGGACATTTTCGATAAACATAATTTCGGTTCGAGGTGTTGCGCGTTATCCGTACTCGCTCATCAACGCGTTACTCAGAGCGTTTTCCTAGTTACTTTTCAGTGCAGAATTTTTAGATTTCATATATTTTTTTTAGTAGAAGAGACTTGGCTGGTATTTTTACACGAAGTGTTTTTTTATGGGGATATCACTCCTTTTTTTTTGAGCGAGCGAAGCGAGCGTCTCCTTTTGGCTCTTTTGGCACGGACCTCTGTTTTTTTTTTTTTTTTTGTTTTTGTTTTTGTTTTTGGCTGCTAATAGCCGATACACAGGTCGCACCGTTTCACCGATCGATCTGAAATTTTGCACACATGTAAAACCAACCTTCTCTGTTTGCAGACCCTAATTTTTTTGAAATCCATTCATTGGTTGAAATTTAAATAAACATCTCCTGATGTGCTGAAAAATGAAAATGGACTTCGACAAATGTGATCGACCTTATATTTTGCATGGTCATTAGGACCAACATTGTCTCTTATTTTACAAATTTTCAGCCAAATCCTCCCATTGGTTAAAATTTAAAAAAATATTTCATGTGCTTTTTGAAATTTAATCCAGAACCGTTTGACCGATCAACTTAAAATTTTGTATGGTCATCGGGTCCAACATTATCTGTATTTTTGACAATTTTCAGACTAAACTGTGTTTACATCCAAAAGTTATCGACAGTTTACGGATATTTTGCGTGTTGGCTATCATATTTCTCGAATTTCATATTTCACGGAATCTTCGAATCTTCACTTCAAGAGAGCAGAAACTTTCAAACGTATTATGAAACTGATATGACCGTTTAACATTTTTTTGAACGATATCCTGTGATTTTTGGAAATTAACAAGGAATCGTTCAATCGTAAAGGTTCAATCGATCAACTTAAAACTTTGCGTGGTTATTGGGACCAATATTTTAGGAATCGTTGGAGATTTTCATACAAGTCTGTGACGAAATTCTAGAATTATTGGCTTTTAAGGACATTTTCGATAAACATAATTTCGGTTCGAGGTGTTGCGCGTATCCGTGCTCGCTCATCAACGCGTTACTCAGAGAGTTTTCCTAGTTCTAACAACTTGTGACACATATGAAATGAACAATTACTAAATTCTTTTAAAAAATCATCACCCTTTACAATTTGGTTACCACTAATAAATAGCTGCGTATGGTCCTAAATAATTGCTTTAAATGATCTTTCACGAAGAATAGCAAAGGTTTCATTTCATTCCAATCAGTCAACCCAGTTCCGAGATATGGCAACACTTCGGCTTTCAAAATGGCTGCTGAACTTTCTGCAATGCCACATAGAATTTATTTCTATAAATGATGTGTATCATTTTAAGCTTTCTGAATATGTATTTATTGTATAGGAGGGAATTTTAATAATTTATACATTTGAATGACGTCATTTCCGATCTCATAAACAGGAAAATTCTATTTGTACTGTTCATATTCCATAGAGATAACCTTCCGAATCGTTTGGCGCTAGTTTTATACCGATTTGTCTTCCAGTTTTTGAGATATGACGTTACTTCCGGTTTAAAAATGGCGGCTGAAATCTCTGAGCCCTTGAAGTATATTTTAAACATGATTACAATTTTATAAGCTGTCTCAAATAGTATATTTATTGCATAAAAATAAAAATGTGTAAGTTTATTAAAAGGTGTGACGTCATTTCCGGTTTAGGTATGGGAAACTGCAAATATTATTGATGATAATACATAAAGTTGACCGTCTAAATTGTTTTGCGCTGGTTTCGTTGAAATCTATTTAGCCGTTATTGAGATATGATGTCACTTTCGGTTTCAAAATGGCGGCTTCCGGTTGATTTATAACAAGTCACATGAGACGTCAAAAGTACATACGTTACATAAATATCAAAATAATCGGATCAACCTTTGTTGCCAAAAAGCCAATCGATGTATTTCAAATTTCATTACGTCATTTCCGGTTTCTTTTACATATTGTTTAGTCTTTTGCTACTTATCATGCATATAGATGACCGTCTGAATCGTTTGGCGCAATTTTAGTTCCAATCGGTCCAGCCGTTGACGAGATATGACGTCACTTCCGGTTTCAAAATGGCGGCACAAAAAATTCATGGGGTGAAGGTTAAATCAGACACCAAAAGTGCACACGTGGTAAAAATGTGGGATCAATCGGTTCAGCCGTTTAGGCTGTGGCCTGTTTACCGGATTTGAATTCCAGGAGACTACTACTACTACTGAGATTATTATTATTATTATTATTATGAAAACCACCCTAAAACACTGTTTTCACGGCCCTCTAGCGCGCAAAGGGCGTAACCTATTGTTCCCAAATTTGGTATATGTTGTAGGGTGGGCCATAGCTCGAAATTAAGATATATCGCAACAATGTGAGATTTTCCAATTTTAAGATCCAGTAGGCCGAAAATGCCACTTTGATGCTTACAGTAAAAGTGGGTTTGCTCCAGCCTTTTTAAATGAGTGTGTGCGCGCGCCGTACGACTTGGCTGGCGTGGAGCGACCGCTCCACTAGATTCAAAGTCTTATATAAATATACCTATATATTTTTAAGTTTAATGTTAAGGTTAATGTAAAGAACTCTAAATTCTTGTGTAAATACATACATCACCTATCTAAAATAAAATTTTAACATGAACATATTGTCAAATATAAAAGTTAGAGTATTTAAAAAATCTTTTAAGGATTAGATTAGATTAATAGGATTTAACGGCGCGTCAACGACGAGGTTATATTGCGCACATTAATTATTTTACTTTAAACTTTGTTGAATTAAGTGGAGGACATTAGGAGGGGGTTGACCTAACGGGCCCGATCCGGGGGAGTCCAGCACTGGTGGGAAGGCCAGGCCGAAATGGGGACGGACCGGGAGGTGTAAGGATTCGGGCCGGCGGAACCCGATTTCAGGGGGATCACCATTTCGAGGGGGAAGGCCGGCCCGATGGGTACCGCAAATTCAAGGGAGGACATGGTTAAGCCAACCCTGGCTGCTCTTAGTCTGGACCTCACCACTGACCTGTCCGGCATGGGTAACCCTTACACATGAGCATATGCTCGCCGACGTAGCTGCAATGGATCGTTGGCCAACACAAACCCCACCACCGCGATAAGGTGGCAGCCGTCGGTGGGGTCTTTTAAGGAAAAGGGGTCACCAGAACAAATACACATAATATTAGTACAAATATTATACCATTTATTATATTGTACTTGTGGCAATTTGTTTTGCTGTTACAAATAAAGATCTAATAAAAATGCAAAACATGGAGTATTGCAATTTAATTGAGAACAGTACTTAGTCAATGTTGACGAGCCCTTGCTTGGCACGATCTTGACAATGTCTATTGTCATTTACTGTCATTAAGTTCTTGGTAATATTTTGCGGCAGAAAAACATTCCCTATAAAATTAAATTATCAAAATCCTAATCATTGCAAGTTTCATAATTATTTACAGGTACCATCAAAGCTTCTTGAACGGAGCTCGAGCGAAAACGCACAAAAGTTTACAAACGACCTCATGCAGGGGATGTACTCCCTGGCCGCGTTTGTAATAACGCCTTTTTTTACACAATCAGTTTAAAAAAGAAGAAAATTGAAGAACAAGTGGATATTGATGAGGAGCAAGGTGGCTTTACAGCTGGCCGATCATGCACTGACAACATTTTCTCTATCAGACAAGTTATTGGGAAAAGGCAAGCAAGGAACCAATTCCCATCTTATATTTATTGATCTGGAAAAAGCCTATGATACAGTACCCTTAAAGAACCTCTTTCGTGTCTTGGAGAATACAGGCAATAGTGCCAAGTATGTTAACACCATTAAGCGTATGTACCACAACCAAGAAAGTGCGGTGAAGAGTGGCAAGGAGATATCACGTCCATTTTTAACATCAAAGGGGTTGAGACAAGGATGTTGTTTGTCACCCACACTCTTCAAGGTGTACATTAATGAGGTACTGCTGCAATGGAAGAGGAAATGCAGGGGTATGGGTATCAAGGTGAATGGCGACCTTCTTCACACTCTTCTGTTTGCAGACGACCAGGTTATAATGGCTGCCGATGGATACGACATTGAGTATATGATGAGAAAACTCAATGATGCATACGAAGAGGCGGGGCTGAAGATAAATGTTGAGAAAACAAAGTACCTGGTTGTTGGTGATGGAGATAGCCAAGATCTAGATTTAAATGGGAAGATAATTGGAAGGTGTGGACAGTATAGGTATTTGGGAACGGTGATTGACAGGGAGGGTAGTTGTAAGAATGAGATCAACAGCAGGATTGTGCAGGCGAGACAAGCAATTCATAGGTTGAATTCACTACTTTGGTCAGAAGGGATACGGAAAAAGACAAAAAAAAATGTTGTACGAGACAATTGTTCAGAGTATTTTATTGTATGGGGCAGAGACTTGGGAAGTTACTCAGAGGGATAGGCAGAGACTTGAGGCTGTAGAAATGGATTGCCTGAGAAGGAGCTGCCGGGTCTCCAGGATCGAACATATCACGAATGAAGAAATCAGGAGAAGAATAAAGGCTGAAACAAAAGTTACGGATACCTTGAACGACAGGAGACTTGTTTGGTATGGCCATGTACAAAGGATGGGAGAGGAGAGATGGCCGAAGAAAATAAACAAGTGGACGCCTCCAGGTAGGAGAAGGAGAGGACGACCTAGAGAGGAGTGGAAGCGGCAGGTCAGGTCGGACATGGACGCAAGAGGGTTGGAGGATGAGGATTGTGTGGATAGGAGGAGGTGGCATCTGGAATGTGGGAAACGGCCATGAGGTGCTGTAGAAAACCCACTTAATAATAAAATAAAAAATAGTTTAAAAAAACAAGAATACATTAAATAAAATAACACTGCTATCAGTCTTGGATCACAATTTAAAGAATAGTTCGTAGATTTTTACAAAAACTTGCGTGTTTCACTGTTAGACTCCAACATACCCCTCATACCCCTAAATCTAAAGATATGTGCGGGGGGGAGAGGTTAGGGAGGTGTGGAAACGGGACATCTACAATAAAAGGGTAGGACATTTCTATTTTAACTCATTCAGATTTTTTTGAAAATTCTGCGATCTCCGAGAAGTTATTGTCATTTACAGTTATTTTCCTAAAGTTTATTATTGATTTTGTTGATTTATTGTTTAGTCGTTATTTTTTAAACATATTATTATTAATTTTATTATGGGGTACTATCGCTTCATCACGTCTACCGGGACGTAGAAGAAGAAGAAGATGAAGTCGCCGACGCCTACGAGTCGAGAACATCGATATTTACCGACGATGTGCATTTCATTGTTCTATATAGAGAAGATATGGGGCAACTCGACTCAGACACTGACATCGACCTCTACTCCTACGACGAAACGCACGTGAGAACAGTGCTCGGTAAGAGCAGCGCCGGATATTGGTGCACGAGATACTACGCCGAAAATGTCGTCTGGGAGCCAGGATGCGAGGAAGGTACAAGCCACGAGGAGATCCGAGGAGAAGATCTACTGGATCTTCTCAACGACCACGATAGTTGGTGTTGTAATTGTGACATTAGCTTATTATCTATTACTAATTGGGAAAATTGCCCTGAACTGGGCTAACTTGCAACACAGTTCTGTGTTGAGTGCTCCCTTATTTATAATCTATATTAATGACTAAGGAAATGTATTGCGTCATTGTAAATATTTAAATATGCTGATGATGCATTGATTATTTGAAGCAATGTTGATATACATAAGGCTATCTCATAACTAAATTCTGATCTGAAAGTGCTGAGAATGGGTTGTGTTGCAATAAAATGAAACTTAATGTTAGTAAAACGAAAGCAATGATGTTTAAAAATTAAAATTCAAGGTTCATAAATGTAAATGATAAATCATAAAAATGGAAGGTAAAGATATATAAATTAGAACGGAATACAAATATTTAGGGGTGTTTATAGATAATCAATTACATTAAAAAAAAAAACATGCTAACTATGTAATAAAGAAAATGGCACGATAAGTGGGTCTATTTAGGAGACTTAGTGGATGCCTTAGAGCAGAAACGGACGATTTAATCAAACTAGGTTTTTAATAAATCGACCAGGATAATTTTTCGGGCAATGTTCCGAAATTTGTGGGGCAAACCATAGTTTCATGCCAATTGTAATTGAAAGTGTTCCCACTAAAAAATTTTATTAATAAGTCTCTTCTTTAAGTTAAAGAAGATAAATAAGACTGATAAATTAAAATTTATCAGTCAATTATACTTCCTCATAAGGAATATTGTAGCTCCATACTTTTCTTACTAAACAAAAAGGAAATCAGTTATATGCAAAAGATTCAGAAGAAAGCTATGCGTGTTATATTGATTAGATTAGATTAGATTAGTGTGGTTTAATGGCGCGTCAACGACGAGGTTATATTGCGCACATTCATTGTTATATTTAACTTTGTTGATCATAATTGGAGGGCAAGGGGAGGGGGTCGACCTAACGGGCCCGATCCGGGGGAGTCCAGCACTGATGGGAAGGCCAGGCCGGAATGGGGACGGATCGGGGGGTGTGAGGATTCGGGCCGGCTGAACCCGATTTCAGGGGGATCACCATCTCGAGGGGGGAGGCCGGCCCGAGGGGACCACAAATTCAAGGGAGGGCATGGTTAGGCCGACCCTGGCTGCTCTTGGTCTGGGCCTCACCACTGATCTGTCCGGCATGGGTAACCCTTACACATGAGCATATGCTCGCCGGCGTAGCTGCAATGGATCATTGGCCAACGCAAACCCCACCACCGCGTTAAGGTGGCAGCCATCGGTGGGGGTGTTATATTGAGAGTGCCAAAAGACACATCAATAAAGAAAATGTGCTCTGCCTTATGCTGGCCAAATTAAATAATATTAGATGTGGTTCCCCGTTCCGCTATGGCTTCGTATTGCAGCAATGCATGTTAAACACACAGAGCGCGCAGCAACACACACACGTCCGACACGTTGAGCCTACGACTGCCGATTAACAAGCCTAGCATATCGCGGCTGGCTGGTGATTTCAGGACAGCTTCAGGGAGTTAATTAAATTTTTCGAGAACAAAACCACAAGTGTCTGTGCAATTTATACATTTCCAGCTCCAAATCCCCAAGCAAAAAACCTGACCACCTGGGATATTATTAATTTTTTGTGGGAATATTGTATACTAAAAAAGAGTCGACACGTGTAATTTTGTTTGACCTTGAGGTCAGCCACTTCCGAAATGCAAGCTTGCAAATTATCATGATTTTGTATTTTTTAAACATTTCGCTCTCACTCTCATAGCTCATAATTTTTGATCCAAACATCGTACGAAGATGACCTTTTTACCAAATTGAAGCTCTTGTTATGCTCTATTTTAATATATTATACACAATATGTTTCTTAAATCACATCATTTAAAGAAATGAATGTGAAAAATTCAAAATTTTATTACTCAAAAATTCATTTTTTTATATTTTTTTAATTTTTACCATATTATTGCCGATATGTTACCTACCTACTGTAAAAATTTCAAGACGGAGTGTCAAGGGATGTGCGAGTAATAAATTATTTAGCGCGTCAAGGTACTTGGGAATCCGCGCGGCCAAGCGCGGGCGATGCTGTCGTTCTAGCGATTGCACGTGACAAAGCAGCAGATAATGTTTGAACAATAGTTAATCTGCTTGGATGGACACAAATTCATCTCTTGCTTCTGCCGCGTAGGAATAAACTCTCGTTTGAATGACGTGTGTTGATATTGATACAGCATAGATATTTATACTCACGTATAAATATCTATAGATATAGATAGCATAGATATAGCATAGATATTTATACTCACGTATAAATGTCTATGGATACAGGAACAAATGAATGCAGTTGCTGGGTGCCAGCGATAGGACGTGCTTGTGAAAATCTTGCCGCGAGAATCTGATCCTCCAAGTCGTGCTCATCTTGCGTACAATACTCGAAGTTGATGGATGTGATGTTGGACTGGACCCAGTCATAGAGTTGTCGCGGAGTCATGATCTGGCCGTCTATGCAGGCTGGCTCGAACTGCAAGCCGCTTCACAGTCCACCCACACCCTCAAAGGCCCCCTTTCCGTGCGATGTGGCTGTGAAGTGCCACTCGGCTGCATTGTGGCGGCAAATATTGTTTATATTTTACGATTTTTGTGGACAGCTGAACCATCTGATAAATACCTACATGATTTTGTTGGCTGATTGAAAATATTGGTTCAGAAAATTAATAAGTTTTTAAATAAATAAACGGACGGCAACTGTATCCTGCTGCATTCAGAAATTACTGCAAAACTGATGTGTTTCACTTCACTATTCTCTTTGTAGTATGCGACGAATGGATGGAGGGTGGTGGACGATTTGTTTCAGTAAAATCCCTGGGCCTCGTCTTGCAGCACAAAAGAAAAGTTTTTAGCAAAGTCGCGACTGATTTACACCTTTGACGCACTGATTGAATTTGAAAATAATGTAATAAGTAGTATTACTCTCAAATTATTGGACTCTTCAATTTTACAGAAAGTAGGTACACTCCCCCAAATAATAAACGGTACTCGGTTTTCCGGCTGTTTCCTTTCACCGTATACAATTTCAATAGGTACCCTGTAGAGTGAGAGAGCGCGATAGTTGTTGTGCGAGTGAGAAGAAAGATTGACGAGCGGTTGTTGTGCGAGTGAGAAGAAAGATTGACAAGCGGTTGTCGGGCATCTCACTCACTAGTAGTAGAGTCTCGCTTGCACTTATGGTAACAACTGGGGTGGTTCTTGCCGAGTTGTTTTCTCGGTGGAGTGGGGTGAGGTGAACTAAAATAGATAACGATGTCAATAATAACTGCTACCTGCAGAAGATCCTCGATTGATTCAATTCTCGAACTGTCCTCGCCGTGGTTTACCGTGATTCAATTCCACTGATATTTCCAAAATGTTCGAATGTAGTATTTCCAAAAGTTAAATTGTATAGCTATTTAAAACATCATATTAAAATCGTTTAAGTTATGAACCTTTCTATTAGAATATTAACAAACAACAGAAGAGATGGAGAGAGAAGAAGGCGATTTATATACCGACTATCAACTATTTCAAATCCAAATACTCCGTTGATGAAATAGAGGTCATCGGACTAATGATCGGGCACAATATCAGAATTGTGTAATTCCTTTTGTAAACGTTTCAATTTAGGTAAAACATTTATAAAAAAACATTTCAATTGCTGTTTTATAAAATCATCTATAGGTATTATGCGAAACCATTTTATTCCAAATTTGTAAGCGATTGATCATTTTGTTCTGATGCCTTTAAAGTATACACCCGGTATTATTTCTTTTATTTTATTATCAACCATTTGTACTAATATCTTGCTTCATTGTTCATTATTTGATAGTTATAGACTTATTCATTATTAAATCTTCCATACTGTAAAACGTGTTACATAATTTTCTGTAAAATGATTGGTATTCTGTATATTTTGCAATTTGCATTGACTTCAAACAGATATAAAATAATAATAAATTCATTGCTATGTCAGCAAACTGACGTGTCAGCTGTAGTTATCAATTCATAAACGACACAAAAGCCTGTAAAATAGCCACGAGTGAAATTTAATATCACATTCAAACACCAAAAATATCCACTATATAGGATAGCGCATTTTCTGATAAAAGATATGTATACAGAGAAGAAGAAAATATATTCTATAGTTTGCACTTTCATCCAGTGTTGGGGAAGTTCCTTTTTAAAATGATATATTTTGAAGATCAGTTCATGACCAAATACATGACATTTTAAAAGTACAAATTCTTTTATTTCGACTTGGGTAATAGAAGTTCTAGTTTCTTAAAAAACAAATATAATTTCTTTTGAAATGTCTTGTTTTGACAACATTTAAAAGTTAAAGACAATTCAAGGGTTAAATATTCAAGGGCACCATATGAACCGCAATTGTTTTCACCATTTTACTCACTAAAATGATATTTTTTCACTATTTCACAATTTTATTTGATGATATTATTAAGTAGATAATTGATGTATGTGAAAGTTATTAGTATATAGAGCAGTGCGAGTTTGAAATTTTTCAGGTCGAGCAAGATCGAGAATATATAGTAGATATTCGAAATTACAAAGGAGCGAACTTCGGTTCGTACAGTTAAAATAAATGTATGACGTTCACGTTTATAGTAAACAAATGTGAACGCGTTCACTCAAAAGTTCCCCAAAAAAGTAGCGCGCGTTCCTAGTTATTTTTAAAAGTTCCTTCCCCAACACTGCTTTCATTTATAAAATTAAATAATTTATGACTGAATAATTGCTGTGATAAATGTGATTAATGTGACATTAATATTATAATGTGAAATTATATTTACTAATGAGTCTGTAGTAAATAATTATCTAAACTACAATATAATTATTTACAATAAACTCATTAGTCATTCTAATTTCAAGTAACCATTTGGTCAACTGAGCTTATTCTTAATGGACACAAAAAAACTACTTGATTTGGTAAGCATTAGTTTACAAAACATACTCTACATAATGCAAGTACTATTCAGGATCAAGTCAAAAACGTTAAAAAAAATACCACGCATTGGCGTTTAAATAAATCTGTGGTGTAACCAAGGATTACCTAGGTATAACCATAGACATGTCTATGGTATAACCAAAGAGGTAATCTAGAACTTCTTTTGTAAAACAAATTCGGAAATATCACATTAAAACATACTGTTTGACGATCCTACCTTTGTAACGAAAGAAGAAATGAAGAAACGATTTTATCGTCATGTATAAGCAGTCACCACATGTCAAAGGACCAGTCAAGTACACTTTCTTACTAATGAAATAACATCAAAATAAAAATGGTACTAAATTAGGGGCTAAGTCAACAGGTCAATTCCAAACAAATCTTACATCAAAAAATGTTTTCGCATTCTTCTTAGAACACTTCAAGTAGTGATAAAAAGGGCGTCAAACCCCCTTTGCCTCCCACCCTCAAAAGTGACAATAAAGCGATTTTGATACGAATAACTTATTTTAATGCTCTCAATTACATAAATTAAAACAAATAATCAAAATATTTAAATTAAATGGAATATATAGACTCATTCCAATCTGCCATAAGCCGTAAATGTCCTTCCAATAATGATATCATCATTTATTACATTAATCAATGTTATTTATTTCTTAGGTAAGGTGAGAAGATTGTCACTCGAAAAGTCGAGTTGTCATTTTATATGATTCAACCGCAGTTTTAAAAACTAGGAAAACGCTCAGTGTAACGCGTTGATGAGCGAGCCATCGTACTGCATCCGATTTGATATGCGCTTGCAAGTATCAGCTGCTCTATATGCTTTGCTTTTTTTATATGCTTTCTGCGGCATTAAGAAGGCAAGGATGAAAATGTAGTATACACTTTTGGAATATTTCAAGATTATAGAATAAAATGTCCTTAAAATGACAATAACTTTTGAAATAACGACAGATTAGTCTTCAAAGTGGCAAACAAATACCTAAAATGTTAGTATCTACCAATGAACATGTAAAGTTTTAAGTTTATCGTTAAATTTTTACTATTTTAAATTTAAAAAATCACAGGAAAGATGGTTTTAAATTTTAACTGATGGGAGGATTTGACTGAATTTGTGTAAGATTGGGGACAATGTTGGTTGCAATGACTTTGCCAAATTTCAAATTGATCGGACTAACCAATCGAAAGATAATTATTTAAAAATTTGAACCATTCACAGGATCCCTTTCAAAATCGATCCCAGGGACCGCACATATTACTTTAGTATGTTTGCAAAATTTCAGATCGATTGGTTGTCCGGTTTGACCTGGACATTGCAAGCAAAAGCATACAGAGAAAGTGCCATAAGAGTACCGTTGTGACACCCGCTACGCTCGCTCAATAACTGGTGATATTGAATTTATTGTGCGAGAATAGCGAGCATCACCACTGTGCTATATTTTTTTGTGTTTGAATGTGACATAAAATTTCAACCATGCATTTTTTACATGCTTCTTGTGTTACTTATAAATTGGGGATACTTTCTGTGTTTTTTGTGTGTGTTTTTATTGTATTTTTGTCAGCAGTGACTATAACAAACCGTTCAACCAATCGATCTGAAAATCTGCACACACTAATGTCATAGGAGCGGTCCCCTGTAATATTATCATTCTAATCTTTCGTTAATTTCAAGAGTTATTGATATTAAACGGACATTTTATGAGTGTTTGGAATATATGTCAAATTTCTTGAAGGAATTGTCAGGATATTTCATTACTGGTACTCTGACGCCTTTCGTTTCGGCTCATTCCAAGGTTTGTATAGCAGAAACATGCAATCGCAAATCAATTCACATGGAAAACGAATTGGCTCGCTCATCAATGCGTTATAGACTACGAACTTGTTAATGTATATTCATATGATCTTCATATTATGATTTGTTTGTTCATTTGCTCTAAATGGGCAATGCACAACATTAATATTCTTCCCGAGTGCGGACATTATTTTGACACACAAAAAAAAGTAAGAAGTTTTTGAAGGTAAATCTATGTGTTGTATTCGCTACGATTAGCCCTCATGTGAGGCAACATTATTCAAAATTCAGACAAGCGATGATAAAAATAAAAAATAGCAAATTTAAATAATTGTGTGTCAGAATTTCCACTTAATCTTGGAGCTTTCAGACTAATTATAGAATGTGTAAAATAGGATATAATGTTGGTCTTAATTACCAATCAAGGTTTTATTTATTCTCGACCAATTGAAAATATTTTTTTAAATTGTAACCAATAGATATGGCGGAAACTTTGTAACGATTGATACAATTTTTGTCTTACTAACACAATTTCAAATTGATCTGATCAACCAATCAGAAGATATTCATTTTAATTTGACCCAATAAACGAATTTCGAAAAAATGTAGGTTTGCAAACCGCAGATTTGATGCGACATGTTTGCAAAATATCAGCTCAATCGAATGCGGTTACTGTGGGTGACCTCAGTAACAAGCAAAAGAAACAGACGTCCGTGCCAAAAGAGAGAAATGAGTTACTCGCTCAAATTTTCTGCTTTCGAAACCTAGCCTTTGATGCTTTGATAACTGACGAAAAACAGAATATCAAATAAAAAGATAATGTTTCATTAAATCTTATTATGAATCACAATTAAAGTGATAACATAAGCAGGTGGGGATTGATCCCCCCCACTCAAGCAGCTGACCCCATCCATTATAAATTATCAAGTTTAGCTTCCCAAAATGGTTTATAAATTGTTAAAATCAGAAGAATTGACTAAATATGTGAGAAACATAATTAAATATTATTGCCATTGTCTTCAGGGAATCAGTACTATATAAATAGATAAAGTTTAGCGTCCCAAAATAGCTCAAATTTGTTAAAAATCATAAGAATTGACTGAAAAATTGAGAAACGTAATTAAATATTATTGGCTTTGCCAAATTTCAACTTGTAAGTACGGATAATTTTAATTAATCAATCAGACAATTCCACTGAAATTTTGTGACATAGGTTATTTGGGTTTCAATGACAGCAAAAATTCAACGTGATCGGGACATTTTAAATTATGAACCGATGCAAATGATTTTCTAACATTTTAACCAAATTTAACCAAGCTTTTGTTTTCAAACTATACGTCAATGCCGTCAATGATGGGCAAGATACCCTTGTATCTGGGATACAAGATGCGAGTAACGTTGTAAACAGCTCTGACTCCCCAAGATACAAGAATACTTTCAACATAGGTAATATCAATTAACCAACAAAAGCAATTCTTACCAAAGTGATATCACATTATTGTGAATGCATTTTTGAAGCTAAAATTTTGAAATTTTCATAATGCAGGTACAAATTACTGGATACAATTTCTTTTGCTCTGTAGATATATACCCATATTTCATAAGACAATGCGCCAGTGTAATTTGTGGATATTGTTTTGTGTTTGAATGTGATATACAATTCTAAACATAGCTATTTTACATGCTTTTTGTGTCGTTTATGAATTGATGCATAGCTGACAAGTCTGTTTGCTGACATAGCAATGAATTTAATTTAATATATTATTCTAATAGAAAGGTTCATAACTTCAACGATTACAATATGATGTTTTAAATAGCTAAATTTAACTTTTGGAAATACTACATTCGAACATTATGGAATTGAATCACGGTAAACCACGGCGAGGACAGTTCGAGAATTGAATCAATCGAGGATCTTCTGCAGGTAGCAGTTATTATTGACATCGTTATCTATTTTAGTTCACCTCACCCCACTCCACCGAGAAAACAACTCGGCAAGAACCACCCCAGTTATTGCCACAAAAACAAAAACTTGTAAAAAAAAACTGCCAAGCACCTTCCCACTTAAAACAATTGAGATCTAAAAGAAGGGCCAAGCAATAATATATTGTTTAAACATTTTCGCACTTAAAATTCGTGAAATCATTTCGCCCAGTTACTGCCGCCAAGCACAACACTAAAAACCTAATGTTGTGTCCAAATTTGAAGAATACAATCTAAGTAAACCATTATTGAAATTTAACAAAATTATAAAAATTAAAAACGACTTCAAAATAAATTTAAAATTGAAATTAAAAAAATTAAAAATAAAGCTAGGCGCATTGTGTCAAGAAGAAGGCAACATAAGAAAGAAGATGACGATAAAGGAGCCGAAGAAAGACAGAAAGTAGGAAGAAGATAGAGGAAGTCTACAATATGGTCGGTGCAAATTCAATGCGCCAAGCTTTATTTTTAATTTTTTTAATTTCAATTTTAAATTTATTTTGAAGTCGTTTTTAATTTTTATAATTTTGTTAAATTTCAATGATGGTTTACTTAGATTGTATTCTTCAAATTTGGACACAACATTAGGTTTTTAGTGTTGTGCTTGGCGGCAGTAACTGGGCGAAATGATTTCACGAATTTTAAGTGCGAAAATGTTTAAACAATATATTATTGCTTGGCCCTTCTTTTAGATCTCAATTGTTTTAAGTGGGAAGGTGCTTGGCAGTTTTTTTTTACAAGTTTTTGTTTTTGTACAACATGTCATATGGGGTATAAGTTTATAGCAGCTTTCACTGATCATTAAGTGTTACCTATCATTACAGTTAACGCCAACAACGTCACTTCTTGTCTAAAGTTTTCTGTTTTTATTTCAATAGTTCCGAAGTTAGTATAACGAAAGGGTCCATTTCTTTTGGTTGAATTTGAGTTATATCAAATTATAATTTGTTAAAAGTTCACAGCTTTGAGTCATGTGAATAACGTAAATTGTAGGTGTATTGTTCCGGTGTAAACCGGAATTTGTGCGTTCATCTCGTAAAACGCGTATTTGTCGCCACTAGGTAAACTGAAAGGTACACGAAAGATGATTGCAAATGCGTTTCCTCATTTTTAAATTCTCCCATGTTCACTCTTTTATGTCAAAGTTTCGAAGTATAAACTCAATTGGTAAAGCGTGCAGGCTTACAGATGTTTACAACACATTTTAAATAAAATCCGGATGGTTTTTGGAAGGCAATGTAACTTAAAAGGAACTTAGTTAAGATTAACTAGCTGAGCCACCTGGTGTTTATAGTGCTGGTGGGAAGGAGTATGACGGGTGATGAAATTTACGCTACCCGCCTTACTCGCCTATGTATATGTACACGGATAGCATGGGCCGGCCTATACCTGGCATCTCCACCTCTCTGCCTCTCCCTGTCAGGTCAACTTAATGTTTACATTTGTTTGTTCATGGCAAATACGATCGATGTCCATTTAGTATTGTTGTCTTCTTCTATAGGTACTTGTAAACTGTTATCGAGCTTGCATTTTAATTAGTCCACTGATCTTATTTAGTGATTATTATATTGTTTTGTGATGTTGCTGTGGAAGATAATATTTTCATATTTTCAAACCAGGAAACAACTTCGTGCTATTGCCTAGATACTTGAAGAATATTATTGTATTGCCGATGTAAACAAGCCAGACCATTTTCGTATATAACGTTCGCATCAAAACCAATGTTTATTTTATTAGTGTCAGATTAGGAGGAACATCAGTTTCAGTTTCATTTATTTCCATTAAACAATGTCACTTGATGAGACTTTGACTCACAGTTTGGAAATAAATCATGACAATTTAAAAGCGTTTTATTATTCTAACTTTTTAACGTAAGCATTGTTGGATGATGAAATGAAATTTAAATCTCTCATACCCACAGATTTCCATTAATTATCATGGACCATTTAGTGTGGTTTCTTGTTTATTGTAACCGAGCTTCTAAGATTGACAGATTACAACATCTGAAATAATGAAATAATTTTTACTAAGTTGTAAACACCTAATAAACCTAGTAATGGAGCCATTTTGTGTTGTTTCTTGTTTCGTATCTGAACCATCAAGATCGACAAATTTGCATAATTAAAATAATTAAATTTATTTTAGAAACTTAAAGTTGTGATCACGTAATGGATGCACGTAATGGAGCCTTTTTGTGTGGTTTCTTGTTTCGTGTTGTTCTTGTTTCTTGTTGAGCCACCAATATTGACAAATTAACTCTATTTTAAATAATATATAAGTGTGACAAATAAAAAGTTGTAAACACGTAATACACTGAATATTAGTAATGGAGCCTTTACTGAATTTTACTATTTACTAAATTACCTGAATTTTACATAATTAAATAATTCGGATAAATTAAAAGCTGTGACAACCTTATGCACCCAGTAATGGAGCCTTTTTTGTGTGGTTTCTAGTTTAGTAACTGAGCCACCAAGATGCTGTTGATTAGCATGACCACGAATTGTTTTATTGCACAACTTTACGTACAACGTGTACATTGACAATCATTATTAGAGTCCAATGAGTATAATATTAAAAAGAGTTGCTATGTAATCGTTGAATGTATTCGGATTAACATTTTGAATATATACACAAGAAGGTTAAACATTTTTTAAGTAAAGAAAAAGATAAAAAAAAATCAAACATTTGTTACGGGGATCGAACCCGGCAACGCCGTGATCGAAGTCACTTGCCTCATGTGACCGAGCCAATTCGCCACACTGAAATTAAACCTGTGTAGTATATCAAAGAAGAAAGGTAGAGCGTAAAACGACGTGCGCAATTCCTGTTTCCCTGATATCTTCACTGTTCACGATGGCAACCGGCGTGCCGCGATGGCGATGTTTCTGTCTATTGATGATCTTCACAGCATCCATTGGTAGTCTCATTTATTAAAAATGTACCAGAGCACCAGAGCATTAGTCTCTTAGAGTATTAGGAGCAAAGAGCACCTAATATACCTAGTAATGGAGCCTTTTTGTGTGGTTTATTGTTTCGTAACTGAGCCATCAAGATTGACAAATTAGCATAATTAAAATAATGAAATTAATTTTAGAACCTAATGCACGTAATGGATGCACGTAATGGAGCCTTTTTGTGTAGTTTCTTGTTTCGTGTTGTTCTTGTTTCTTGTTGAGCCACCAATATTGACAAATTAACTCTATTTTAAATAATTAAATAAGTGTGACAAATGAAAAGTTGTAAACACCTAATACTCTGAATATTAGTTATGGAGCCTTCACTGAATTTTACTATTTACTTAATTAACTGAATTTTACATAATTAAATAATTCGGATAAATTAAAAGCTGTGACAACCTTATGCACCCAGTAATGGAACCTTTTTTGTGTGGTTTCTAGTTTAGTAACTGAGCCACCAAGATTCTGTTGATTAGCATGACCACGAATTGTTTTATTGCACAACTTTACGTACAACGTGTACATTGACAATCATTACTAGAGTCCAATGAGTATAATATTAAAAAGAGTAGCTATGTAATCGTTGAATGTATTCGGATTAACATTTTGAATATATACACAAGAAGGTTAAACATTTTTTAAGTAAATAAAAAGATAAAAAATAAAACGTTTGTTACGGGGATCGAACCCGGCAACGCCGTGATCGAAGTCACTTGCCTCATGTGACCGAGCCAATTCTCCACACTGAAATATAAACCTGTGTAGTATATCAAAGAAGAAAGGTGGAGCGTAAAACGACGTGCGCAATTCCTGATTCCCTGATATCTTCAGTGTTCACGATGGCAACTGGCGTGCCGCGATTGCGATGTTTCGGTCTATTGATGATCTTCACAGCATCCCTGGACCTCTCATTTGAATATATATCCATGAAGGTATCATCGCTTATACAAATTAAAAAATAATATATGAAAAAAAAAGTTTTCCGGGATCGGGAATCGAACGTGTTATGCAGATGTCGAAGCCAGCTGCCTTCCTAACATGAGCTATCAGTCCGATGGGAATTAGAGCCGCTGTTTAGTGTATCAAAGAAGAAGGGCGGAACGTAAATATTGATAATTTTCCCACTTCCGGTTTAAATTTATTGATTTTTCTTGAAGTGGAGTGTCTAGCAATACATTGTCTTTATTGTTGCCAAATTTCAAAACTCTCGATGGACCTGTTTGACTTTTAAAATATTTAAAATTTAAAATTGTAATAACTTCACTTCCGGTCAAAATGTTTCAGATTTTCTTTCAAAGGGCACTGCTATAAATATGACTCTATGTCTCTGCCAAATTTCAACTCTCTAGGACAAACCGTTCAACCTGTGGAGAGGGGCAAACAAATTGACCGTGCCTAACTAACTAACTAACTAACTAACATGAAAGTCAATCCTTGCATGTTTGAGGCCCAAAATTCACCCCGAAGGGATGATCGCAGCACTTTGATATTTGGTTAGGTGTTGTCAGGTGGCTAAATATACCCGATAACCATGGTTTTCAACTTTCATTTCTAAATGCTTGCATGCGTACTGACACCCCGAAATCGGGCCCGAAGCGCTTGCAGTATAAGTCTGGTAGTAGCTCGCACGTTGTATTAGAGCGGTGCTTGGCAGCGTCGAGCTAGCGCCCGACTAGATAAGTGCAAGCGAGACTCTACTACTAGTGAGTGAGAGGCCCGACAACCACTTGTCAATCTTTCTTCTCACTCGCACAACAACCGCTCGTCAATCTTTCTTCTCACTCGAACAACAACTATCGCGCTCTCTCACTCTACAGGGTACCTATTGAAATTGTATACGGTGAAAGGAAACAGCCGGAAAACCGTGTACCGTTTATTATTTGGGGGAGTGTACCTATAGGAAAAGCCTATACATAGATGTAAACTTATTCTATAAATTGATTACATTAAATAATACCATCGACTTGATAAACCATAGATAAAAAACGCAAAAAAATTGAACACCAATTTCACTACGAAATGCACTACGAATAGGTATATCAGTATTTCTTGTCTTTCAGAAAAAAAGCACACACAAATGTATACCTATTATAACACCCAACACTTGGAGAGCTCAGAGGTCCGTGTGGTTGGGAAGCCAAAAGAGATATGTTGCTCTTAGAAGTTACACAGTATAGAAAATCTCCTCAATCAATTACATACCTAAAAACCAATAACAATACCTATAGAAATACACCTGCACCTGAGACCAACGCGGGGTGGGCAGTTCGTGTCGGCGAACACAGAGCAGGGATTAAAAACTGAAAGGGTTGAAATTAATTGACAGGAATATTTATTACATGATTGGTCGGCAAAAATTGGCGAAGAACATGGGATGGAGTACCGTCTATGAATAGCAAAACGTATAGACAAGAGATTTTATTATGATGTCGTATACCTAAAGTTTCAGAACATAACTGTTTTCGTGATCCCATGAGAACACATATAAAAACAATTCATTGATTGTCAAAACGACCCACTTCCTAGGTTGGCATTACCCCCAAAGAGGTTATGAACATATTAAGTTGTTTGGCTGACTACAGCCACGCTAGTGCCACTGGCACTCACAAAGTGATTTCCTGTATGTTATGTTGATCAGTGTTCTTCCGGCTTCCACCGTTTGCGGTCCACATGGCCGATACAATAAAAGTGACTGTTCCGTGAAATAGAATACCTACCTTGTTCTCATTTACTCGCCTTCATTCCCGAGTATCCATTACTACGGTATTCTACAATTGACAGGAATATTTATTACATGATTGGTCGGCAAAAATTGGCGAAGAACATGGGATGGAGTACCGTCTATGAATAGCAAAACGTATAGACAAGAGATTTTATTATGATGTCGTATACCTAAAGTTTCAGAACATAACTGTTTTCGTGATCCCATGAGAACACATATAAAAACAATTCATTGATTGTCAAAACGACCCACAACAAATATTATAAAAGTAATTGAATTATAGTAGAGAGAGAATTTATTGTGATGTCGTGTAACGAAGGTTTCAGAACATAACGGTTTTCGTGGTTCCACGAGAATATATTTAAACCATTGCTATGATTGTCAAATCAACTAACAACTAATAGGTTCAAAGTAATTGTTGAATTAGTAGACAGAATAGAACATGAGAGTTACAATAGTGATCGAGTTCAGTGGAGTTTTTACCGCGATTGCTATAGAACGAGAGCAGCGGGCGGCGCTCTGCCGCGCGGTTTCACAAGTACCTTGACGCGCAAAATAATTCATTACTCCCACATCCCTAGACACTCCAACTTGAAATTTTTACAGTAAGTAGATAACATATCAATATTTATATGGTAAAAATTAAAAAATTATAAAAAAATGAATTTTTGAGTAATGGAACTTTGAATTTTTTACTTTAATTTTTTTTTAATGTTGTAATTTAAGAAACATATTGAGTATACAATAGTAAAATAGAGCATAAAAAGAGCTTCAATTTGGTAAAAAAATAATCTTTGTACGATGTTTGGATCAAAAATTACGAGCTATGAAAGTGCAAGCGGAATGTTCAAAAAGTACAAAATCATGATATTTTGCAAGCTTGCACTGCGGAAGTGGTTGCCCTCAAGGTCAAACAAAAAAACACTTGTCGACTATTTTTAGGTATACAATATTCAAAAAAAAACTATTAAAATCGCAAGAGGTCAGGTCAATTTTTGTCATTTTTGGTTGTCCTGAGGCGGAACGACCCTTCTACTGTTTGTTACCTGTGAATACGTTTCAATTAATTTGCAATAAACATATTTTCAACAATCACCATTTTGAATATTTTCAGCAGAAGTTATCTCAATCCGATGGAAGTCTTCTGACATGATAAAAATATCAATTTTCAGGGTAGAAGTAACATAAATACATAAAATATCGTGCTTACTGTTTGAACATTAGCTGATAGTAAGTGTCAGTTCAATGTGTTCTCCCAGGTGTCAATCTTCCCCAAGTGTCAGTGGAAGATTGAGCCGTATGTGACAGTTTTTCAAGTGACATTATAAAAACAAACTTCTGTTAGCGGCACCAGTAATGATTTACACGTTCCATTTGAAATAATGTCATTACGTTGACTTGGAAACATAGTATAATGATTATATGCAAGAATGCATACATTCCTATGTTAATAATGGCTTTGTTCAAAATTATTGCACAACCACAATTATTTAATCATTGTTACCAAGGAAATATTACTCAGTAAATAAATTGATTTAACAACAAATTATTTATTTGCACAAATGTATTTCAAATCTGTTACTCTGAAACCAGGACTGATATTTGTTAACGTGCCAGTCGGTGTCGACAGGGAGAAATGGCGACTTCAGCTGGGAATCCAAGAGGAGGATATGGTGGGAAGGTGCTGGATATGCATCGAGCACTTCAAGGTAAACCCGAAAACGTTGCGTTGACGAGAGGGTAATTCCAAAAGAAATCAACGAACACATTTTTGGTGATCTCCTCTGATATTGATGAAATTTTATATACACACTAACACTATGTATTTGTAATTTGTTCATACTTTTATGTATTGTATTCTCCGAGATACGGGCTAAATTTTGACCCGCGGAGCGGAACTTCTGTTAAATAATTGATTGCCCGATTTGTCATCTTTCAACTAAAGCACCTGTCCTTCCTGCCTGAACGGTCACACCATCTGTTCCTCGTGCAGTAGGAGAATTACAGCCTGCCCCAACTGCCGCGTGAAGGGAAGACCCAAATGCAGGAACTTGGCATTGGATGCTTTCAGTGATGCAGTCTTGACTCTGGAATGTCGATACTTTCCCAATGGCATGTAGAGTAAAGCAGAGGAATACCGCAATTGTTGAAATCACCGTTAATTATTAATAATTTCGCATTGTTTCAGATATTCAGCAATTCAGCCGCTGATGGTATGAAGTTTTATAAATATCGAGGAGTATAAGAACTTCATGATGCGATGGCACAATTGAATTTGCAAAGAACGTTAATAATTTTTTTTACGCTCCTAATCGAAAAAATCCCAGAGAGGGGTTGAGATCCGACGGCAAAGATTTTGATGTATTGCGCGCTGCAATTGTCTAGTTGGACAAATGGGACGGAGAGTTCCTCTCAGAACACATTGTAAAAGACCAGATTCTTACAGCTTCAACAGCAGAGGCACTTCGAGTCACAGTAACATCCACAATCCAACTGATTTATTCATAAAATTAACATTTACACTTAAATATATTCAGCACTGTCATAAAATTATTTATTGTGTTCCGTGGAATAATACAATAATTATACTTTCAAAAATGTTTTTAACATTTCAATGTCTAACATTCTGATCGACGGTGGTGCAAGAGAAGTACATTTTCAGCTGTGTTGAAAGAATGTAAAGACAGTGCATGAGGATAAATGAGTTGTGTAATCATTATGATACGTGCTGGTGTGGCTGTGATAAAAATGTAATTGTTTGCTGAATGAAGGAAATGTGGTCCGTAGAGCCTTCATGTCTTTCCTTCGCTCGTATCTAAATGCTGTGGGAGGTTGAAACTGATGACGACGTCTGCTCTCAGGTGTCCCCAACTCGGAGGAGCTGGCCACACTTTCAACTTCATAGTCTCGAAAGCAATTTCCTTCTGCAGTGTTAGAGACAATTATTTGCTTTTGAGAAAATTAGAACATTCATTTTTTGTGTGTTACCTGGATTTTTGTGTTGTGGATTTTTTTTGATTTGTGTATTTTTTGGTCTTATTTTCTGTGTGTGTGCTGGAGGGGTTACATGTATTGTATTGTATTATAATTTTATTGTTTTCAGCCTTAAGGGATTTTTCCAAGGTCACGATTTTTTCGCCGCAATGTCGCTAAGGGCACGATTTCGCACCCGTCGTCTTCCATGAATTACCGTTGCGGCACAATATTTTGAGACGAATCTATTGGAATTTTCAAGCAATTCAGCGCCAGAGCGCTCCTATCGGTAGTAGTATTTTACAATGCACAATGCACAATGCATGTGCCAAACGCCACGCCGGAATCACAAATATTGAAGTTGACTCAACGTCCATCTGCGATACAAATGACGTCACGCGGTGCTGCGATTCGAGCTCTGATTGGCTGAGAGGCCAAAACAAATTGAGTATCTGGTCTCCCAGAGCTTCAGGCTACTCATTTTTCTAATCTTGTTTAAGATTCTTTCAGACTATCGGAGAAATTGGCAGTTCCCTGGAATCCAAAAGCGCTCGAGCTCTCCAATTCAATGTAGTCCTACAACCGTTCGTAGTAATCGTTGGCGAAGACACTGCAAATATTGTGGCCTCTTACGTTTACGTTGATGACATACAATATAAACTGGACTCCCCACTAAGGCAGTAGAAATCTGCTTTACGGGGGATGCCCATGTAGAGGTCTCCGATAGATATCTGAATTAAAATGCTTATTTAATAGATAATTTTCTTGTGCACTATATAAACGCAAGAAAAAGTGGGTTAGCCGAACTAATTTCCAAGATATATCACTTTCTAAATTTGAGTTAGCCCTATCTTTAACATGGCAAGTCGAAAAAACACAGTAATTTTCCTAGTAAAAATTAGATTGAAACTATATTCCGCCGATAGATTTTTTTCGAAAACTAATATTATTTGTATTAGACAAAGAGGTATTTTTTAAGATTTTTATATATACACCTAGCCGTACGTTTTTTAAAGTTAGACGCCAACTTCTAAATAATTTTGCTATACCTCCTGTGTTAAAATTTCCCCATATGTCTGAAGACATCATTTTTAAAACTCAATATAAGTCGAGAGTTGCTAGTTACAAGACATTTGATGGATCTTTTACATTAAAATAGAGTTGAAATGTTGAAAAAATTAATAAAAACGGTAAATTTCAACAAAATATATTTTCGGAAAATCTACTTGGGCATCCCTCATTAAGATATTTCACTGCCTCCACGCCAAGTTTCCAATGGAAAGTGAACACGTCTAGTTGCTCATTCAAAAGTGTCTCGTTCATATTCATACAAAATACGACAAAAATATATCTTCCGTAAAACAGATCCTTACGCACTTCTAAATTCATTTTGTCCGAGTCAGAGTGCTAACCATTGTCAGAGTGCTAACTTGGCCCATTCAACGCTACTCACATTATCCAACCTTGTGACATCGGCATGTTTGGGGCCATCAAGGTGGAGTGGAACAAAGCTGTCCAGCGCCTCAAGCAACAGTTCATCGCTGTGGACAAGAAGAACTTCGCCGTGCATCTGAAGAGCTGCATGGATGCCTGCGTTAATCCCCTCATGGTACAAAACGTATTTCGCAAATGCGGTGTAAACTCATTCAATCCAGATGCAGTAGATTACACGAAGTGCGTCGTGGATATCATCGAGGAGAATCCATTTGAAACGAACAACTCGCCTAAGAGGATGTCGCACGCTGCAAACGAGTGCTGGAAGCCAGCATCCCCAAGACCTTGTTGGATGCATTTCAAGAGGCAAAGCTTCACCCAACCAGGAGTTGGTGAGGTGAAGCCTCAGCGCAAATGCTATATGCACACTGGCTGTCTCTCGAAGACGGAACACACTCCAGATAGATTAATAGCGTTAAACGGCGCGTCAACGACGACCATATGCACCTTCAGCTAACTTTGTTCCAGTTGCGGGTGACGTCACGGAGCAACCTGTAAATTCTGTCATTACAGTACTTATCCCGAATAGCGGATCTCCGTTACCAGGAGGACAACATGATAGCCCTACTACGTCCACTGATGTGACCCTGCATAGCGGATCTCCGTTACCAGGAGGACAACATGATGGCCCTACTACGTCCACTGATGTGACCCTGCATAGCGGATCTCCGTTACCAGGAGGACAACATGATAGCCCTACTACGTCCACTGATGTGACCCTGCATAGCGGATCTCCGTTACCAGGAGGACAACATGATAGCCCTACTACGTCCACTGATGTGACCCTGCATAGCGGATCTCCGTTACCAGGAGGACAACATGATAGCCCTACTACGTCCACTGATGTGACCCTGCATAGCGGATCTCCGTTACCAGGAGGACAACATGATGGCCCTACTACGTCCACTGATGTGACCCTGCATAGCGGATCTCCGTTACCAGGAGGACAACATGATGGCCCTACTACGTCCACTGATGTGACCCTGCATAGCGGATCTCCGTTACCAGGAGGACAACATGATAGCCCTACTACGTCCACTGATGTGACCCTGCATAGCGGATCTCCGTTACCAGGAGGACAACATGATAGCCCTACTACGTCCACTGATGTGACCCTGCATAGCGGATCTCCGTTACCAGGAGGACAACATGATAGCCATGATGATAGCATGATAGCTTGGACGCCACTGTTTACACGTTTAGTGATTCGGTATACGTCGATTACGTTCTGGGCTTTAAGTTCTTGTTTAATTTCGTCAACTTCGCACGTAATAAGGTCGTAGCACGACACTACGCCTTTTGAAGTGTTTAAATAATGGTGTGGAGTGACTTTTATAGGAAACAAGTTAACAAGGGATGTACAATTCATGATCTTCTCCGACTGGGCGGCGTTCGCATATTCCACTAGAAGTGTTCCATTGTTTAGTTTTACAAAATTCTTCGTTCCGGTTGTAATGTTCTCAATAGCCTTAGCTATTGAGAAAGGCGAGACAGTTAGGAACGATTTACTTTTCTCATCCCTTTCAATGATTAGGAATTTCGAGAACGACTGAGGGATCTCGAAGAAGTCCTTAATTTCTATATGTTTATTCAAAAGAGGTTTTGGCCTTTTTGATGTGTTCACTTGTCTAAATGGGGGGGAGTTGACAATTTGGGTATCCATACACTGTTGGGGACAACCTTGCTTACCCCTTCCTCCAAAAGGCGTGTTCAATCAGGCTTAGGGATCCTACCGCCACGTGACTCGTGACGGACCTATTAACAAAAATGCCCCAACAGCCACACAGCGCTAGACATGTCAACGGGCCTGCATGGCTGCCGGGCCGTTAGTGAAGACTGGCTTAAAGAACGATAGCAAGGAAAGTGCTAATTTTACGTCCGGAACGCTCATGAACGCAACCGATCCTTTCCCTGCACGGTCCAGCCTGATATTGTCATACAAGCCTTCCCGCACAGGTATTGCGACCGGCGCAATTCAATCACGAGCCCGGTACAACTAAATCCAATAATTTACCAGAGTGTCCGGATCGCAGGGTCGTCAACGTTACTCATTGCACAGGCAAAAAATGGCATGTAAAAGATGAAAGAGAAAAGAAAACCAAGAGGAAAATGATTATGAGAATGTGATGAGTATACACGAATTTAAGCTGTGCAATGAGTAGACTGATCTTAGTTGGGACCAACCCGTATAATGTGGGCCGGCCCCTTTAGGAGGGACACCACCGAATATCCCAACTTGTATGTTTGTAACCCAAACGACTAGATTTTTTATATTATTGTCAAACTTTACCTATAAAAAAATATAAAAAAAAATTGCAAAATTTTGTAATTTTTTTTTAAATTATTTTCCAAAAAATGTACGGTATCTATGGAGACACGTTTTTCTTGAAAACGGTTTGATTTAGAATGTTATAAAAAATTTCATTCTGTTTAATAAAGTGCATTGGACAAATTTATGTATCGGCGTTATTTTATGATTATAATTGTGGGATTGAAAAATTTATTAATTGAACAAATTTCTTTTTCAGCTAATTTTACATAATTTCCCATTTTTATAATTTTTTTTTGCATTATACTCTCAAGATATACCTTACCTTACCCTATGACACTTGTGTTCTCTCCGAGTTCTCTCACTGTTTGCAACGTTTGAAGATTTGAAGATTTCCTATCCTACTTGAAAATATCCTATCCTACTTGAAGATTTCCTCTCCTGCTTGAAGAATTCCTATCCTGCTTGAAGATTTCCTATCCTTTTTGAAGATTTCCTATCCTGCTTTGTGTAAATTTCTTCCCGTGTTTGAGTGTGAGTCACTGTGATTCAGTCCGTTGTATTTGAGTTGAGTCAACGTGATTCAGTCCGTTGTGTTGGGATTCACTTGCGTGATTTAGTCCGCAGACCCACACCCCACGTCGGCTATGGAGAGCGACGACGAAGAGATAGACGAGGTTGACGATATAGTCAACTTCCTCTGTTTCACTCCACCTCCTCATCTTCGGTGCCCGCTAGAGCCGGGGGACCAAGATATTTGGCCATACCCCACTAGGCCTGGCACACCGCATCCCGCATCACATCAACGACTTCAACCTGATCACCCTCTGTACAGCCAAAGGGGTCGCTCTACAGGCCCTAACGCAATGCCTCGACGCCCCCGCTCCGTGACGCCTCCTCCCACGTCACCACCAGTTTACTGTATTTGGGACGGTTGTGAGGCCCTTATGGAAGAGTTAAATAGGTCGCCGCCCCCTGCACCTCCCCCTGCGCCGCAACCACATGCACACACACCGCCCCCTGTACCCACGCCGTCCCCTGTGCCGTGTCATTGGACCACTACCGGTTCGGAGGAGGATGGAGCCCACATGGACTCCGATTATGGCTACTGGGAATGGATGGAGGACGTCAGGCAGGGCGTAGAGGACTCCCAACCGTCGTGGCCACCCTGGCCGACGTGGTACCCGCGAACCCCAGATCATGGACCTCAGATCATGGACGTTGATGTTGAGGGGGAGGCGGATAACGACTTTATCATACAGCCTCCATCACAATTTACCAACAATGTTGAGGAAGATGAGGCTGTAGAGTGTAATGTCGATCCGTCACCTGAGAGCTTGGCCTTGATACGTCAACTGTTGACAGCTTCGCATGCTCCTCCTCAACATTCAACACAGAAAGCTAATATTCACATGGAATATCCAAATGTCTATGAGGCTGATGATGAAGCAGATTATTATGACGATGAAGAATGCTGATGATGAGGATGCAAACCTGAAACGCCATAATGATTATGTTGTGTATGATGATGATGATGACGATGAGGTTGATGAAGCTGATGAGGCTGATGAGGTTGATGAGGCTGCTGTTGATGAACAATATGGTGGGGGAGGACGAAGGCTCTGTTCTTCCAATAGATCTGATGGCATGGAGGTTGAGGAAGATGATGATAATATTCATAATATTCATAGGGAATATTCGGATGTTGACGAGGCAGAGGAGGAGAAGGAGGAGCAGGAGGAGGAGGAAGATGATGATGATAATGTCGAGGCTGACAATGCTGGACAGCATGGAGATGGAGGGCTTGGGTTTCGAATTTTATCTGAACACTTCAAAGCACATAGATTAAACAGCAATTTCCGTAAAATAGAAATTGTTATCGATGATATACAGGCAAACGCAAATCCTATTGAATGGCTGAGAAGAGTGTTAAATAATCTCATTGAATACATGAAAGCAGGTGAAGTCAGCCCCCACGATAAAGTCGGCTTAAAGATTGTCAACTCTTTACAACCGGAGCTGGATTTCAAAGTATCATTCATGTTAGCTTCCCAGCTAAGTGCCGATGTACTAATAGCACGCCTCGAAAAGATTATAAAGAGCAATGAAGGTTTCCTGGTATCTGGGGTGCTAACAGTTACCCTCTCTCATATTGTAATGCCATTGGGTAATGGTCGACATGGTGTGCCTGGGTTTGTGTCGGACAATAACAAAGCAGTCAAGAAACGGAGTATCATTAAAATCACCAACAACGACAATCTCTGTCTTGCTAGGGCCCTTGCTGTAGCAATTGCCGTTTCAGAAAATACTGCTGCTCAGCTGAAACAAATAAAAATAGGTAGGGGTATTCAAGAGGAACTAGCAAGGCAGTTGTGTAAAGATGCAGGGGGGTCATTCTGGTAGCGGTTGCAAATAATGGTTGCAAGTATCACTTTACAACCATGGTTGCAAAAAGATGCAACCACGCTATAACCGGTTGCAACTTTCTTAAATCGGTATTCTTGTACGCGGTTTTAGTGTGGTTGCAAGTCGGCAGTGGAATTTCCAAACAACTTGTACAAAAGATACTCCGTTTTGAAGTTTTGTTCTAATTCAAAGTATTTCGCGGGTAAAATTTCAAATAATGGAATGTACATTTCAAATTTAAAACTTTCCAATTAAAATTGAATGAATTTAATTAAAAGTATAATAGGAGGCAGAGTTCAACATTACCTACTCACTTATTACGTCCATTAAATTAGTTGCCAAGTGATTATTAGTGTTTGAATTATGTCTGCATTGAAGAATAAGAAAAAGCGATCGGAGAACTTCAACAAACAAGAAATAGATGTTCTTATTTCTGAAGTTCAGAATAGGAAAGCTATTCTGTTTGGGGATTTTGGACCCCGGCTCACACACAACGACAAGAAGCGGGCATGGGACTGTGTGGCTGAGATGGTCAATGCAGTTTCCCATGCCCACAGATCGGTGGCTGAGGTAAGTTGGAAATCACATTCTTACAGAGTAGGTACCTACTAGATTTTCTAAAGATTAACTCAGTGATCAACCTAGTAAAAATTGTAGGTAGGTATCTAATCTATTGAATAGTAGAAAATATTAATTAAAAAAACCACAATTATAATACTTTTTATATTTGTAATTCCAGCTGAAGATCAAATACAAAGTGCTCAAATGTAAAACAAAAAAGAAGGCCTCCAATAATTACACATACATGATGGGTACGGGGAGTGGCCCATCCAACTACCAGCCACTCACAACCGTAGAGGAAGCAATGGTGAGGAAGGTGATCGGCAGGGAAAGTATCGAATGATTCGGAGGCCCGGACACTTCTCGCCGTAAGTATCTATATTGTGTTTCCTCCTAAGGGTGCATATTGGACATAGACCAAGGAAGTCATAAAATTTGTCAGAAATGATGTAAAAATTCAAGATATAATCATACAAAATGTATTTTATTTTTTCAATATTTTTTAGGGTAAGCGATACATTTTAGATAAAATTAAAAATAATAAAAATCACTTACACAGAAAAGTATATAATTTCAGTCTCTGCAGTTACCAGAGTTACTCAAGTATATTTAAAAGAAAATGTACATTCAGTGTGCATGTGTGCACTAACTTAAATATTTGATAGTGAAATTGCCAACTAATAAAATTATATATTAAACAATGAAGATAATGGAAAAGAAGCAATCTACCTACTATTAGCAATTATCTAGCTTCTTTTGGATGTCATGCTTTCATTTTCATGACTCTTTGTTTTTTGTTATTAACTTATTTTAGATTATAAAAAGATTGTTTCAAACAATCATGTGAATAGGTCCTACCTCAATAGTATCTACTGACATTGATAACCCAATTTTAGTTTAAAAGTAGGTAGTGAATAAATTGTTTACCTATACCTAATTATTAAAATTATTTTTCAACTCCAGATCTGCTTCGACCTCCAAGTCGTCCACACATTCCATCCGAGCCTCAAGCCACATCATCATGCTCTCTCTCGGCTCCAAACACACACGTTCCAGCCAGATCCGGGCTGTCCGTTAATCCTCCAAGCCATAAGGTTTCCGTTGCTCGCTCCTACAATCATGAGCCAGTCACACACCGCACACCAGTCAACTTAGCGATCAGTTCGTGCCCGATCAGTCGGAGATTATCGGCTGATCGTTCAACAATAATCGTATCCCCACGGCCTGCAACAGCGCCTTCAGTTCATCCACAATCATCCACAAGCTCCTATAATCATGAACCAGGCACACACCGCACACCAGTCAACTTACCAGTCAGTCGGAGACTATCGGCTGATCGTTCAACAATAATCGTATCTCCACGGCCTGCAACAGCGCCTTCAGTTCATCTCTCTCCGTCCATCATATCAAATACCCCGGAACGTCCCCGCTATCGAAGAACAGTTCTGACGCAGAGACGAATACTACCTGCTGCAAGCCCCTCACTGTCCCCTGTTAATCCCAACTACAACATCGATTCGTCTCCGCATCATCGAGAGCCCTCTACATCACCACGCAACTCTCTTCCTGCATCTCCACATCATTCCTTCAGAGAAGCAATATCAGAATTCTCTAATTCACCTACTTCTCAGTCTCCTCAAACTTCAATTCCCGCTTCTCCTCCCCCAACAGCAAAGAAACGCAAACCAACTTTAAAACAACAATTAGTCGAAAATTCAAAATCAAACATGAACTACAATAAATCCATAAGTGAATGCCTTCAGCAGATAGTTGAAATGAAAAGAAGTGACAACATCAACAAGGAGATTTACAGGAAGAGAAAGTTGGAATTGCTGGAAGAAAACAACCATCTAAAAAAAACGAAAATGGGTTTAATTCCACTAATTGTTGTTCAAGACACCCCTTAAATTCCATTGAGCATTGTTATTTTCCAGATATATTTATTTAGTAGGTACATAATACTTAGTTGCTTTACTATACTAGGTATGTAATTATAGTCATTTGATTCACAGGAAAGCTTATTGCAGTATTGCTACATCATTATTTTTCACTTTTTATTAGGTACATAAGTAGGAAGTAAAATATCCCATTTCCATATGCAGTTAGTTATCAAAAATATTATTATTTGTCATTGCATTGAATTTGTCATTGTGCTGACCGCTGACTATATTAGTAAGTAAAGCCGTAGACTTGGCTAAAGCCCAGCTAGGGCAAGACAGACAAATTCAGAAGAAACTCTACATCTAAATGTAGAAGTAGGTATGCTAAACATTTAAAAATACAGAATTGTAACAAAGCATACAGGCACACAGGGAGTACTGTATTTCCAAATATGAAAGTGTAACTGTAACAATTACAATTAAATGTGGAAGATGAATAAATATTGTTTTTACTGCTTCAATACATACATTTACTATTATCTATTATTTATACACTATAGGTAGATACCTACAACAAAGTGGAAAAAAAAATAAAAAAATATATGCCAAAATTCGCTCACTTCACTCGCTCCATAAACGGATGTGCCAAGTGAAAAACAGCCTTTTGAATATCGATATTTTTCAATACAATAGCAGTTTGGCAGTTAATAAATAGGTAGGTACATGGTGTGTTATGCAAATTTGACAATGAAGATACTGGTATAATTCCTCGACTGACATCCACCGACTTGACTGACGAAAGTCTCAAACTCTTCACCCACTTGAGCCGACAACTACACCCACTACATTCGCTTGATATGCTACGCTCCAACCACGAAAGAAATACAGAACACACAGCGCTACCTTCCAACACAACATTAAAATTAACTTGAATGTATTAAACACTAGTGGAGTTTTCAGGGCTAGTTGGAGGTGTTAAATAGTCAGAACCAACCACAAGTCAATGCACTAAGTAAACAAGCATTGTCCTACATCAAGTTGCCAAAAACAGATCAAGAGAGCCGAAGCAAGTTCACGATCACAACATATCATAAAACCCAGCAAGAACCCCAACGGTACATGAATAGGAAATGAAATGAATAACTGAATGATGCAGATCACATACCAAAGAAAAATGTGCTTGCACATGTCAGTAAATTAATCACAACTCACACTTCTGATCACAGTCACTTAAATGTTCACCAGCAGCTGAATTCCAGATTTAATAATAATACTAGTTAAAAATGTGTCTTTAAAGCCAAAATAGTTTAGATTTCAAGTAAGAGGTACGTAAAAGTCAGCTAAATTTTGAAAATGTTGCTCTGAGGGAGACTGTTAATGGCCTGGATAAGCGAAAGGGAATCGCAAGGTTCGTCAGAGCGATTTTTTAAAAATTTGTCTTCACAAACTGAATTTAAAAAAATCAAATAACGGCCCTGTACAGGTTAATCAACTACATTAATGCCACACACTGGAGTACATTATGATCTCTCGTAGAATCTCAAAGTGTTAAATACGATATTTATGATAAAATAATTGTGTTTAACACTTTGAGGCTGTATCAGGTGTCGTAAAGTACCTACTGCATTGAGTGGCATTATTTAATTTATTAACATGTAATGGGTCGTTATTATCTGCTTTTTTAAAATTCTGTTAGTTCGAAGACAAATGTCAGAAAAACGCTTTGACAAATTGTGCGTTTCCCTTTCACTTACCCAGTCCACTTAAATATTAAAATATTACCTATGTGAAATGATTTGCAACTACATTAGATCTGACTTCTGCGGCTGCACCATCCACAGCAAGTCTGCTGACAAGATCTATCTGGTCCTCGCGGTGGTTGGCCAACACTGTATCGTCGACATCCACGTCACTCAAGGCGAAGTCGAGACACATGTTGTGGAGGACACACACAGCCGTGAAGATCTTGCCAGCCATTGTAGGGGAGTAGCAGAGTGCACCGCCAGTCTGGTCCACGCATCGGAACCGTGACTTGATGACACCGATACAGCGCTCGACGATGCTGCGAGTTCTGCGCTGAGACGAGTTGTAACGTTCTTCAGCATCGCTTTGGGGTCGTTCAATTGGAGTCATCAGCCACGGTTCGAGGGGATATCCGCTATCGGCTGCCCAACAACAGATACAAAGTCAAATTAGTAATCAGACAAACAATTCATCATTGTCTCCCGTGTATAGTGTTAGGATTTTTTATGATTTTTATGATTTTTTTTTATTTTCATGAAAATGTTCCCATTATCCTGGCTTCACTTTACTTGTTGTTTCTCATCCCTCTCACTAATATTTACTTTTACGGAGTGGCTATTTTCACCGTGAGGTGAGAATAGCGTCAAGTGCTATTATCACCGTGTGGTGGAAATAGCGTCAGGTGCTATTATCACCGTGTGGTGAAATATCCAACTGCTATTTTCAAAGTATTTACCATCTAGAATCTTATGGCATTATTATAATCAGATCAAATATTACACACTCAATAATTGTCACGGGCCATCAGGTCGTCCATCTTGATTTGTTAACTTGTCAAGTCAAGCGGTTGGATCCCATCCCTCCCTCTTGATTGGACAGACACAATACGGCGCTTGTCACATGTTTATTGAAGTAGATTTAAAGTCTTTTAAAAGGTTTTTCATGATTATTGAAAAATAAAGTCAAACTAAAAAACATATTAAAACATGTTGAAAAGTGTGACAATAGCTATAAAAAGAATAACATTACCTCTAAAAAGAAAGTTACCATAAACAGTGAGATTTGTTACATATGTATGAGGAAACAGCCCTTGAAGTCACAAATGCAAGGCAAACTAATAGATTGGGTAGATTGTGATGCCAATTGTGATCGATGGTTTCACAGTGTTTGCTTAACTGGTGACTTGTCAAACTATGTTTGTACTTTTTGTCGTTCAAATGCCTGAGATTCAAACAATCTGTGATTGATTTACATTTTATTACAAACATATTTAGGACAATCTATCAAATGAGATATAAGTCTGTGATTTAACTGATGTATTTGTATTGTATTTTGTATTTAGTGTGTTTATTACAATCTGTGATACAGTGCTTACATTTTGCGTGTGTAATATTTGATCTGATTATAATAATGCCATAAGATTCTAGATGGTAAATACTTTAAAAATAGCAGTTGGATATTTAACCACACGGTGATAATAGCCCTTGACGCTATTTCCACCACACGGTGATAATAGCACTTGACGCTATTTCCACCACACGGTGATAATAGCACTTGACGCTATTTCCACCACACGGTGATAATAGCACTTGACGCTATTCTCACCACACGGTGAAAATAGTCGCGTTCTTACTTTTAGCATGCACCTAATGGTGGATAAGATGAAAACACTGGCTCCGACTCTGTTAATGCTGCTACCAAATAGGTGCCGATACCTAATTTAATCAAACAAAAATGTAGTATCATGAATAGGAATACTACATTGAGTGAGATTAGGTAGTAGGTACCTAGTAAGGGTTTCTTTTCAAAATTTAAATCCTTATTTAGGTGTAGGTAGGTACCTACTTAATTTTAGCTTTTAAATGACAGCTGATTTTTCTTTGATCTACCTACCAAGGTAGGTAGGTACCTTCTTAATATCTACTACTTAATAGGTAGGTTCTTTAATATTGTATTTTGCAGCCAAAATATAATATTCTAATTGAATGTGTACCTACCTACTTAGGTAGGTAACTACCTACCTACTCAGTACCTACCTACCAACTGCAAAATGTAAGGCTTTGATTAAATTAATTACTTAGGTATTGACTCACCGATAAGAACTCCATCTGGGATGAGGCCGCTGGTAATCACTTTCCGGAGGCTGCTTAGTGACCATATGTATGCGTCATGATTTGATCCCGGATAATCAGCGAGGACGTCGATGACTTTTAATGTTGCGGTGCAGGTGATCTGTGCGTTGATGGTGTATTTACATTTTCTGTTCATGTACTGCTGGGGGTTCAGAGTCTTGCTGGGTTTTATGATCTGGATGTGTGTGCCGTCCACTGCACCAATAACATTGGGGAACTTTGCCACACTGTAGAATCCTTGCTTTGTGTCCAATCTCTCTTGCTCCGTTAGTGGCAACTTGATGTAGGACGGTGCGATTTCACAGAGTGCATTGACAACTGTGGTTATGATGCGACTGGCAGTTGGCTGAGACAAATGGCAACTACTCCCAACTAGCCATTGAAAGCCACCACTAGCAAAAAACGAGCAAGCTAAAAGTAGTTGTGTGTCGGAAGATAGCGCATTATTTCTTTCGGTATTTCTTTCTAGGTTAGGTCGTAGTAATTCCAGCAAATGGTCGAAAAGTTCGCGGCTCAGGCGAGTGTAGCGTTTGAGATTATCATCAGTCAAGTCAGTGGATGTCAGTCGAGGAATTGTACCGGTTTCTTCATCATCAAGATCACAAAACACACCAAATGCCGCTGCATCAAAATCAGCCATGAGATAATTGAAATTTAACGAAAACGAAGGGAAATTAACAGACACAGAAAATAACTTCCGCGCGGTAGTGGTAAGCTGGCTGCCCGGCCCGACTCAGTTTCTTGACCTTGCGCTAGGTGTCGTTAGTATCAATTTAAGCGCGCGATTTATTTAAAGACACTGTTTGTTCATGTTTTCAACTTACTATGTTATTAATGATATTTTTCGTCTTATACGACAATAATAATGACTAAAGAAGACTAAAGCAATGAAAACCACTTACTTTCAACTTAATGTCGACGCCATTTTTGTTGGTTGCAACTCACTTGCAACCACAAATAGTTGGTTTTAAAGTTGCAACCAATATGCCGCCATTTTATCTGCTAAAACTGCTTCCAGAATAAGGATGCAACCGGTTGCAACTATAAAACCGGTTGCAAGTACTTACTACCGGTTGCAAGTAGATAAAACCGCTACCAGAATGACCCCCCAGGCGTTGAAATACCCGCGAATGGAGGTGGACTGCCTGAATTACAGGTATTCCAAAACTACCTAAAGACATATTCACTGACCGTCTACACCAATCTGAGCGGCGCTAAGCATGATGTACTGTATGAAGGTGTTGAAAGCACCAGTGACAATCCGAGGAGCCCTCTTGATTTATGGTTTCATGATGACTATTATGAGGTCATCATATCCGTCACTGGTGCTTTCGATTGCAGCTATTATTGCCGCAAGTGCCATGTAAAATATCAAAACTTAGGAGCACATCAATGTAGCATACGATGCCCCAGCTGCCGATTCAACTCAGATTGCTGTGTAGATGGCACTTCACCGATCAACTGCCCAGACTGTAACCGAAAATTCAAGAGTCAGCTTTGTTTCAATAATCATTTGTCTTCCCCACCGATGGCTGCCACCTTAGCGCGACCTTACGGGCCCGATCCTGGGGAGTCCAGCACTGGTGAAAAGGCCATGCCGGAATGGGGACAGACCGGAGGGGGGGGGGGGGGGACTTCGGGCCGGTGGGACCTGATTTCAGGGGATCACCATTTCGAGGGGGGAGGCCGGCCCGAGGGGCCCGCGAATTTGGGGAGGGCATGGGACTAGGTCGACCCTGGACTGCACTTAGTTGGGACGAACACTCGTTATGTGAGGCGGCTCCTTTATTACTGACAGATATTAAAAATTTCAATAAGTTCATACGTTCTAAACTGATTGTGATAAAATTTTGTAAGATAAGAGACAATGTTAAGAGAGAGCTTTGTTTCAATAATCATTTGTCTTCCCCACCGATGGCTGCCACCTTAGCGCGACCTTACGGGCCCGATCCTGGGGAGTCCAGCACTGGTGAAAAGGCCATGCCGGAATGGGGACAGACCGGGGGGGGGGGGGGGGGGGGGGGGGGCCGGTGGGACCTGATTTCAGGGGATCACCATTTCGAGGGGGGAGGCCGGCCCGAGGGGCCCGCGAATTTGGGGAGGGCATGGGACTAGGTCGACCCTGGACTGCACTTAGTTGGGACGAACACTCGTTATGTGAGGCGGCTCCTTTATTACTGACAGATATTAAAAATGTCAATAAGTTCATACGTTCTAAACTGATTGTGATAAAATTTTGTAAGATAAGAGACAATGTTGGTTTTAATGATAATGCAAAATATGAGTTTGATCAGAATTATTGAAGACCGTTTTCATTTTTCAGCCTCTCAGGATATATTTATTTAAATTTTAACCAATAAATAGATTACAAAAAAAATTAAGAGAATGTAGGTTTCTGTGGAAAACTTCCATGGAGTCAGGATGATATGAAGGGATGTGCGTTGTGAAAAATATCCGACCGAACCGGGGCTCGAACCCGGGACCTCTCACTTGCCGGGCGAGAGCTCTACCAACTGAGCTACCCGATCGGACGGACGGACATTTGACACAACGCACTGATGAGGGTTAGATATCTCCTAGGAGAATGGAATGAAGGTAATGATTGGACATTACAAGCTATCAGACCATCGGTAACGATACTGTCACCATGTCTCTTTGCACTTGCGTGCGCAACCCTCTTTTACTAAGTCGAGTTTACTAAGTTTACTAAGTCGTTAAGTCGAGTAAAAGAGGGTTGCGCACGCAAGTGCAAAGAGACATGGTGACAGTATCGTTACCGATGGTCTGATAGCTTGTAATGTCCAATCATTACCTTCATTCCATTCTCCTAGGAGATCTCTAACCCTCATCAGTGCGTTGTGTCAAATGTCCGTCCGTCCGATCGGGTAGCTCAGTTGGTAGAGCTCTCGCCCGGCAAGTGAGAGGTCCCGGGTTCGAGCCCCGGTTCGGTCGGATATTTTTCACAACGCACATCCCTTCAAAAAAAATTAAGGTCAGCAAACAGAAAAGGTTTTCTCGTCATGTGGTGCAAAAATTCAAATCGATCGGTGAAAAGGTGCGACTTCCATTGCTCCAGGTAGCAGCCAAAGGAACAAAAAAAATAAAAAATAGAGGTCCGTGCCAAAAGAGCCAAAAGGAGACGCTCGCTTCGCTCGCTCAAAAATCTGCGAATTTCAAGGATTCTCCGTAACTCAGTTGGTAGAGCATTAGACCGGCAATCTCAAGGTCGTGGGCTCATATCCCACCGGGGGTCAAATCTTTTAAATTTTCAGTTCATTCATTGTTCCAGTGTTTAAGAAAGGAGACCGTAAGAAGTGTAATAATTACAGGGGTATCACACTGATGTGTCAGAGTGCTAAACTCTTTGAAAAGATCATTGAGTCGCGATTAAAATATATGTTGGATGGAAAATGAAGAGAGGAACAATACGGGTTTCGACCAGGCCGTTCGACAATTGATGCAATATTTGCTGTAAGACAGATTATGGAGAGAAGATGGGAGAATGGGCAAGAGATGTGTATGGCATTCCTGGACTTGGAGAAAGCTTATGACCGCCTTCCAAGAGAACGAGTGTGGGAATGCTTAAGGATAAAGGGACTTGGGAATGGAATAGTGGAGAGGATTCAGAGTTTGTATCATAACAGTATGAGTTGCGTGCAGACCAACATGGGACGAACAGAATGGTTTGAAGTAAGTGAGGGACTGAGACAAGGCAGTGTTCTATCCCCAACACTATTCATCGTAATAATGGATGAGATGCTGATTAAAGTAGAAGGAGGTAATAATGAAGAGGACTCTAGAACGTTAGTGTATGCAGATGATATTATGGTTTGGGGAGACAATTATGAAATGGTGCAAAGAAAGATTGACAGGTGGAATGAAGTTACAGAAGAGTTTAGATTGAAAATCAGCAAGGAAAAGAGTGAAACTCTTAATATGAGGAAGGCAAAGAAAAATAAGAAGAGAGAAAGGATTATGTTGAAAGGTGTGGAGTTAGAAGAAAAAAGGGAATTTAAATATCTCGGAAGTATTATCTCAGAAGACGCAAAAATTAGTAGAGAAGTGAAAGGAAGAGTCAAGAAGGCAGAGAGCTTCTACCAAACTGTGAGAAAGTTATTATGGGACGAAGATTTTCCGATGTGCTGTAAGTTAATCATCTACCAGATGTATTTCATCCCTATACTAACTTACGGAGCAGTAACTTGGACAATCGGAGGAAAAGAAGAAACTCAAATATAATCATCAGAGATGAAATTTCTTAGAAGTATGAAGCGAGTAACAAAGTTAGATAAGATCAGAAGTACTAAGATAAGAAAGGAATTGGGAGTAGAAAGATTGTGCTTTAAGATTGGTAGAGGGCGTTTGAAATGGTTTGGGAATATGAAAAGGATGGACAATAAGAGAATACCTCGGAAAGAGTTTGAAAAGTTGGAGCAGGGAAAGAGGCAAAGAGGGAGACCGAGAGCGAGGTGGCGTGGTTTAGTTGAAGAAGATGTCGAAGTGAGAGGCGAAAAATGGGAGATGGTGAATAAAGATGAATGGTGGTTAAATAGAGACTTGTGGCGGGCATTGGTAGATAGAGAAGAAGATGAAGTGGAAGAAGAGGAAGAGGAAGTGGAAGAAGATGAAGCTAACGCAGAAGTTGAAGAAACGTCAGGCCCGGCCAGCCGGTATCAATAATTAGTTTAATAGGCTCTTGCATTTGTGTGGGTAGGTTTTCCTACCTCCTTTACCCATTGTATTTTGGAAAATGATAATAAAGATTATTATTATACATAACGTCATCCCATCTGATATTGTCATAAATTTCTACATTTCAAAGTTAATTTAACTGAGAACTTTTTGTTCAATTTCAAAACATTGAGCAACGTGACTTTGGACTGAATCCCACAAAGTTACAGTAATATTTTTTTATTTTATTAAAACCTTTCCAACAAATAACAATGTCGGGTAAGGGGTTTACATAATATCTTAAAAACTATAAGGGTAATTCCGCGCCAACTCCCCAAGGAATTGAAGTCACCCCCTCCGATTTTAATAAAACTTGGCAGGATTGTTCCCAAGACAAAAGAAACACATACGTATTTTTTGTTTTGTCCATATATTGTGTACTTTTTGAGTGACAGGCCCTCATAAAATCAACGTATTGGTCAGTAGCCCATCACTTTAACTACTGTAACTTCTATACCGTTTCACATAAAAGCTTCAACTTTTTTAAGATTTGAAGCTTGGATTATGAGCTTTATAAATAATTTATGGGCAATTTTCGGTTTGTTCAACTTAGAGGTGAAAAATCAAAATTTTGACTTTAAAAGTGCGCCCCCCAAAAAAGCATTTTTTTAAATCTTCAAAAAATTATGTAGTCATTGTCATTCTATAATACACAATCCCTGAAATTTTTGGAGTGGGCACGCTTTTGGTTTTAACGCTATGATTTAAATTGTCAACCGGGAAGGGTTAAAATTATACCGTCTCCATGCATTATTATGCATTGATTACATGAAATATCATGTGCGTATGATTGGCATGCAATGATGTTGAATTGTTCAGACGTATTTGTCTTCAGCATTAACACTATTTGGCGGCGGGGTGTATATGTTGGAGGGGGGGGGGGGGGGGGGGGGGTATACAAAAATTGAAGTTTGAATCTCGTACATGGCAAATGGCAATTTTTCATACAAGTTTAAAATCAAATTATTCCAAATAAGAAGAAAACTATAGGCACAAGTATTCACTTGCTTTGTCAATGAGAACATTTATGACACAACGAACATGAAGTATTGTCAAGTACTTTCAAGGGTAAGAACCCCCAGATGTTTTATTGCCATCTTCCGCCCCAAAGATGTGACTATCCCTCTGTCCTTAAGAATCAGGGCGAGACTGCAATAAAATACCTTTTAGTCACATAATACGAAACAAGGGGACAACTTTAATTGGTTTGTTACTTTCTAAAGGTTCAAAATCAGCTGTTAAACATTTCGGCTGCATCAGGGTGGTTTTGTGTCAGTGTGGATCAGTCTTTCAAACTGAGAGGTGTTGCCGTGTGATCTATCTTACTACAAGTGCTACAAATATTGTATGAAACTGAATTTTCGAACAAGCTATTAATATGCTTAAACATTTTGATAATATTTGTGCCAGTGACAAAGTGTAGTACCTTCATTTGCAAGAAAGAGTCTTTGACATTTGTTTTATTCGATCGCCCTTTCATTCTTGTATCTTTTGTGAATACCTTTTTAGTTTTAATTTATGATCTATCTTTACTAACTATATTGTATGGCACTGCATTTTCGAGTAACTATTTATGTTTAAACATTTGATAATATACTTTGGGCTCTTTAAAGAAGTGCGGTAATACCTATCAGTTGCGAGTGTATCTGCACATGTGTCGTATTCAATCGCCGTTTACATATTATTGTACCCTTTGCGAACAGTGATTTTAGTTATAATTTATTCTGTAATATAGTGACATTTAATTGTGAAGCCATGCCAAAGTCAAAGTTGACACCCCTTAAGACTTCGTTTAAAAGTCGGTGTTGCAATCCGCTGAACTATGACACTCACGTTGTAACGAGAGGACTTCGCGCTGTTTCAAAGTTTCTCCATGTGAAAATCGCTCATGTTCCTGCGGGAAGCTTGATATGTCGATCTTGCCGACGGGATCTTTCAACATACGAGGAGCCAGTGGACTCGCCGCCTGCTGAGGTTGACGTCGCCGCCGCCGTCATCGAGTCGTCCAGCTCAAGCTCAGATGAACCAGAGTCACAGCAGAGCGCTACACCGCAGAACATCGCCGGGACTTCGTATGAGAAAACCTTTGCCGTGTCGGCCCTAAATGAATGTTTGCCGCTGATTGGAGGGGAGACCCCAATTATCGTACATAAATTGACCCAGGACAAATATGCAAAACAAAAACAAAAAAAGTAATGACAGCTATAACACAATCTGTGTTCGCTCAGCCAGGTCCTAGTAAGCCAACAGAAAATGATCAAATAGCTTCGGAAATAATCCAACAGCTTAAAGAGAAATTCAATTCAACAACCGACAAAAGCTTACAGATGCAAATCTTAACAGTGTTACCAATGAGCTGGAATGCAAACAAAATTCACACAGTAATTGGTTGCACAGAGCACATGGCTAGAAAATCAAAGCTTCTGGTGCAAGAAAAGGGAGTGATGTCCACTCCAAATCCGAAACAAGGGAAGATTTTGTCTCAAAAAGTAGTTGATGCTGTCGTTGAATTTTATCAAAGTGACGAAGTCAGTCGTATAATGCCAGGAACAAAAGATTATAAATCAGTGAAGCATGACGGCAAACGCGTGCATTTGCAGAAGAGACTAATCTTAAGTAACTTGAAGGAAGTTTACCAACTATTTAAAGCAAAGAACCCTCTTCATAAAATAGGATTCAGTAAATTTGCAGAGCTTCGACCAAAACAATGTGTTTTAGCAGGCGCAAGCGGGACGCACAGCGTTTGCGTCTGCACAATACACCAAAACGTCAAGCTTATGATGTTAGGTGGAAAAATTTCTGAACTCACAGCGAATGAAGAAATTCAGCTGAAGACCTATCATGAGTGTTTAGCTGCAATTACATGCAATCCCCCTCATACATCTTGTCATTTAAACGAATGCGAGTTTTGTCCGGGAACTTCCGTCCTGAAGGAACGTCTCCGAAGTCTGATGGCTGCCAACATGATCGAGGACATTTCGTACAAGAGGTGGATGTCAACAGATCGGTGCTCATTGGAAACCATAAACACGGCAGTTGATGACTATCTTGACAGTCTCTGCGAAGGATTGACGGCTCTTGTCAGACACAATTTCATTGCGAAACAGCAGTCTGCATTTCATAGCACGTTGAAGTCCGAGCTAAATCCCGGCAAATTCCTGGTCATCTGTGATTTTGCTGAGAATTATTCATTTGTTGTCCAAGATGAAGCTCAGGGCTTTCACTGGAATAATTGCTCAGCAACAATTCACCCCTTCGTGGCTTACTTCAAGGAGGACGGAGAGCAGAAACATCTCAGTTTTGTTGTTATTTCAGATTGCTTGAAACACAATACCATTGCTGTCCATCTGTTTCAAAAGAAATTGATTGCGTTTCTCACAAGCTCGTTTGGTGTTCTGCCTAAGAAAGTAATTTACTTCTCGGATGGTGCTGCCTCGCAATATAAAAACAAAAATAATTTTTCGAACATCTATTATCACGAGGAGGATTTTGGAGTCCAAGCCGAGTGGCATTTCTTCGCCACTTCGCATGGGAAATCGGCCTGCGACGGTGTTGGAGGAACTTTGAAGCGACTTGCAGCTCGAGCAAGTCTCCAGCGCCCCTACGACTCCCAAATCATCACACCAGTGCAGCTTTATGATTGGGCGAGGCTTAACATCACAGCAATTACCTTTGCATCCTGCACTGTGCAAGAGCATGACGCTGAAGAGAAACTTCAACGCGGCCGGTTTTCCCATGCAAAGATGATTACTGGCACACAGAAACTTCACTGCATCATTCCTTCTACACATTTTACAGTTTCCACAAAAATCTATTCGTCGTCTGATGAATGGAAAGAAGAACCTATCAAAACCTAAAAATTACATTACCAATCACCTGCTAACAACTTCATGACCTGTCCGGTGGTTTTTCCTTTCCACGTTAAAAAAAGACCCCATACAAGGTTGAGACCGTGGCGTGGTTATGGGGCTTTAGACAAGCGTCAATCTATGGTAGGAGAGTATAATTTGAACAGCATGCCAATCACAATTTTTAAATTACCATGATGAGCTACATTTACTTATCTAATAATGAAAATGATTTGATGAGATATTTGCATAATCTTACACTACAGATTACCGAAACATTGCCCGCTTCATAATTTTTATCATGAAGGATTGTTGTGAACATCAATACAAGATTGTCTTGAATGGTGGTGTAGAGGAGTTTTAAACAGTTAAAATCCTGCCACAGGAACTCCTCTTGTCACACCAATTAAAATTGTCCTTTGCACACATTACACAATGGACGCTACACAATAAAAATTGCCTTCTACATATGTGCCCTCTCCAAAATATAAAAATGTAAGTTGAATCGTTTAACAGGTAGGAGTCTTGAAATGACCATGCTACCGAGAAATATTGAGAAATTACTAATTATATGGGTCTTAATAAATAAATTGCATCAAGCAAACAAAATGATGATTTACCTACTCATAATATTGCATGCAAAGTGCAATTTTAGCACTTCCCGGTTGACAATTTAAATCATAGCGTTAAAACCAAAAGCGTGCCCACTCCAAAAATTTCAGGGATTGTGTATTATAGAATAACAATGACTACATAATTTTTTGAAAATTTAAAAAAATGCTTTTTTGGGGGGCGCACTTTTAAAGTCAAAATTTTGATTTTTCACCTCTAAGTTGAACAAACCGAAAATTGCCCATCAATTATTTATAAAGCTCATAATCCAAGCTTCAAATCCTAAAAAAGTTGAAGCTTTTATGTTAAACGGTACAGAAGTTACAGTAGTTAAAGTGATGGGCTACTGACCAAAACGTTTTTTTTTTGAGGGCCTGTCACTCAAAAAGTACACAATATATGGACAAAACAAAAAATACGTATGTGTTTCTTTTGTCTTTGGAACAATCCTGCCAAGTTTTATCAAAATCGGAGGGGGTCACTTCAATTCCTTGGGGAGTTGGCGCGGAATTACCCACAACTAAAGCCCCTTTTACACGGTAAAATTTCCTGTAAAATCTTTTATAAAATCTTTTCGTAAAAGAAATTTTACCGTGTAAACAAGCCAATTTGATGGTAAAATCTTCGTAAAATGTTTTGTAAAAGGGTTGTGTAAAACCTTTTATGATATAAAACATGTTCTATTTCTGTAAAAGATTTTATGGAATCAGCCAATCGGAGAACATTTCTACATATTTTCGTAGACCAATCAGAGTTAGCCTTCAAGGTCATGTTTAAAATTTCAAAATATATAATGAAAATGGCGCGCAATATTTGGTCGCACGAACATGCTACAAAATTAATTAATTTATATGAGAAACATACGTGCTTATATGCTGTAACGGCGGAAGATTATCACAACAAGTAAGTATCCCTGAAGTACATGACCATATACGTTTATAAAACTAATTCAATTGCCCTAGATAGAGCCTACCTAACCTCTAGGCAATTTCTTTCTACCAATAATTCCAGATAATATGTCTATCAACCTAACTTTATTACATACAAATATGTCAGAACCCTTGAGTAGGTAGCAGAAAAGTTACATCTTCTTTACTTCTTATCTCAATCACAGGTTTATACGACAGCATGCCATTGAATCAATTACAAGAGACATGGCAGCGGTAAGACCCGGTTCATCTGCGAAAGATGTGAAACTGAAGATCAATGGTTTGTGATCACAATATTGCGAAGCTTTGGCAAAAGTAAAACTGTCAAAGAAAAGTGGATGCAGTTCCACAAGTATATACAATCCCACGCTCTGGTGCTTTCAGCTCCTGAAATTTTTAGATGATCACATAATCCACAAAAAAGGAATGTCAAACCTGGACGTCAGTCCTCAGCGCCCTCAGGTACGTTCAAATCTGAGCTGACATGATATTTTTCTGATGAATCTACATTCATAAATGTACCTATACCAGTGATGTATACCTAGGTACATTACCCACCATAATTATAAGTAGGTAGCGAGTGATTGCGCCGCTTGTTGCAGGCACTTTTTTTGGATACCATTGGAGGCAAAATGGGTTGAAGAAATGATTTGAAATTTTAATCATGATTAGATAAAAGACAAACTTAGGGTTATCACTTGGTACATTTTTAATTTTCTGTTTTATAATTAGTAATAATAATTAGTTGATTTTTGGTGAAAAATTGACAATTTTCTTGTCTCGGTCTTGTTCTTGCCTTGAAATTCAATTTAAAAAATTTGCCAAGTATAACCCTAAGTGGAGATCAATTGGTTAACGGGTTTGGTCTCCAATAGTATCGGAATAGTTCATCGCGCATAGTTTTGCGTGGTTTTGTTGAATAACCGTCGACTAATTAACAAGGCACGAAGCAAAAATTAAAGTGCTACAAATATACAATCAGACTGATCATGTGAACATCCTATCACAGTTGCACTCACTTATGAAATAATTTTTCTCTCTGCTAAAACGGCCGAGCGCTTGCACCACCTTAACACAGCCAGACACACCATAATTGACCATAATTACCATTGATTGACTAGCAGAGTTCAAGATTAGAAAAAATGCTTCTTGGGCTACAACATTCCTAGCCCGCTTACTTGCCAAATGAATTTTAGATTAGAATTTAGAACTTTTAAATTTTAAAACTTGATTGAGCAGAGCATGAATTGCAGGTGAAATCGAATGATCACAGATCTATTGAATCTCACCAAGAACAGATCAAATTGCACAACTCTCTTCAGTTTATTGTAGGTATGTTTAATTGCTGGAGTAACCCATCTAGTTCCAACAATTGGATAATTTCGTAGCAGCTGACTTATGGCGTCTTCGGCTGGCCACGCTGGGACTGCACTGCGGGTTTGCACTGAAGTGACGTCACCATACAAAACTCAATGCTTATTTCAAACCGAGTGCAAACCCAGTACGGCCAGCCGAAACGCCTTTACTTATTGTGTACCTACATTGACATTTCTTCACATATTGTTAGGTGAAGGACCTACCTTCTTCACCTACCTACCTTTACAAATGTGATTTAAGAGTGAAGCAAGTGTAAATCTTGCTTAGGTATATCAGAATTAATTTATTGGAAATGACCAAAGCTTGTAGCCACCCCGTAAATATTAATCACCTACTTTATGTTTACAAATTTCATTCAAGGGAATCAAATTTTTAACATTTTAATTATGTTAAAAAGTTAAATAATTTAATAAAGTTTCTCTTCAAGTAGACAAGTGCAATGCATATAAAATGTTATGTGTTTGTGACAGAACGTTTCAATTGAAACTGAAAGTCCTTCACCGGAAGGTTCCCAAAACCGGTTTGACAAAGTGTTCGAGGCAGAGTTGGCCAGGCAAGATCAGGATGATGTGATGCTGGACGAAGGAGACGAATCATTCCACCAAATCAGCCAGTCTGAATCCATCATATGCACACCCCGGAATACCAAACGAAGGAGAGGTAGTCAGCAGCAAGGTATTGGTATTCCAAGTTTTCTCATGTTTAACCGTAGTGACACAGAAGCAACACTTGCCTTCTCTCATTAAGAGTTCAAAATGAAATACCAGTTGCATTTCTTATACTAATGAGTTTTCAACCCACCTTTCAAAAGAGAAGAAAAATGTATTGAATTTTTAAGCTGTATTTCATAAGTTTGAGAAACAAAATCATTTTATTATTTGATAGGTTCATATCTTACTGAAAAAGTTAGTTATATTTTGGAGAATGTGAGTTTTGTTTCTATGGCAGGGGCGGACTTTCCCGGGGTGCGATCGCATCCCGGGTCCCTTTTTCTGGTTTTGTGGGCACTTGTTGGGGTCATATGTAATATAGTAGAAGCACCCACAGCTCACCAAATCATTTCTGAAAGTAATAGAATTATTTAAAAATATTCCATGTGGGGCAAAGCTGGGGGGCAAGTCCCAAGACACCCTTTCCCATTATGTGATATTGTCGTTACGGACCCCTTCGTTTCGACGCATCCCGGGCCTTTTTAGCCCAGTCCGCCCCTGTTCTATGATCTGCGACAGTCTGAGTCAATCCCTGTATAGTAGCCAGATATAGGCTGACCCATGCAAAAGCAGGATCAACTCAGTCTGTCACAAACTGTAGACTCATTAAATTTAAAATATGAAGAAAGGATGTATGAAGTGAAATATATTCCACTTGCTGGGTCGGTGAGCCAGATGGATCAACTTTAGACACATCACACTGGTACACACCTCAAAGTTGGGAGCTCCAGGATTTGAGCCCTGAAATATTGGGGTGAATATTTTTTACTAGGTTTGTTCGTATGCCTGTTCCGAACCTGCTCGGAGCAACGGAAATCGTCACCGATTGTGTTAGGTGCATGAATTACGAATCAAAACTAGACGGATAGGTATAAGTAAACTTTTCCGTGACGACTTCCGGTGTTTTCCGAGCAGGTTAGAACACCCCGACGAACAGACCTAATGACACATCCATTCATGTCAATATAACTTCACTAAAAGTTGTACGTAAAGTCCAACATCTCATACATGAAATTTTCTATTAATATTAAATCTCATTCCCGCTAAAAAAAGGAAGGGCTTCGTATTGACCTACATATTTTTATTTTCAGAGGTGCAGTCCACATCTGGGACTGAAACATTAATTGTAAAAGCACAGGAAGCCATTGAGGCAATGACTTCTAGATTCACACCAGTGGCTGGAGCAGATGAGCTTGATCAATTTGGAAAGTTTGTTGTCTCCGAGATAAGGATTTTAAAAAAAGCTAGTAATATCCGTGCCCTGAAACGTACAATTATGGCAGCAATTTATGAGAAACAAGACCTCGAGTCAGAAGAATTCCCCGAATAGAATTAATGTAAAGACTAGAACTAGAATTAAAATGTCAGCAAGTACTCAATTATTGAATGAGTCGGTACATGAACGAGAAAAAATATTATAATTATGTATGGTGCGATCTTATTTCTCAAGTTACCTACTGTTGTAAATAAAATTAATTTTGAAGTAAATCATGAAACAGTGACAATTAAATATATTTAATAATTAATTTTTGTATTTGTATTGGTAATTATAATGAGAAAAATAAATTATTTTTGTTGTTACTATGTAGTAGGTACCTAGGTACTATTTTTTTTTAGAGTGATTAAGTATTGAAAATATAATCTTCTTGCCAATCAACAGCTCCTACTCCGTTGAAATATTCTCTGAACTCATCCCTAATAGCCAATGGCTCCTGTGAAACTCTGTTTCCTCCCTGGCTTCCCACACTCAACATTGCACTTTCTGCTCGCCATGTGCCGGGTATCATCGTCCCATCATCACCCACTCTATCAATTGCTTCTGGAGGCATGTACTGCATGGTTTCAGTGCGGAGAAAGTTGTGTAGTGCACATGCTGCAATTGTTATCAGTTTCACTTTGTCTGCAGATAGGTTGATAATGCCCAGAAATATTCGGAACCGGTTGGCAAATATGCCGAATACATTTTCAGACACCCTCCTTGCCCTACTTAGGCGGTAATTGTGCACCCTCTTTGACACAGTCAACCCTCGATTGGGGTATGGCTTCATGATGTTACTCGATAAGGAAAAAGCATCATCGGCTACAATTACAAATGGCACAGGTGTGGTACGATGAGAAGAGGCCTTGGCGATGGAATGTTCAGCAAGTTTGTCTCAAGAGCTCGGGCCAAATTTGATGCTCTAAACACACCTCCATCACTTACTCGCCCATTTACACCCACATCTACATATAAGTATTTGTAGTCAGCACTACAAAGTGCAAGCAGCACAACACTGTTGAAAGATTTGTAGTTAAAGTACATCGAGCCATCTTTCCGAGGTGCTCGGAAGCCAATGTGTTTTCCGTCCATCGCCCCAAAACAATTAGGGTAATTCCAAAGGCTCTGGTAGTCATCCGATACCTTTAACCATTCTTGCTCGGTGTTGGGAACCTAACAGGACAAGGACATGGATAAAATTAGGAGTGTGTGAGGAGTTGATCTAGCCTGAAATACTGGGATTAAGTACCTATCTAGGTAGAGGATAATACCTACTAGAGCAAAGAAAAAGCCAACCTACCACTGAGCATTTGCATTGATTTTATATTGTTGTACTATCCTGTGCATTTGGCAAATGCCATGCACACCGACTACTACTACGTAGGTAGGTATATATAATTTTAAATGACCGATTAGATCTATGGATATTTTATCAGCTGGTATTACCTTCATGTATTTGTCTTTGAGCACATTGTAAATTGCTTCACATACTATTGGTACAAATAGTGATATAGTACATGTAGCTATTCTTGTGGAAAAAGAGAGGCTTTGAAAACTTTCCCCAGTTGCCAAAAAGCGAAGTGTGACGGTTAGCTTATCTCTACTAGAAATACATTTGCGCATATTGGTGTCTTTCTTTTTAATATGGTAATCAACTAGATTTAATAATTTAGTGAATGTATCTTCATTCATTCTCAAAAAAGATTTAAATGCAAGAGGATCTTCTACAGCTAGTTCCTTGTGCACCATATTCAGTAGACCTCTGTTTTGTTGTCTTCTGGCTAACCATTCTCTTTGCCAGCATTTTCTGACATGTTTCTTTTTGTTTGGCACTATATTTTTTTCAACTAATTCTACAACCCCTACAATAGTTAAAACTTGTAAAATTGCTTGAAGAGCAAGAGATTCATTAGCAAATTCAGTGTCCATTTTCACAAACTTGACATAACCTAACACATAACATAACATAACATACAACTTATGGTGTGAAGTATGCTCTCTCGCGGCGACAGCTGTGAAATCACAGCCTCCTTTTGTCAGAAGGCTGTGACTTTTACAGATTTCGTTTCGATTGTCATAAAATAAAATGCTATCGTGTAAACAGTCTTCAAATTTGCATCAAAGGATTCCATAAAATTAATTTTACAAAAGATTTTACGAAAAGATTTTATAAAAGATTTGACAGGAAATTTTACCGTGTAAAAGGGGCTTAAGTATTTGAAACATAATTGTAAAATTATTTCTAGGGCATTTTAATCAGGGCAGTTCTAGGGCATTTTCACCAGACCCGACGCATCATATAAAGAAGTAAATAACTACAAGCGCGGGTGCATCACTAACATCACCCCTCACTAACTTGTATGCAGTTATATTGCAGCAATGCGTGTTAAACACACAGAGCGCGCAGCAACACACACACGTCCGATACGTTGAGCCTCCGACTGCCGACTAACAAGATCAGCATAGCGCGGCTGGCTGGTGATTTCAGGACAGCTTCAGGGAGTTTACACAATTTTTCGAGAACAAAACCACAAGTGTCTGTGCAATTTATATATTTTGACTAGCAGTTACCTTTAGAAATGGGATAGGTTTCAATTAATGTGCTATAAACATTTTTTCAACAATCACTATTTTGAATAATTTCAACAGAAGCTATCTCAATCAGATGGAAGTCTTCTGATAAAAATTCAATTTTCAGGGCAGATGTAATATAAATACATGAAATATCGTGCTTACTGTTTGAATATCAGCTGATAAGTGGCAGTTCAATGTGTTCTCCCAGGTCTTCTGCTCCTGCTGCATTGAAGAGAGTGTATTGGAAGTGTCAGTGGAAGATTGAGCCGTATGTGACAGTTCTTCAAGTGACATTATAAAAACAAACTTCTGTTAGCGGCACCAGTAATGAAATACACGTTCAACCAATTTAATGCCCGAATTTACATATGAAATAATTACAATGTGTTGTCTTGGAAACATAGTAAAATTATTAAATGCAAGAATGCAGAAATCCTTATTGATAATAATGGAATTGTTCAAAGGCCCATAATTGACAATTATTGAATTATTATTGTAACTATGGTAATATTAATCGGTTTAAAAATTGATTAAGCATAAAATTATGTATTTAAAAAAATGCATTCACCTATAAATCAATGCATTCTATCTGTCACCTCTAAATACAGAGGGAGGAGGGGGTGTTTCGAGTGCAAGCTGGTGAGCATCTACGGACTTTTAACCCCTTTCTTGGAGCAACCACCGGATTCCTGCAGACAAACCGATCAGTCACTCTCATTCAGTCCCTCAAACAAGATGCAATTCGAAGGTGAGAGATTGAACTACAAATATTTTGACCTTGATTTTTTTTTCACAAGATTTTAAATTTGTCAACATCATAAACTTTATTCGTTAGGTAATGTTAGTACCTAATATAAATTTCAATCATTTGAAAAGCCTTGGTGGTAAAGCATACCCAGAAAAAACACTCCGTGTAAAAAAGTCTCTTTACTTTAAAAAAATTCAACACCGAAAAGAAGTGATATCAAAAAAGGAGCCAAGTCAATGACATATCCAAATATTTAATCGTTTTTTTGAAATAAAAGAATAAACACCGAGAAATACTTTACAAAAGGACTTGGCGCATCGTTTTTTAAAGACCTAAAGAAAAAAGAAAAAAGAAAAAAAAGAAAAAAGAAAAAGAAGAAAGAAAAGACAAAAGAAAGACAGAGACACACAGAACGTGAAGTCTGAAGCTCCACAGTTTGTTCTAAGCAAATAGTGATATACCTTCTTCTGGAGATCGATTTATTGCTCATCATATTCCTCCAAAAAGCGTGAGTGTTTTGAAATATAATTTGTCTGAATCCAATAGTTTTCTGAAGAGATATTAGCAAAACTGATTTCAAGCAGGTTAGAATTTTGAAGGGGGAAAAAGAAGAAAGTTGCTAGCCACTTCAATCTCAAGAAATCTATTCAAGTCACTTAGATTGCTACAGACAAATTCTTTCTTTCTCTCAATAAATTACCACTCAAATTATGTCTCAGAGAAGAGGAAGAAATCAGAAGAGTAGTAATAATGATGAGCTTCTAGCTGAAGATACTATTACAAGCTGTGATGAGAATGAAAAGAATGGAAACAAAGTTTGCATGAAAGTATGTGGAGAAGTTGTAGCTCTGGATAGTATTGCTGAAGTTAATGCGAGGAGTAATGTTTTGGAAATAAAGAACGGAAAACGTGTGACAGGCGCTACGAGGAAACAGCAGAAAACTATAAACATAGAGGTGCAGAAGGAGAAGAAGATGCCTGACACTGTGAGTCCTCCAGTTTGCTTAGTATGTCATAATGGTGTTCTTGAGGTTGATAAGGGTACTGTGGGGGTTTCTGTAATAGATGGGCCCACACAGTTTGCCTCAATATTAGTGACAAGCAGTACACAACCTTGTCAGCGGTCAGCTCATTACAATGGTGGTGCAAGCCATGCACAACGAGACATAGGAACCGTACGGCAGAACTTGGAACCAGCTCTGCATGCGGCTGCCTTCATACAATTGATGAACATTTCAAGGATAGCTCTTATGCACAATCCCTTTCTAAAACCAAACTGAATAAAGTTTTAGGGGAAATCCAAGAGCTAAGAGCAGGTTTAATTAACGTTACTTCATCTGTTAGTAAATTGCATCGGCCCGATTTGAATCAGAATGATACTCAATCTCTTGTCGGTGATATGGTTGGTCACATTGAGCAAGTCAACATTACGCTATCAACCAGCAATGAAGAATTAGTAGACACAAATGGATTGAGGGGGAAAGATTCAGTCCACATGGGATCAATTAGAGCTCCTGAAATGATCATTTCAGAGATTAATGTCACTGCAGATGTTAGTAAAATACAGCCGTCAGCTTTAAAGTTGGATGATACTCATTCAATTGTCGGTAACACGGTTGAAAACATTGAGAAAGTCAACAATAATGTTCCGCTAGCGAACAGTGATGAAGAGGTGGTTGTCGACACATTTGGAATGACGGGAAATGATTCAGCCCACAAGGATTCAAGTGCTCCTGAAATTCTCCTGTATGAGGTGCAAGGAAACCTGTTTGATGCTGAAGCTGATTATGCATTTGCGAATTGCGTTGCGGCTGACTTATCAATGGAACGTGGCATTGCAGCACAATTCAGATATAGGTTTGGAGGAGTTAAAGATTTGGAGGAGCAGAAGAAACAAGTAGGGGAAGTTGCAGTTCAAGTTGTCGATGATCGTACGATTCTACATCTGATTACCAAAGAACACTCTAATGAGTTACCTACGCTCACAAACTTTGTAACTGCGGTACTCAATCTTAAGAAAACATGCATCGAACTGGGTATTGAAAAGTTGGCAATACCAAAATTAGGGAGTGGCGAAATGAGTTGGGAACTTGTTCGAACAATTTTAATGGAGACATTTAAGAAATCTGGTATTTGTATAAAGGTTTACAAATTGAATGCTGGTTATGAGCTTATCACTCGAAGAAGTTCGAATTGGATGTGTGCTAGAACACGATAAAAGGAATAACCCGAGCATAGAAGTGAAACAATTTACAAATCAGCAAAACCATTCAAGTTCGTTTAGTAAAGATTGTTCTAACAGCTTCATTGGGACTGCAAGTAGACTTGAGCAGCTCAGAGGTAATCAGAGCACCTGGATTGGTAAGCAAACATCAACACTGTTGCCAGGGATCAGGCCAGCACTAATCGCTAATTCAATACTTGCAAGAGGTCGTGGCGCTCAAACGGGATCTCAACCTGGGATGGACCATCCATCGTGTCAAATAAATCCACGTACGCAGAAGTTACACTCAAATGATCATAAGATGATAATATTGAGTGATTCCACCCTCAAGAATGCGTCTGAATTTTATCAATGGAAGTGTCAAGAGGCAAGGGTTCTTCCTGGGATTCAAATCAATGAACTTACAAATCATATGAAATTGTTTCCAAAAAGTTCTAGCCATGATGTTGTGTTCTTGCAAGTAGGGGTTCATGATATTATGATGGGTATTGATGAAGCTAATCTAGTCAACGATATGAAAAACTTACTTCGAGTGACCGAGGAGACATTCAGAGGCGCGGCAATATGTGTCAGTGGAATACCACCGAGATCTGATTTGTTAGTCTCGCAAATTGTATTATGAAGGAGTTGGCGGAAGGAAGAGGACACAGTTTCACTGACCCAGGTATTAACATGCGACCCGACATGATGCATAACAGTGGAACGAAACTGAGCAACTCGGGACTTAACCACTGGCTAAAGGAATTGAGGGAAGTGGGAATTAAGTTGCAGCGTTCGGGAAAAGGCCGATGGTAGAGGGGGTTGTTCATCGAGATGACCACGTAAGAAATTGGACAGGGAATAATAAACCCAAGATGCAGAATACTCCTGGTATATTACGGCTACTTTTGTTAAATTCACGAAGCGTTGTGAACAAGATTGATAAACTTCGAACAATTGTTGAAACATGCACTCCAGACGTGTTTGTAGTCGTGGAAACATGGTTGTGTGTAGACATCTTGAACAGTGAAATTTGCGTGGAGGGATATACCATGCATAGAAGAGATAGAAATAGACATGGAGGTGGGATTTTAATTGGCACAAAACATGAATTCCAATCGAAAGTGAAATGGGTGGAGGATATAACTGAGATGTTATGTATCACAGTCAAAGGTGTAAATGGATGTCTTGTAGACATTATAGGTGCTTACAGAAGCGGTAGTGGAGCCAAAGAATTCCTACAAGTACTGAATAACAAGCTTCTAAACCTGAATGAAGAACGTCGCGTTATAATAGCTGGGGACCTCAATTTGCCTAATGTTGAATGGAAACAAGGTGACACAGGAGAAGAATCCACATTGCAAGAACTAATACGTGCCATCATGAACAGAGGTTTTGAGCAGGCGGTGAAGGAAGGTACAAGAGTTATTGAAGGAGAGAGAGCCAATTTGCTGGACATTGTTCTTGTTCCTATGAACAGCCTTATCCGCAGTGAGATAATGGATGTCGACCTCAGCGATCATAAAGCGGTTATAGTGGACGTTGGGTATGATGTTAGAACTCATGGCGAGACTGGTGACCCAGCAAAGCTTATTTGGTGCTATAAGAAAACAAACGTTGTTGGTTTAAAAAATGAATTGAGTGTCAAGTAATACCAATGGGCATCAGTACAAATGACTGTTGAAGAAAGGTGGGAATCGTTTAAAAACATTTGTGAGGAAGTAATGTTGAACCACATACCTCAGAAGAAAGTCAGCAAAAATCAAGACCCTCCTTATTACAATAAGAAAATCAGAAATTAAAAGAAGAAGTCAAGGAAATTATACAACAAATTGAAATATACTAGTAACAGAAGAGAACTAACAGATGTTACTCAGAAACTTAACCAAGAAAAGTCTTATGCTAAGGATAAATTTATGAAAAGAATGTTTAATGAAGGAGATGAAGGAGGAGGTTGGACAAACCTCTATAGACACATACGAAGACAAAAGGGGATTGAACGTAACTTTCCAACACTTATTGATCTAGATGGTACTGAACACGAGGGAGAGAAAGATAAGGCAGACTCTCTTAACTTCTACTACTCGAAGGTATTCAATGATATGTCTCAATCCGATTCAATTAACATTGGAGAGGGTAGAGGAGATACCCCTATGTCAATAACAGTTGGAGGAGTTCTGGATGTTATTAAGAAGCTCAAGAACGGAAAAGCCCCTGGAATGGATGAACTGACAACTAACTTTTTTAAAAAAGGAGGGTTTGATATAGCTATTTATTTAAATTGTATTTTAAATCAAGTTCTAAAGGAAGGCAGAATGCCCATGGACTGGAAAACAGCAACTGTTATCCCGATTTTCAAAGGAGGAGAAAAGTGTCGAGTCTCGAACTACCGACCCATAAGTTTGACGTCAGCAGTCTGTAAAGTTTTTGAAAAACTTATCAACAATTATATCTGGTCTATACTGAGCGGCATTGACTGGGTGGTAAAAGAACAGCATGGATTTCGACACTTCTTCTCTTGCGAAACGCAGCTGACTGGACTGGCCCAAGAAATATCTGATACTCTGGATGCTGATGGTGAATCTCACGCAGTCTTTTTAGATATGATGAAGGCTTTCGACAAAGTCCACCATGAAATTTTGATTTCAAAAGTAAATGCAGTAATTGAAGACAAAGCAGTTGTAAGAGTCATCCAGAACTTTTTACAAGGAAGAGTCCAAAGAGTAAAAGTGGGATGTAGTTTGTCAGATGAAGTCAGAGTGACATCAGGGGTTCCACAGGGAAGTGTACTTGGTCCACTTCTCTTCATCATGTACATTAACGATTTAATAAGTAACATCATATCGTCAATTCGGTTGTTTGCGGATGATTGTGTCCTGTACAGAAGAATCTTTGATGTAAGGGATGTGGACACACTGCAACAGGATCTTCAATCGATTGTTGATTGGATGGAAGTCAACAAAATGTTTTTAAATATAAATAAATGTGAAGTCGTGAAATTCTCTAGAAAAAGAGTCAGCTGTTCAGCCAATTACAACATTGATGGCCAAGAATTACAAACAAGAAGCGGATACAAATACTTGGGAGTCTGGTTAGACGAGAAGTTTGAGTGGAAAAATCAAGTTGGGCGGGTCATTGAAAAAGCAACCAAGAACATAAATTTTGTATTTAGAAACCTTTCGGGATCAAGTGTGGCAACAAAAAATCAAGCATACAAGACCATTCTTCGTCCATTATTAGAATATGGTGCAGCGGTATGGGACCCATACAGGAAAAATGAAGTTGAAGCACTTGAAAAGGTACAAAAAATTGCAGCCAGGAGGGTGACAGGACGAGTGAAAAAGTGGAGGCTGGAGAGAAATGCAAGGAATGAACTGGAGAAGGTGTGGGAAAGTCCAACTGAGATGATGAAGGAGCTGGGATGGGAGAGTCTGGAAAGTAGAAGAAGGATTACACGCCTGTGTAATTTGCTAAGAGTTAGAAAAGGGGAACCAGGGTGGAAAGAATTGGATGGTAAGATGAAGGGAGGAAATTGTAGAGGAAGAATCAAGAATGCATTAATTGAACCACGAGCACGGAAAGACATCGGAAGATTTTCATTTTTAAATAGAACAATAAGGGATTGGAATGAATTGGGTAAAGTGACAGAAGATTGGATGAAAACGGATGTAAGAAATGTAAGATATGAATTAACGAACCGAGGAGCAAGACAAGAACGAGAAGAGATGGATGATGATGTTATTATTTAGTTGTTAAGTATTTAGTGTTTAGTAGTAGTATTATTAGTTCCTTACCACCTGTCTGTGACAATCTGTAAGATGTAAATGAATAAATAAAAATAAATAAATACTAAAAGTGGAAAAAAATTTAAAGTAGGTACATTTTCCTCTTTCTATTAGAGCCAGAATCTATGAATCAAGCTACTTTTAGTAATGGCTATCCCAGAAAAAAACACTCCGTGTAAAAAAGGCAGCCAAGTCTCTTTACTTTAAAAAAAATCAACACCGAAAAGAAGTGATATCAAAAAAGGAGCCAAGTCAATGACATTTCCAAATATTTAATCGTATTTTTGAAATAAAAGAATAAACACCGAGAAATACTTTACAAAAGGACTTGGCGCATCGTTTTTTTAAAGACCTCATTCAATACTAAAAGTGGAAAGAAATTTAAAGTAGGTACATTTTCCTCTTTCTATTAGAGCCAGAAACTATGAATCAAGCTACATTTAGTAATGGCTATTTTATAGTTTTGTCAATGACGATAGAAAAAAGATTTCATGCTGTAATAGATAAGTAATATAAGGGTGGAAGAATTAAATAACAATTGGAAGTGGGCTCATACATATTCTTATAGCACTGTTAATATGGTGATATTAGAAGGGTATCTTTTCATAATTTGATCTTGACTGAAGGAAATCATGAAACGTTGTCAAATAATTACGAACTGTCTTTGGAACACTACAGTGGCGGCGCCAGGAAATAATCGTTGGGGGGGCAGAGCAGGGGCAAGGCAATTACTTGAGGGGGCAAAGCGAAAAGTCGGCATATTTACCAAAATCATGACCCCCCCCCCTCACCACAGGGTTCAGCAAAACCACAAAAAAAAATTTCACTCAAGGGCGTATCCAGGATGAAATTTCGGGGGAGGGGACATTACTAATATTTTGAAAACCACAGTGGAAGAAAGGGGTTCGGGGGCGCAGCCCCTTAAAAAATTTTGGATCATGGTCACTCGTTTAGGTGCAATTTTGAATCGAAGTGTATAGCTATTTTGGGGAATTATAAATTACAAATTATTCAAAAATTGGTCTAAGAGGTTTAAGAATAGTCAAATATCTTCAATGAAAACATGTAAGTCCGGGGCGATTAGCCCCGGAAAATTTTTGGAATTTTAATTCAATTCTAGCCATTTTGGAACGTTTTTGACATGATCTGTCTATTTTATAAAGTTATTTTTTCACACATTATTTTAAATGTGCATATTTTTTTAGACTAGGAAAACGCTCAGTTTAACGCGTTGATGAGCGAGCACGGGTACGTGCAAATTCTCCAACCGGAAATGCGTACACAACGCACAGAAAACATATACAACCATATTGAATTGATTATGATCAGTGCTCAAAGTAGGAATTAAATAGTGGCGGTATGGTATAACATAAGAATACCACGTGGGGTGGTGAGGGGGGGGGGGGGTACGATATTAGATCAGGGTCCAGATTCCAGAATTACACTGACAACCATTGTCATGTCATTAGTTAGATTAGTCTTTTACCTTGATGAAACAACTAAATTAAATAATGCATTTTACTTTATCTTGTAGTGGATGTTCATAGTTCATAGTTATGCTTGAAATATGCAGTCAAAAGATAACCATGAAATACGAGTAAATTAGAATCTAAAATTACGTAAATTTCCAAGAATATCTGATTTTAAGCATTCCGTTTTTTTCTGAGAAGTAACGATATGAAATCAAATGTGTAAAGAAGTACCGGTATACCATACCGTCCCATACCGGCCCACTTCGAGCACTGATTATGATATCAACTTAAAAGTAGGTATATGCTTTTCATCGAAACTTTAAAATATCATCTAAGCACCTGGTTCATAAAGCAAATCAGAATCAATTCAATTGGCACTGGAAAACATTCATTTCGATACTTCATTACTGACAGATATTAAAAATGTCAATAAGTTCATACGTTCTTAACTGATTGGGATGAATTTTTGTAAAATAAGAGACAATATTGGTCTTAATGATCATGCAAAATATGAGTTTGATCAGAATTATCGAAGACCGTTTTCATTTTTCAGCCTATCAGGAGATATTTATTTAAATTTTAACGAATGAATGGATTTCAAAAAAAATTATAGTGTGCAAACAGAGAAAGTTGGTTTTACATGTGTGCAAAATTTCAGCTCGACGAAAGAAAAACTCTGACCTGTATAGCCAAAATATGATTTTGATCAGATTTATCGAAGACCAGTTTCATTTTTCAACCTACCATCAGGAGATGTTTATTTAAATTTTAGCCAATTAATAAATTTCAAAAAAATTTGGGGTCTGCAAACAGAAAAGTTTGTCTCTACATGTGTGCTAAATTTCAGCTCGATCGAGGAAAAACTCTAGACATGTATAGCCAAAATATGAGTTTGATCAGATTTGTCGAAGACCATTTTCACTTTTCAACCTATCAGGAGATGTTTATTTAAATTTTAACCAATCAGTAGATTTAAAAAAAATTAGGGTCTGCAACGCCCAGAGAATGTCCAAACACGTGTGCAAAATTTCAGCTCGATCGAAGAAAAACTCTGACCTGTATATCGTCAGTAACAGAAAAAAAAAAAAAAAAAAAACAGAGGTCCGTGCCAAATGAGCCAAAAGGAGACGCTCGCTTCGCTCGCTCAATAACCCCTGTTTTCGGGGTGCGGGGGGGGGCCGCGCCGCCCCCCTGAATACGCCCTTGGGTTCACTAGTATATAAAAATTATCGTTGTGCAGGTTTTATCACGATATAAGAAAGAATCATAGAATGCTTCCTCAGGAAAACAGTATAGCAAGGCGAGGGGCATGAAATGCCACACGTGCAAAAAATTCACGTTTCTATTCTAAAACAAAAGGTGTTGGGAAAAGTAAAAGTGTCGACCATGGTATAACCATTGGTATAACTTTATGCTTTTTAGGTTTAATCTGGATAATTATTGTAGTTGCAATTTAATTATGATTTTATAGTATTTTTGCCAGGTATAGTGTGCATATATGGGAGTCGTCAAGTGGGGGGGCAACCGGGGGGGCAAGCCAAGTTTTTGGGGAGACAGTTTCCCCCCCGTGCCCCCCCGTAGCGCCGCCACTGGAACACTATTATATATTTTTGAAGTGTCAAGTGTATAAAGTTAAAATTTTTAATAGAAATTCAATGTGACTATGTACTTTGTGAAATGTTTTGTTATAAAATGTGGATTAATAGAAATGTATTTCATGATGAGAAGGTTTAACGCATGAGACTTAATTATGTTGACCACGAAACAATATTACGAAGATAACTAACTATTGTGTATTTATAGAAAACATAGGCAACAAGTTTTATCGCGTACGTACATATTCTAATAGATAATATTTTACAGTAGGTATGTATAATATGTAATTAAAAGATGTTTAGCTATTATTCTAAAAATTCTAAATAACGGTTGTATATCAGTGGCATATGCTTATGAATCAAAAAATGAATTTAAAAAAACGATGCGCCAAGTCCTTTTGTAAAGTATTTCTCGGTGTTTATTCTTTTATTTCAATAATACGATTAAATATTTGGAAATGTCATTGACTTGGCTCCTTTTTTGATATCACTCCTTTTCGGTGTTGATTTTTTTTAAAGTATAGAGACTTGGCTGCCTTTTTTACACGGAGTGTTTTTTTCTGGGATATCACTTCTTTTTTTAGTTTATTCATACAGCTTGTAGCACATGTCCGAGCAGGGACTAATTTCTTTAAAAAAATACACCTTAACCGATTTGCTTACTAAGAAAAGTTGCGTTTGGTATAAGATGAAAATGATTATCCACGAAGAATAGCTTAAGTTTCGTTATAATCGATCCAGCCGTTTTCGATATATGACGTCACTTCCGGTTTTGAAATAGCGGCCGAAAATAATGTCGTCTTGAATTCATAATTATAAGTCCTACATAATTGCACAATTTGGTTGCAATCGTTACAGACGATTTCGATATATGACGTCACTTCCGGTTTAACCAATGGCGGCCGAAAATAATGTCGTCTTTTTATCCATAATTAAAAGTCCTACATATTTCCAAAATTTGGTTGCAATCGGTACAGCCTTTTTCGATATATGACGTCTCTTCCGGTTTTAACAATGGCGGCCGAAAATAATGTCGTCTTTAATTCATAATTATTAGTCCTCCATATTTCCAAAATTTGGTTGCAATCGGTACAGACGATTTCGACATATGACGTCACTTCCGGTTTTAACAATTGCGGCCGAAAATAATGTCGTCTTTAATTCATAATGATAAGTCCTACACATTTCCAAAATTTGGTTGCTTTCGGTACAGCCGTTTTTGATATATGACGTTACTTCCGGTTTTAACAATGGCGGCCAAAAATAATGTCGTCTTTAATCCATAATTATAATTCCTACATATTTCCAAAATTTGGTTGCAATCGGTACAGCCGTTTTCGATATATGACGTCACTTCCGGTTTTAACAATAGCGGCCGAAAATAATGTCGTATTTCATTCATAATTATTAGTCCTCCATATTTCCAAAATTTGGTTGCAATCGGTACAGCTGTTTTCAATATATGACGTCACTTCCGGTTTTAAAAATGGTGGCCGAGAACACTGCAACCTTGAATTTATAATTATTTACAAAGAAGGTTTACTAAATATCTATTTAAAAGTATAAAGTGGTGAATTTAGTGTCAATTATCATATTTATGACGTCATTTAGCATATTTATGACGTCATTTCCGGTATAGGTAATAGGAAAACAATCTAGTTGATACTTTATGAACGAACATCTGAATTCATAATCCCTATATTTCCGTAAAATCGGTCTTGCCGTTTGTAATATATGACGTCACTACCGGTTTCATTTAGTGGTTCCTGCCGCCATTTCCGGTACCGTTAATTTGTTTATTCATTTTTCACAATGGAGTTTCAAAAAAAATTGCAGAATGAATACGCAGGAGCTAGTTCAGTTGCAAACAGTACAGGCGTTTTAGATATATTACGTCACTTCGGGTTTCAGGAATTCAGTTTCAGGATTCAGGAATGTGGATTAATAGAAATGTATTTCATGATGAGAAGGTATAACGCATGAGACTTAATTATGTTGACCACGAAACAATATTACGAAGATAACTAACTATTGTGTATTTATAGAAAACATACCTAGGCAAAAAGTTTTATCGCGTATGTACATATTCTAATAGAAAATATTTTACAGTAGGTATGTATAATATGTAATTGAAATATGTTTCCCTATTATTCTAAAAATTCTAAATGACGGTTGTATATAAATGGCATATGCTTTTGAATCGAAAAATGTATTTAAAAAAAGGATGCGCTAAGTCCTTTTGTAAAGTATTTCTCGGTGTTTATTCTTTTATTTCAAAAATACGATTAAATATTTGGATATGTCATTGACGTGGCTCCTTTTTTGATATCACTTCTTTTCGGTGTTGAATTTTTTTAAAGTAAAGAGACTTGGCTGCCTCTTTTACACGGAGTGTTTTTTCTGGGATATCACTTCTTTTGTTAGTTTATTCATACAGCTTGTAGCACATGTATGAGCAGGGACTAATTTCTTTAAAAAAATACGCCTCAACCGATTTGGTTACTAAGAAAAGTTGCGTTTGGTATAAGATGAAAATGATTATCCAAGAAGAATAGCTTAAGTTTCGTTATAATCGATCCAGCCGTTTTCGATATATGACGTCACTTCCGGTTTTGAAATAGCGGCCGAAAATAATGTCGTTTTGAATTCATAATTATGAGTCCTACATAATTGCACAATTTGGTTGCAATCGGTACAGACGATTTCGATATATGACGTCACTTCCGGTTTTAACAATGGCGGCCGAAAATAATGTCGTCTTTTTATCCAAAATTATAAGTCCTACATATTTCCAAAATTTGGTTGCAATCGGTACAGCCTTATTCAATGTATGACGTACCTACCGGTTTCAACAATGGCGGCCAATAATAATGTCGTCTTCAATTCATAATTATTAGTCCTCCGTATTTCCAAAATTTGGTTGCAATCAGTACAGCCGTTTTCGATGTATGACGTCACTTTCGGTTTTAACAATGGCGGCAGAAAATAATGTCGTCTTTAATTCAAAATTATTAGTCCTACATAATTTCACAATTTGGTTGCAATCGGTACAGACGATTTCGATATATGACGTCACTTCCGGTTTTAACAATAGCGGCCGAAAATAATGTCGTCTTTAATTCATAATTATAAGTCCTACACATTTCCAAAATTTGGTTGCTATCAGTACAGCCGTTTTTGATATATGACGTTACTTCCGGTTTTAACAATGGCTGCTGAAAATAATGTCGTCTTTAATCCATAATTATAAGTCCTAATTATTTCCAAAATTTGGTTGCAATCGGTACAGCCGTTTTCGATATATGACGTCACTTCCGGTTTTAACAATGGCGGCCGAAAATAATGTCATCTTCAATTCATAATTATTAGTCCTACACATTTCCAAAATTTGGTTGCAATCTGTACAGCTGTTTTCAATATATGACGTCACTTCCGGTTTTAAAAATGGCGGCCGAGAACACTGCAACCTTGAATTTATATTATTTACAAAGTAAGTTAACTAAATATCTATTTAAAAGTATAAAGTGGTGAATTTAGTGTCAATTACCATATTTATGACGTAATTTAGCATATTTATGACGTCATTTCCGGTATAGGTAATAGGAAAACAATCTAGTTGATACTTTATGAGCGACCATCTGAATTCATCATCCCTTTATTTCCGTAAAATCGGTCATGCCGTTTGTAATATATGACGTCACTTCCGGTTTCATTTAGTGGTTTCTGCCGCCATTTCCGGTACCGTTAATTTGTTTATTAATTTTTCACAATTGATTTTTCAAATAAATTGCAGAATGAATACGCAGGAGCTAGTTCAGTTGGAATCGGTACAGGCGTTTTAGATATATGACGTCACCTCCGGTTTCAGGAATGGCGGCCGAGTACACTGCAATCTTGAATTTATAGTTTGTATTGTCTATGTTACAATGTAAGCTAATTATGTATGTATTTTAAGTATAATTTGTTGAAATAAGTTAAATATTGCGTATTTATGACGTCACTTCCGGTTTAGAAAATATGAAAATAATTATTTTATTATTGATACTTCATAAAGATGACCATCTTAATAGAATGGCGCTAATTTCGTTCTAATCGGTCCAGACGTTTTTGAGATATGACGTCACTTCCAGTTTAAAAATGGCGGCACAAAAAATTACAAGGGGCAAGGTATCATCAGACGCCAAAAGTGCATATGTGGTAAAAATTTCAGGTTGATCGGTTCAGCCGTTTAGGCTGTGGCGGTGACGGCGACCTTTTCTGATATCATCATCATCATCATCATCATCATCATCATCATCATCAGAAGATGAAGAAGAAGAAGAAGAAGAAGAAGAAGAAAGCGGTGTAATTTCAAGATTTTTACTGTCCTCTAGGTCGTAAACGGCATGACTGGTTGTTGTCGCGTGATGTATATGTTAGCCCGATTAGAGGACGATTATGAGAGCATTCGTGCTGAAATATTAGCTTTCAATGTTGAACTTGACGCATCCGTTGAATCTATCGAAGTCGACAGCAATCAAGCTAACTTTGAAGATGGTTTGTACGAAGCTAGGGAAACGCCGGGAAACGCTCGGGAAACGAAGCACCGCAACAAGTAGCTCAGGTTAATTCCTTACCCACTATCAAGTTGCCGGTGTATTCAGGCAGTGACATTTCCGAGGGGTTAACAACTTGACATTTTAGTGTACACCTGATTATTTGATTTTATTATTTTTTGATTTTTTGATTTTTTCTGATTTTTTTGATTATTTTGATTTTTTATGATTTTTTTGATTTTTGATTTTTGCCAATGATTTTTTTTGATTTTTTATGATTTTTTAATTTTTGACAGTGATTTTTTGATTTTTTTTGATTTTTTTTGATTTTTTGATTTTTTATGTTTTTATTTTTTTTTTTTTTATTTTTTTTTTTTTATGATTTTTTGATTTTTTTAAAATTTTACGTGATTTTTTTTGATTTTTTTGATTTTTTTTGATTTTTAAGTGATTTTTTTTTTTTTTTTTTTTTTGATTTTTTATGATTTTTTGATTTTTTTTAACATAGTTAATTTTTATTAATTTTTTCTGATTTTTTATGTGATTTTTTGATTTTTTTTTGATTTTTTGATTTTTTTTGATTTTTTTTATTTTTTGATTTTTATTTACATACTTGATTTTTTTGATTTTTTTTGATTTTGCTGTGATTTTTTTTTATTTTTTCTGATTTCGTCTGATTTTTTTTGATTTTTTGTGATTTTTTGTGATTTTTTTATTTTTTTTTACATACTTGTTTTTTGTTTTTTTTTATTTATTGATTTTGATGTGATTTTTTGTTTTTTTATGATTTTTTTTGATTTTTTGATTTTTTTTGATTTTTTTTCAAAGTGTACACTGATTTTTTTAGTTGTTCACCCCTCGGACATTTCACAATGGCCTGAATTCATTGCTATGTTCTCCTCGCTAGTGCAGTACAACGAAGTTTTGAACAACGTTCAGAAGTTTCACTATTTGCGTTCGTCGCTGCGAGATGTCGCACTAGCAACTATCAGTAGTGGCGGCTATTTGCCTTTACAACAGGTGTGCAATTCCATGGGTGAACTTAGAAGAAAGTACAATGGGTGGGGGGGTCTGGGGGTAGGACCACATGCGGGTCTGGGGCGTATAACAATGGATTTTTTTTGTGTCTTGAGTTTGAAATTGATGCTTTTTTACGCGTTTCTGAGAGGAAAATTACTTGACCCAAAATTTCACTTATACATATTTCATACATTTGTTATAGCCGACTGTTCATTAAATTTGGTTTAGGGCTTAGGAAAGGAAAACATTTTGGATTGATTAGTAGAAGTTTTGATTGTTGGAAGAGTTTTGATGGTTGTATGAGTTTTGTGATGTTTGTGGATTGAAAAAGATCATTAAAAAGAGTTATTAACTGTTTCCAACTATTATTTTATATATACTACATTGTGTGTGGGGGTTTAAGTGATTTTTATTAATAATACGTAATTTTGCATAAGAGAACCTCAACAACTGGCCTCAACACTGGTCACATTGTGAAATACATTGTGAAATATAAGAATTTTTGAATAACATTTTAATGGTCCTACCTGACGAATGTCGATGATGAGTGATGATGTGATACTTAGAGTAGAAGAGTTCTACCTTCTGTCATGATATTTGTATACTTAATAACCAGAAGGCTCTGGGTTACCGTGGCAACAAAGAGTTAGTTATAAACAAGACAGACTAGAGAGCAAATGTACTAATTAACTATTATATATAACTTAAAGTTAATAAACTATTATACTTATAAACTATGTTCTGTCTTTATATATAATAATAACTATAACTCAACATGGTGTCAGAAGTTAAAATTTGGAAAAAGAAATAAAACTTGAGAAGAAATGGCACAATATCAAGCACCAAAGGCATTTGAGGCAGGAGTCAACCCAGCAGAAAATTGGGAACGATGGAGGCAACGCTATGAATATTATGTAGAGGCAGCCGACATTGACCTCAAACCTGTAAAGAAACAAATAGCAGATCTTCTTCATACTATTGGAGAGGATGGACTAGCTGTTTACAACATACTTGAAGATTTGCCACCTCCAGACCAGAGAGAAGTAAAAAACATCTTAGATAGCATTACAAAATATTATACACGATATAAAAACACAACTAATCTTCGTTCACTATTCTTCAATGAATGTCAGAAAGAAGGACAAAGCACAGACGATTTTGTTTTGGTTCTACGACAAAAATCCAAAGATTGTGAATTTGAGCATCTTGAAGAAAGTCTGATTAGAGACAGACTTATTGGAGGAATTCGAGATCAGAGAATGAGAGAAAGATTGCTAAAAGATCATAATATGACATTGCATAAGGCAATAAATCTGTGCAGAGCAAATGAAAATTCTATACTTCAGGCTAAAGAAATGGAAAAAAATGAAGAAACAATTCACGCATTACGAAGATATGCACACAAAGGAACCAACAAAAAGGTAGGAGAGGATCACTCCCAGAAATCGAAGAATTCCTGTTGGAAGTGTGGTAACCAGCACGACATAGGCAAATGTCCAGCGTTTGGTTGTACATGCTACAAATGCAGTAAACCAAACCACTTTTCAAAAATGTGCAAATGGAAGCAGCAAGAGATGAATAAAGTACATGCTGTCGATGAAGCTGAATCAGATTCAGACGAAGACAATAATGTGACTTTCCAAGTTGATTTTCTGAAGGTAGATCTAGTTAGGGCTGAGTGGAAACAGGATATAAAGGTAAATAATCGCAACATCTGTTTCAAGCTAGACCCAGGGTCCGAAGTGAATATACTATCATTTGAGGATTACCAGCAGCTACCAAGCAAACCACAACTTGCTAAGTCATCAAGCAGAATCACGTCATATAGTAATAATGAAATCAAATACGAAGGAACTTGTATGCTGAATTGTGAAGTGAAGAATAAACAAGGTCAGTTTAAATTTTACATTGTTTGCGATGCAGCTCCACCTATAATAGGTCTGACAGCTTGCGAGGAACTTGGATTAGTAAAGAGATTGCATTCAGTGGATAAGTCCAGCTTCACTGCCACAAAGATTTTAGAAGAATTCTCAGACGTGTTTAAAGGTACTGGCAAGGTTACTAGGCAATATGACATAAAATTACAAGAAAATGCTCAACCTACAGTAATTCCAGCACGTAAGATTCCTTTGGCATTGAAAGCCAAGGTAAAGGCAGAGTTAGATCGAATGCTGACTAACGGTATCATTGTTAAAGAAGACGAGCCCACTGAATGGGTGCATCCTATGGTTATTGTAAATAAGCCAAATGGGAAAATACGGATTTGTCTAGATCCAAGATCACTTAACAAATACATTCAACGGGAGCATCATCCAATGCCAACAGGGGAGGAAATTTTTTCAGAACTAAAAGGGGCCAATGTGTTCAGTGTACTAGATGTTTCTGAAGCCTTTTGGCAAATTCCTTTGACAGAGCGTAGTTCCAAACTATGCACTATAGCAACTCCATTTGGAAGATTTCGCTTTACAAGAATGGCTTTTGGACTTAATAGCGCTCCTGAAGTTCTACAAAAAGAAGTACAACATCTCATTGAAGGTTTAGATGGCGTCCATTGCTACATGGATGATATCATTATACATGGCAAAGACCTACAAGAACACAATATAAGACTGAGACAAGTTTTGTCTCGGGCCAAGGAAGCTAATATTACATTCTCCAAAGAGAAAAGACAGATTGCAGTATCAAAAATAAAATTTCTAGGTCACGATGTATCACCTGAAGGCTGTTCTGTTCACCAGTCAAAGGTGGAGGCTATCACAAAGATGCCAGTACCGCAAGATCAACAAGCACTGCAACGTTTCCTGGGAATGATTAATTATCTTGCAAAATACGTTCCTAATCTCTCGGAAGTCACACACCCACTACGACAGTTGTTGCACAAGAACATAGAATACATATGGACAGCTGAGCAACAAAAGGCATTTGACAAACTGAAAGACTTGGTGAGTAACGCACCAGTATTGTCATTCTTCGATGATAAAGTTCCAATCACACTTTCAGTTGATGCAAGTCGCTTTGGTTTGGGTGCAGTTCTATTGCAAAATGGCAAGCCCTTAGCATATGCGTCAGTGTCATTAACACCTACACAGATGAATTACAGCCAGATTGAGAAAGAATTTCTCGCTATAACTTGGGCGTGTGATCACTTTCATTACTTCCTGTATGGTCGTAAGTTTCTGGTGGAAACAGACCACAAGCCTTTACTTGGGATAGTTCAGAAACCTATTGAGAAACTATCTCCTCGTCTACAACGACTCCTGATTCGATTTCAAAGATACAATCCTGAACTCACTCATGTTCCGGGTAAACAGTTATATACAGCGGATACTCTTTCCAGAGCTCCACTAGCTGATCAGATAGTAGACACAGACTTCTTGGATGGAGAAGCTGGTGCAGTTCACTCGATTGTTACTTTGTCAGAGCCGAAAGAACGTCAATTTCAAATTGACACAGCTGAAGACTGTGATCTACAAATCGTTCATGAACTAATAGTTCAAGGATGGCCCAATACAAAGCCGGCGAATCCCAATTCTGCAGTGAATGCGTACTGGCATTGTCAAGATGAGCTTCATGCTGCAAATGGATTAATCTTCAGAGGATCCCGACTCGTCATCCCTAGAAAACAGAGGGCTCACATTTTGTCATTGATTCATCAAGGTCACCAAGGGGTTTCATCTTGTTTAGCAAGAGCACAAGAAGCTGTCTACTGGCCAGGAATTACAGCAGATATCAAACAGTTAGTGCTGTCATGCAAGGCATGTCTCAAATATTCACCATCTAACAAGAAAGAACCACTTCAACAACACGAGGTACCTAATCTACCATTGGAGAAAATTGGAGTGGACTTCTTCAAGATTCAAGGTACAGTCTACATGTTGTTGGTCGATTATCACTCAAAATTTATGGAGTTTAGAGAGTTGAAAACAACCACAGCCAACGTAGTTATTGCCGAACTGAAGCAGATTTTTACTACGCATGGTATTCCTAGATTTGTAGTTTCCGACAATGGACCACCTTTTGATTCTATGAATATAAAAGGTTTTTTCAGTGAATGGGATGTCACCCATCTCACGTCCAGTCCTACGTACCCTCAAAGTAATGGAATGGTGGAACGGGCAGTTGGCATAGCAAAGGGTTTAATAATCAAAGCTGAAAACTCAGGTCAAGATCCATTGTTAGCACTTTTGGAGTATAACGCAACACCGAAGAATCAGTTACCATCCCCAGCGCAGATGCTTATGGGAAGACGTCTTCGAACTATACTTCCTAAATCAACGAAACTTCAAAAACCCATATTCAATACCAAATCTACTGTTCAAATACTTAAGAAGAAACAACAGGACCAAAAAGACTATTTCGATAAAACTGCACATCCTTTAAAACCACTAACTCCAGGGCAAAGCATACTAGTGAAAAAATCACATCGTAACTGGATTAATGGTCAAGTCATTTCACAGGATAAAACACCTAGGTCTTACAATGTTTCGACAGAAGAAGGGTCAGTACTCCGCAGAAACCGGAAAAACTTGAGAGTGAACCCTTCAGCCACAGATTTCGATGCAGCATTGGGCGAGTGTTCATCTCCGATGAAAGCTTCATTATCTCGTGGCTCTACGACTTCAAGCCAGACACCGAAGAGTTCTGAGGATATAGAAACTTCTTCGGCAACCGGTGTTAGGATACCTGTCATAGTTCCATCACCAGGAGCAAGACTATTGTTTCCGACTATGCCAATCAAGCCATCGGATACAAACATCAAGACAACGCGCGGGGGGCGAATTATTCAAGCTCCGGCAAGATACCAAGATTAATTTAACTTTAGATTTCTTTATGAAAAGGGGAGATGTCATGATATTTGTATACTTAATAACCAGAAGGCTCTGGGTTACCGTGGCAACAAAGAGTTAGTTATAAACAAGACAGACTAGAGAGCAAATGTACTAATTAACTATTATATATAACTTAAAGTTAATAAACTATTATACTTATAAACTATGTTCTGTCTTTATATATAATAATAACTATAACTCAACACCTTCCTGCTTCATATCTTTGAAGTAATTGATTACTTTTTCGATGTCAACATTTCGGCAGATCTCTTGTTCCACGTTCATTGTTAAGAATGATTCCAGCGGATCTTGGGTCATTGTAGTTCTCAGTTTACTCTTAACAAGATTTAATTTTGAAAATGTTCGTCCAACTCCAGCCGAGGTGATGGGTAAAGTTAGAAACACACGGATAACTTCAATTACAGATTGATATGGACAATTTTGATTTGATTTCACAATTTCGATGAGGCGTGTGATCGATGGTTCCTTCATCTTGAAATCTTTGTCAGCTCTCATTAAATCTAGATCACTCATGAGATCAAATTGCTCCACGTTACAGAATCCTGCGATAAATGTGAGGTCATCTCGAGATGAAGGAAAATGCAATAACACACTGATAAATTTTGTAAGAACATTTTCCACTTCTTGCGAAAAGCGCGCATTTAACCATGAAAGACTGTGATCGATTATTTCAAAAAATTGCGTTCTTTTCTCTTGATTTAGGTCAGTGTACCTGTATTCTGTGCCAGGATTTTCGTCAATGTTTTGGTTTATTCGACGATTGCGTTTGGATGCTAAGTGAGGTATAGCAATCTCTCTTTCGGTGCACTTTACTATCACTCTCTCAAACTCTTCATCGAAGTTGTCACGATAGTTTTGCAATGTGTTCTTCAAAACTTGGACTTAAGAGGAAGATGTTTCAATATTGACATCTTTCCGCTGGAAAATTTTGCTCACTTTGTTGATAGCATTGAGTGCAGGATGTAACATGTGCAACCAGAAGAAAAAGTCAAATGATTTTAGAGCATTGACTAAACTTGATGCCTCCCGTGCTCTTCTGCAGTCTGTCGTTTGATCCTGGATTTCAGACAGAGCGAGAATAATAGAATCGTATGATAATAATACAGCATTAATAGCCTCGGCACGACATGCCTAACGCGTTTCCGACAAACTTTTCACACTCTTCAGGGGAATATCGGTTTCTTTGAATACACGTAGAAGTACAGCATGTCTTGAACTGCTGCCTTCAATGTAGGCATACAGGCTCTCCATTATTCCAAAAAAGGAAAATGCTGCCCTGGACTTCTTCATTGAGTCTACCAGTACGAGATTAAGGCAATGGGCATAGCAGTGCACGTATGGAACATTGCGGCCACACCATTGGGACACTTTCGCTTGCACACCATTGTATGTTCCCTTCATCGCTGCTGCGCCATCATAACACTGTGCTTTAATCTTTTCCTTACCTACACCGAGTTTCTCAAGCCCTGATTGCAAAACTAAGATTAGCGAAGCTGCATCAGTGCGATCGGTGTTACGCAGATGGATTAATCGTTCAATGACAGTGAAATCCTTCAAACAGTACCTCAGCATTACAGACACTTGCTCAATTCTCGAAGCGTCCATTGTTTCATCCATCATCACACTGACAAAAGGTACATTTTCTATTTCCCCACGCATATTGTCAACCATCACTCGATGAATACAATCAATAATGTCGTTTTGAATCGTCTTTGAAGTGTACTGCTGCTTCTTGTTGGCCGTTTTGCTGTGAATGGATATTATGGGATCAAATTCCACCAATAAGTCGTATATTTCTCTATATAAACCTTTATTCAGAGAAGTCTCTGACTCATTGTGTCCACGCAGTGGTGCCCCAGCAATCCCCAATGTCTGCACTATGCGGACAAGACGTGTCATTACTTGTCGATTGTTGAATCGCTTTTTTTCATTGAAAGATATGTCGGCTTTTGTTTGTTCCGATAGCAATGCATCGATTCGCGGAGAACTTTTGAAGTCTTCGAGAGCATTTGAAGACATTTTATGAGTTAAACATGAATTATGATATTTTAAAATTCTTTTCACATTAGCCCAATTATTACAACCATTTGAAGTGAATGCAGCGTCGACAGCGTGGCCCTTGCTAAACGTTACATTTGTGCCAAATAAGCGGCAGCTAAAACAATACATTCTATTTGACTTAATAGAATATTCAAGCCACGGGTATTCCTTATAATATTTTGGTACAAATCCTCTGCTATTCGCTTTTGGGTACGTGCGCAGTATTGGCCTGTACGGACCGACATCGTGTACGATTTCGCGTAAAAAGTCTTTGGTAATTGAAAACTTTAGACCTGGATCAAATCCATGCGCATCACGCAATATAGGCTCATCTAGTGGAGCGGTCGCTCCACCCAGCCAAGTCGTACTGTACACTCACAGTCACTCAACATACCGTAAATGCCTAATAAACCGAGGAGCAGACCAAACACTTTTACTGTAAGCAACAACATGGCATTTTCGGCCTACTGGATCATAAAATTGGAAAATCTCACATTGTTGAGAAATATCTTAATTTCGAGCTATGGCCCACCCCACCACATATACCAAATTTGGGAACAATAGGTTATGCCATTTTCGAGCTAGAGGGCCGTGAAAACAGTGAAATTACATCACTTTCATCATCTTCTTCTTCTTCTTTAGATGATGATGATTCAGATATCAGGAAACACCGCTATCACCGCCACAGCCTAAACGGCTAAACCGATCGATCTGAAATTTTTACCACATGTGCACTTTTGGCGTTTGAGGTGCTTTTTTATAAAACCAACCGGAAGTCGCCATTTTGAAACCGGAAATGACGTCATATCTCGAAACCGGCTGAACCGATCGGAACGAAACTAGCGTCAAACTATTCGGACGGTCATATATATGAAAATACAATAGTCTTAACAGAAATGTACTATTACTGAAACCGGAAATGACGTCATAAAAATGAAATAATCAGACTTTAATCACCTCTTACTACAATAACTACTTATTCACAAGGTTTATAATGATACAAAACATTTATATAAACAAATTCTACGTGGAGTGTTTTCAGCCGCCATTTTGATAACCGGAAGTGATGCCATATCTCGAAAACGGCTGGACCGATTGGAACAAATCTTTCGCTTTTCTTCATGGAATATCACTTTAAGCATATTTTGGTACCAAACGCAACTTTTCTTAGTAACCAAATTGGAAATGGCTTATTTTTTTAAAGGAATTAGTCACTGTTGTTTCGATATGTGTTACAAATTGTTTAAATAAACTAAAAAAAATTGTGATATCCCCATAAAAAACACTCCGTGTAAAAATACCAGCCAAGTCTCTTTAACTATAAAAAAAAATAGAAGAAATCTAAAAATTCAGCACTGAAAAGTAGTGATATCAAAAAATTGGCCAAGTCAAACTTAATTTGAAAAACCAAAATATACTTGGAGCATCGTTTTTAAGGGCATTATAGGTATATTTTATATATTTAGGTACATATGATTTTTGGCATATACTTCTATACTAGATTAATACCCGATGCGCCAAGTATATTTTGGTTTTTCAAATTAAGTTTGACTTGGCCAATTTTTTGATATCACTACTTTTCAGTGCTGAATTTTTAGATTTCTTCTATTTTTTTTATAGTTAAAGAGACTTGGCTGGTATTTTTACACGGAGTGTTTTTTATGGGGTTACAGTTACTTCCACCTGAACACTGTTCAGGTGTGTTATCACACGCAGCCGTACTGAATTCATCGTTATCCTCGTCGTTGTCATTGTGTACGTCGACACCGTTAACACTTTGATCACTACCGCCACTTTGCACCGACTCATGATCATTGCACTCGGGTTGATCGTCGTCGTCACTGTCGATGTTGTCACTAATCTCACCCGCGTCACTTGCACCTCACATCACTTGCACCAGTCACTGCAGGGCAATCAACAACCCTTGTTGCTGTATCAGTATATGACGTTGATTGAGCCGATTTGAAAAATTTCAATATTGTACTCTGTTGTGAACATGCACGTCTTTTCATCTTGCCTTACTGATCGCAACTAACAAATCGAAAATATGACTAGCTAGACTTGAATAAAATCTTTTGCTAACTTGGTATAATAATGTTGTGTCTGCAATATTTGCAACAACCTGTGCTGCCTGTGCAAGAGTAGGTATTACATTTCTAGCCGACTTGTCTCATACACAACATCATCAGAAAGATTCACATACACACAAACACACTGCATCGTATAGCTTGCCCACACACGTTCTACAAGTTTAAGAAAATTGGAGCAATTTTTAATCATTTTCTTGAATGATCAGGTGTGCAATTGTCACACCTTGCACACCGTAAAAGCCGCCACTGAATCAGTAGTTTTCAGATATCTTCTGATAACTATCTTCTTGCCTATAATGCTTTAATCGATCGCTATCAAAATAAACGTTTGTTAGCTTCCATGTATGTACAACAGATTATAGATTTCACACCGGTGAAATCTGGCAATCACTCAAAGTTGCAACATTTCTTGCAAGTCCATCGTAACTCGGTAGATGCGCTCAAGGCACTGGAGATTCCAGATATGGCCGACTTCTTGCTTCTGTCTCTTGCGTTGGGGAATCTTGATGCTCAACTGCGCAAGAGCTTCGAGACAAAGCATTCATCTTGTTCAACACCGACATTCAAGCAACTCATCACGTTTTTAGAAGACACCTCCCGGACTCTTGAGTTGTGCTGCCAAGATCAGCATGTCGGCAACCCTGGTAAAGTTCAACCGTTTTCGTCATCATCAAAGAAGGTAAACTCAATTAACTCGCTCCTCATTTCGGACAATCATACTCAAAAGGAACTTGCAAGAAAGACCTCATCGAGTACTGAAAGTCAAACCCTCGTTTGTCCTTTGTGCAAAAGCTCTCATGTTATGCACAAATGCCCTGCGTACATAAAGCTTTCTTTGAGTGACAAATACGAGACGTTGAAGAAATTGAAACGATGTTTCAATTCATTTTTTTTTCAATTCAAAATATTTATTTATTTATATTAACATACAAATATTATACATACAATGTTGTATAGGTACAACAGGTACACATTTTACTAACATAAATCAACACCCACATAGGCCTAAGCCGGTGTGTGGGAGAGGGGTTTGATCGTTTAATACAATTTAAAATTCAAGATAGCGTAAGTAGGTATAAAAATTCAAATTACCAATAAAAAAATTTTACAGAATTTAAATATATTTAATAATTGTAGCTAAGTAATAATAATAATAATAGTAATAATTGGTAAAATAATCAATACCAAATTAGTAAAAAAAAAAGTAAAAGGCTGTAATTGTATGATTGTGTCTAAAAAAAATTTCTATAAATTAAATCTAGTGGAGCGGTCGCTCCACGCCAGCCAAGTCGTACGGCGCGCACACTCTCATATAAAGGCTGGAGCAAACCCACTTTTACTGTAAGCATCAAAGTGGCATTTTCGGCCTACTGGATCTTAAAATTGGGAAATCTCACATTGTTGCGATATATCTTAATTTCGAGCTATGGCCCACCCTACAACAATACCAAATTTAGGAACAATAGGTTACGCCCTTTGCACGCTAGAGGGCCGTGAAAACAGTGTTTTAGGGCGGTTTTCATAATAATAATAATAATAATCTTAGTAGTAGTAGTAGTCTCCTGGAATTCAAATCCGGTAAACAGGCCACAGCCTAAACGGCTGAACTGATTGATCTCACATTTTTACCACGTGTGCACTTTTGGCGTCTGATTTAACCTTCACCCCATGAATTTTTTGTGCCGCCATTTTGAAACCAGAAGTGACGTCATATCTCAACAACGGCTGAACCGATTGGAACGAAAATAGCGCCAAACGATTCGGACGGTTATCTATATGGATTATCAATAGCAACAGACTAAAATTTATATTGACGAAACCGGAAATGACGTCATGAAATTTAATTCATCGATTGGCATTTCGGCAACAAATTTGATCCAATTATTTTGATATTTATGTAACGTATGTTCTTTTGATATCTCATTTGACTTGATATAAAACCAACCGGAAGCCGCCATTTTGAAACCAGAAATGACATCATATCTTAATAACGTCTTAATAGATTTGAAAGAAACCAGCGCTTAACAATTTAGACGGTAAACTTTATGTATTATCATCAATAATATTTGCAGTTTCCCATACTGAAACCGGAAATGACGTCACACATTTTAAAAATCTAACAAATTTACTTTTTGATGCAATAAATATACTTTTTGAGACTGCTTTTAATAAAATGTAATGATGTTTAAATTATAATTCAAGAGGTCAGTGATTTCAGCAGCCATTTTGAAACCGGAAGAAACGTAATATCTCGAAAACTGGTTGACAGATCGGTATGAAACTAGTGCCAAACGATTCGGAAGGCCATCTCTATGGAATATGAACAGTCTACTAGAATTTTACTATTTATGAGGCCGGAAATGACGTCATTAAAATTTATAAATCATTATAATCCCCTCCTATACAATAAATACATATTCAGAAAGCTAAAAATGATACACATAATTCATAGCTACTAGGAAAACGCTCAGTGTAACGCGTTGATGAGCGAGCACTGGTATACGTACGTGTAAATTCTTCAACAGGTATTCCGTACCAAACGCACAGAAACATATATACATCCACATTGAATAGGTCATTTAAGAAAGTCAGTGCGCATGATTAAAAAACTGACAGGTCCACAGCCGTCTAGTGTGTAGTGTCTATTTGGTGTGTATGTTAAAAATGAACGTGTTTTCGAGAATGCTGTGGGTGGAGTGACGTCACGACACCAAAAATAGGGATCTGCGCATGCGTTAACAACTTCTGTGCCACAAAAGTTCTGCACATGTGCAGAGTCACTTTTTTTTTGTGCAGAGTCAAAAGTGACACTGCGCACGAGCAGAACCACTGTGGCACAGAAGTTGTTCAAGAAATTGCACCGTGTAAATGGGGCTTTAAATGGCCTATTGAAATATTGAAATATTGAAACTTTAGAACAGCAATCTATACACTTTGTTTCCTACATAAAGCAAATCAGATCCATTTGGCAGTGGAAACATTCATTTGATATGTCATTCCTGACAGTTATCAAAAATTTCAATAAGTGCATTGTGTTCTTGACTGATTGGGCTGAAAATTTGTAAAATAAGAGATAATGTTGGTCTTAATGATTATGCAAAATATGAGTTTAATCAGATTTACAGAAGACTATTTGTTTGGTCAAACGGTCGTGTATAGCTACAGGCAATTACAAATTAAGCATACAAATGTCAGTAAAATGTATATTACTCTTAAAGTTCATTAAAGGTTTGTCAAAATACACTTATAATGCTGGTGCCAATGGCATTGCAAAATTTGGTGATGATCGGTCAACCAATTCCAGTTTTATTGGCACACAGAGTTGACGTTTCTTTCATATTGCCAAGCCAAGTACTTACTACTAACTACAAATCAAGTTTCCGATGAAATTAATGGATCGATTTTGCTGAAAATCATTAGGTTTCTGCAGTGGATAGTAATGAATCTTTTGTGAAAAAAATTGGCCAGATCCATGACTTCGTTTAAAATGTAATGCGAAATACACAGACAGACAGATAAAAAAAAAAACAGAGATTCGAGCCATAAGTTTCAAGTGGAGTCGCTCGCTACGCTCGCTTGATAAATTCTATGTGGCAGTGCAGAAAGTTCAGCGGCCATTTTGAAAACCGAAGTGTTGCCATATCTCGGAACTGGGTTGACCGATTGGAATGAAACCTTTGTTTTTTTCATGAGAATAACCAAATTGTAAAGGGTATTTTTTTTTAAAGGATTTAGTAATAGTTCATTTGATATGTCAAACGTAAGTTGTAAGAATAAACTAAAAAAAGTAGTGATATCCCCATAAAAAACACTCCGTGTAAAAATACCAGCCAAGTCTCTTCAACTTAAAGAATTATGAAATCTTAAAATTCTGCACTGAAAAGTAGTGATATCAAAAAATTAGCCAAGTCAAAACTTTATTTGAAAATCAAAAAATACTTGGCGCATCGTTTTTTTTTTAAGGCATTATAGGTATACTATGTATATGTATATTTCATGTATAATTTATGATTGGCCTATACTTCTAAGCTATTTATGTACACGATGCGCCAAGTAATTTTTGATTTTCAAATAAAGTTTTGACTTGGCTAATTTTAAGATATCACTACTTTTCAGTGCAGAATTTTAAGATTTCATAATTTTTTTTTAAGTTGAAGAGACTTGACTGGTATTTTTACACGGAGTGTTTTTTATGGTTTCAGATTACTGGAGTAGAAATATGATGAATGTTTATCTAAGCTTGTATCCCAATGACAGTGAGGTATATGTTTGATCCAGATTTTGATACACTTTTTAAAGATTTTAACATTTGTTATTGTCTTTAGAGAATTTGGTAATGATTTAAAAAATTTAGGGCCAAGGTAATTGCCTTATCTTTGTCCTAAGGACGTGTTTTTTCTTGGTATGTCTAAATTTTGTGATGATGCGGTCCTTGTCGAGTGTTGGTGATTTGACGTTTTAGAATTAACAAATGTAGTAAATGTATGCAGAAGTATTTTTTTTATAAGTATAGATCTAATTGAGAGAATGTTTGAATCTTTGAAAATCATGTTTGAAGCGTAGTCTCTAGGTTTGTTAAATATAATTTTAAGAATTGATATTTGTATAGTATTTAATGGTTTAATGAATGTTGTGGCCGCACTACCCTAAGATATGATTGAATATTGAATGTGCGATTGAACAAGTGCGTAGTATACTGCCTTTAAGTTATATACTTTTAATATTGGTTTAAGTCGAATAAATTTATATACAATTTGTCTTAATGATTTTAATAGCGCAACAATGTGTGGCTTCCATTTTAGTTGCTCGTGAATAATAATTCCAAGATACTTTGTTTGTGATACTTTTTGAATTTTGTAGCAAGGACAAGAATGGTTTGTGACATTACAGTATTGATCATGCATTTGCAGTTGTGCTTGAAAATTATTTATGCGCAATTTTTTGTTAGAAAAAGTCATAAATACGGTTTTGGGGTAAATCCACGCCAAGGCATCAAAAAAAATGTTGAAATATGAGGGTACGACTCCGATTTTGTTCATATTTGGTATACATGTTAGGAAGCCGAAAGAAACACATGGCTCTTTCAGCGTTTTTCCATATTTTGAACGGGGTCCGAGAAACGGGCCCCTCAAAAAGTCATTTTCAGGTGGGCCTTGCTTTCTTAAAACAATTGTATTTTTATAACCGTTAGTGATAGAGACTTCATTTTTTTAAAGAAATGAAGATCTTAAAATGAATAATTTAGCTATAATTTTATTTGGGCACTAAAATGAAAAAAGGGGGGGGGGGGGGGGAATTTCCAAATGTGTCCTTAAAACGACCCCCCCTTAAAAAAGTATTTTTTGATATTTTTTGAAAAAATATATGTGTATCCTAATTGTATGTTTAACATCCTTGCAAAGTTGTAGAGTGGAAACTTTTACGGCATGGAAGTTATGCGGTATAATGTAAAAATAGTACTAGGTTTTTGCATTATATTTCACTACCTATCATAGCAGATCATGATGCCAGCCGAACAAGACCCTTCCCACCCTGCCACGGGAGGTTTTAATTTGTTTTGGGTATCTCCAAAGTACGCACATTACACTTTGACTTGTTTGGCATGCGTGCGTTGGAGGCCACCTTTTTTGCCTTTTTCACACAGGTATTATTTTATTGTGGGACAATGGTGCAAGATAAGTACAATCAGCTTCCATATTAGAGAATGGTATGACATTTGCATGGAAATTCATATTTTTGGAAGGGGCAAAATCCTTAAATGGAAATTTTGGAAATTTTGGATATTGTGCGTAAAAAATCTTTTTTTTATCTAAAACAAATCAAATGAAATCGGTTCGAAATATAAAAAAAAACTTAGAATAGATTTACCATCGTCATTCCATTAAATATTTTGCAGCTATTTTGTAATTATCTCTTATCGTTAGCCCACAAAAATCCCGAAAATCACCGATTTACCAAAAAACAAAGGGGATGTAAACCCAATATGTGATAAACTTGATTTTATATTCACTAACAACTTAATGCGGAACAATTGACTCTCTACCATAAAAAAAGACCCCAAAAAAGCCATTTGGGGTCATTTCCCCATGATTTCACACATTTCCAAAATTTTTATTGAATGCTTGTCCTTATCAAAAAACACGAATTTACATGAAAATGTCATGCCATTTTCCAATATGGAAGCTGATTGAACTTATCTTGTACCATTGTCCCACAATAAAATAATACCTGTGTGAAAAAGGCAAAAAAGGTGGCCTCCAACGCACGCATGCCAAACAAGTCAAAGTGTAATGTGCGTACTTTGGAGATACCCAAAACAAATTAAAACCTCCCGTGGCAGAGTGGGAAGGGTCTTGTTCGGCTGGCATCATGATCTGCTATGATAGGTAGTGAAATATAATGCAAAAACCTAGTACTATTTTTACATTTTACCGCATAACTTCCATGCCGTAAAAGTTTCCACTCTACAACTTTGCAAGGATGTTAAACATACAATTAGGATACACATATATTTTTTCAAAAAATATCAAAAAATACTTTTTAAGGGGGGGTCATTTTAAGGACACATTTGGAAATCCCCCCACTTTTTGAGCGAGCGTAGCGAGCGTCACCACGGTACTCTTATGGCACTTTCTCTGTGTGTTTGTTTGTTTGTTTGTTTGTTTTTTTGTTGTTTTTTTTGTGGTCACAGCCCAGGTCAAACCGCTCAAGCAATCGATCTGAAATTTTGTACACATACTAACGTAATCTATGCGGTCCCTGGGATCGTTTTTGAATGGGCTCCCGTGATTGGTTCAAATTTTAAAAAAATTATCTTCGATTGGGTGCTTCGATCAATTTGAAATTTAGCAAAAACATTGCAACCAACATTGTACCCAATCATAAAAAGTTTCAGCCAAATCCTCCTATTGGTTCAAATTTAAAACCATTTTTCATGTGATTTTTGACATTTAAACTAGAACAGATTGACCGATCAACTTGAAACTTCGCGTGGTCATTGGTACCAACATTTTAGATATTTTTGCCAATTTTCAGTCTAATCTGTCGTTATTTTCAAAAGTTTTTTCATTTAAGGTCATTTTATTCCATAATCTTGAAAAATGTACCCAGAAAAAAACACTCCGTGTAAAAAAGGCAGCCAAGTCTCTTTACTTTAAAAAAATTCAACACCGAAAAGGAGTGATATCAAAAAAGGAGCCAAGTCAATGACATTTCCAAATATTTAATCGTATCTTTGAAATAAAAGTATAAACACCGAGAAATACTTTACAAAAGGACTTGGCGCATCGTTTTTTTAAAGACATCATTCTATCCTAAAAGTGGAAAGAAATTTACAAGTAGGTACATTTTCCTCTTTCTATTAGAGCCAGAATCTATGAATCAAGCTACTTTTAGTAATGACTATTTTATAGTTTTGTCAATGGCGATAGAAGCATGATTTTATGCTGTAATATATAAGTAATATAAGGGTGAAAGAATTACATAACAATTGGAAGTGGTGAGAATGTAGGTTTCTTTGGAAAACTTCCATGGAGTCAGGAGTCAGGATCCTCATCAGTGTGTTGTGTCTAATGTCCGCCCGTCCGATCGGGTAGCTCAGTTGGTAGAGCTCTCGCCCGGCAAGTGAGAGGTCCCAAGTTCGTGCCCCGGTTCGGTCGGATATTTTTCACAACACACATCCCTTCATATCAATTGGAAGTGGGCTCATACATATTCTTGCAGTACTGTTAATATGGCGATATTAGACTGGTATCTTTTCATAATTTGATCTTGACTGAAGGAAATCATGAAACGTTGTCAAATAATTACTAACTAATGGAACACAATTATATATTTTTGAAGTGTCAAGTGTATAAAGTTAAATTTTTTAATAGAAATTCAATATGACTGTCTTCTTTGTGAAATGTATTTTTATAAAATGTGTATTAATAGAAATTGTTACATGATGAGAAGGTATAACGCATGAGACTTAATTATATTCACCACGAAACAATATTACGAAGATAACTATTGTGTATATTTATAGAAAGCATAGACAACAAGTTTCATAGCGTATATAATCATATAGAAAATATTTTACAGAAGGTATGTATAATATGTACCTAATTGAAAGATGTTTCCCTATTATTCTAAACATTCAAAATGACGGTTGTATATAAATGGCACATGCTTATGAATAGAAAAATGTCTTTAAAAAAACGATGCGCCAAGTCCTTTTGTAAAGTATTTCTCGGTGTTTATACTTTTATTTCAAAGATACGATTAAATATTTGGAAATGTCATTGACTTGGCTCCTTTTTTGATATCACTCCTTTTCGGTGTTGAATTTTTTTAAAGTAAAGAGACTTGGCTGCCTTTTTTACACGGAGTGTTTTTTTCTGGGATATCACTTCTTTTGTTAGTTTATTCATACAGCTTGTAGCACAGCTTGTGTCCGTGCAAGAACTTATTTCTTTAAAAAAATACGCCTATGCCGATGTGGATACTTAGAAAAGTTGCGTTTGGTATATAAGATTAAAATAATTATCCAAGAAGAATAGCTTTAAGTTTCGTTACAATCGGTCCAGCCGTTTTCGATATATGACGTCACTTCCGGTTTTAGCAATGGCGGCCGAAAAAAATGTCGTCTTGAATTCATAATTATTACTCCTACACATTTCCAAAATTTGGTTGCAATCGGTACAGCCGTTTTTGATATATGACGTCACTTCCGGTTTTAACAATGGCGGCCGAAAATAATGTCGTCTTGAATTCATAATTATTACTCCTACACATTTCCAAAATTTGGTTGCAATCGGTACAGCCATTTTCGATATATGACGTCACTTCCGGTTTTAACAATGGCGGCCGAAAATAATGTCGTCTTGAATTCATAATTATTAGTACAACACATTTCCAAAATTTGATTGCAATCGGTACAGCCATTTTCGATATTTGACGTCACTTCCGGTTTTAACAATGGCGGCCGAAAATAATGTCGTCTTGAATTCATAATTATTAGTCCAACACATTTCCAAACTTAGGTTGCAATCGGTACAACCGTTTACGATATATGACGTCACTTCCGGTTTTAAAAATGGCCGCCGAGAACACTGCAACCTTGAATTTATAATTATTTACAAAGTACGTTTACTTATATCTATTTTAAAGTATAAAGTGGTGAATTTAGCGTCATTTAGCATATTTATGACGTCATTTCCGGTATAGGTCATAAAATGTGTGACGTCATTTCCGGTTTCGATATTTGAATCATCAAATATTACTGATTACATAAAGTTGACCGTCTAAATCGTTTAGCGCTGGTTTTGTTCTAATCTGTTTAACGTTTTTGAGACATGATGTCACTTCCGGTTTCAAAATGGCGGCTTCCGGTTGGTTTTATAACAAGTCAAATGAAATATCAAAAGTACAAACGTTACATAAATATCAAGACAATCGGATCAACAGTTGTTGCTGAAATGCAAATCGATGTATATTAAATTTCATGACGTCATTTCCGGTTTATTTAAAATAATGTTCAGTCTTTTGATATTGATAATCCATATAGATGACCGTCTGAAACGATTGGCGCAAATTTCGTTCCGATCGGTCCAACCGTTGACGAGATATGACGTCACTTCCGGTTTCAAAATGGCGGCACAAAAAATTCATGGGGACAAGGTTAAATCAGACGCCAAAAGTGCACACGTGGTAAAAATGTGAGATCAATCGGTTCAGCCGTTTAGGCTGTGGCCTGTTTACCGGATTTTAGCTCCAGCCTACTACTACTAAGATTATTATTATGAAAACCGCCCTAAAACACAGTTTTCACGGCCCTCTAGCGCGCAAAGGGCGTAACCTATTGTTCCCAAATTTAGTATATGTTGTAGGGTGGGCCATAGCTCGAAATTAAGATATTTCGCAACAATGTGAGATTTCTCAATTTTAAGATCCAGTAGGCCGAAAATGCCACTTTGATGCTTACAGTAAAAGTGGGTTTGCTCCAGCCTTTATATGAGAGTGTGCGCGCGCCGTACGACTTGGCTGGCGTGGAGCGACCGCTCCACTAGATACTACATTGTCATCCCTGCCTTCTTTAAGCTTCTGTTCCAAGGCAAGGCCTGTAGAGCAGCCAGCTATCCACAATGTACAGTAAAATGAAAGCATTTTTGAGCTAGCGCATAAAATCGGATGCAGTACGAAGGCCAAATCCTCTACTTGGTTTAAGTTTAAATAATGTCTCTGATTGGTCGACAATAAAAATGTTCACATTAAGTTCAAATTTTGCATGGTGATCAAGACCAACTTAATATTAAATTTTACATATTGTAAGCCCAATCAGTCAAGTATTAATTGTAATTTTACGAGTTTAGTATGGGATGTCACAAGAGATTTCTGGAGAAGGTATGTAGGTAAGACTTCACGACACAATGGATCTGTTATTCATCCAGAGTATTATGGAGATTGAAAAATTGCAGAGAAAATCGTCTTGTGCCGTGTCGTGCATCGTTACTATGGGGATGTTGCATGTTCTGTGCTCGCTCATCAACGCGTTACACTGAGCGTTTTCCTAGTTTTTATTTTAGTGCCCAAATAAAATTATAGCCAAATTATTCATTTTAAGATCTTAATTTCTTAAAAAAAATGAAGTCTCTATCACTAACGGTTATATTCCAATTCGTTCAAGTTTTTCAATTAGCTTTTTGTGGTTCACAGTGTCAAAAGCTTTAGCTAGATCGAGAAAAATGGCAACAGGTTTTTGAGAATTATCTAAAGAATGAGATATGTTAGTAGTTAAGAGTCGGTTGCATGGCTGCCATTTTGAAATTTTTTTCAATAATTTTCTTCCCAAAACAGGGTATACTCTTTTGCTTCTTGTTTCTACAAGTCTGAATGAATATTATTGAAATTTTTTGTAGTAATAGACTAGATATACACGCAAAAGTGCTATAAAAGAATGTTTGATCCGGCGTTTATTTTCTCTCAAAATAATTTGTAAAAATGCCACTCTTAACGAGGCGTGGGGATCAGTTTTTGCAGTATTTTGAAAGCTCTAGGAGAAAATACTACTACTACAATGAAGTGTTTTATGCATTTAACCCATTGGAAATGTCATTGGCTATCTACGAAATAAATTCCTATATTGTGGCAGTTAAAATATGATTGTGAGCATGGAAGTGCTAATGCCCGATTACGGTATTTTTCTCTTGTCAAACATGAGTGAGCACTACTGTTGTATTTACTCCAAATCATAACGGATTGTAATGAAATATTTTATGGCGCTAGTTAAGACATGTCTAAGTGGGTTAAATGGATGTCCCCTTAGAAAGAAATACTACATTCCGCTTAAATAAATGTTAAAAATGACTCACGGGCAGCTGCAGTCACACTTCTTTATCACAAGTTTGTATAACTACCTTTAGAATGAATGGCTTTATCAAGAAAATCACGGTTAGTATCAACGGAAAGCGTGATTATTTGACAAGGAACACACGAAATTTGGAAGACCTAGCATTAAAATGGGCTTGGTAATCGCGGAAATAGTAAGGTAATCCACTGAGAAACTATCACTCAAAAATGCACACGAAATCTACATAATCTGACAATGTTTTTACACCAGTAGTTCACCACTTTCCTGGCAGAATATGCTAGTGAAAATCGTTGAAACTGCTTTATCGCAAGTAATTTTTTCTAGGATTGATTCACGGCCAAGTCGATACTTTCCACTGGGCAGTGATATATAAGTACCTTGCTTTTCTGAGAAGTTTCCTTACGTTCCAATGGTTACCTATTTATTCATGAATATATTTATGAATTTCAATATTTTTAGTAGAATTTTGATATTCAGTAGGTACCTGTGGCACTTGTCAGGTTACAAAACTTTTATTATGGACGTTTTGGAATTAGAATTATGTTATTAACGGAATCTAATGCATGCATTTAAGCATTTGTAGTCGGAGCTAATTATACCAAATAATATTTATTTTGCCATTTTATAGAAATTGAGTTACTTATTTACTAATTACTATTGATTTATTACAATTATTTGTCGGCCTGGATTTACCACCATGAAAATAAAGAAGTAGCAAATGAAGTAAAAGCGGATTTATAATAATGTGCTTTTTATGACCAATACCTACAGTCCTAAAAAGCTGTGGCATACGAAAACTACATGTATACCTGCCCAAAACCCATGTCCAAATTTGCTGCTACAATAAGAGGTTGAACGGATCATAATATGACGCCGTAGACCTGTTTTTTTTCATCGCAACTCAGCAAATATTATTCTCTTATCCACAAATAATCCATACTGCAGATTTAATATGAATGTAATCAACGAATCTTTCTGAATAGGGAAAGTGAATGAAGTATTGATTTTTTGAACTATGATGCGCTTGAATGTTGAACATTACTTGAGTTTCTGATTGACAGTGCACGATATTCCTTTCTCCTTATAGGCGTTTAATTCAAATATTCAGGTTGGCTCGTTATGAGGAACTTGTGCGTTGCCCAGTTTGTCATTGGTAAGCTATAACATGAGATTTCGCCACCCTCCCCTGCTGGCTATTTGTCGGGACCATACTATTTAAATTGTCTATATCGTACAATTGGAAAACGCTCAGTGTAACTCGTTTATGAGCGAGCACTGATACGCGCAATACCATGCTTTCCACACCCTTTTGCTTGAATACCCACAGAGAAATATTCCAGATGCAGTGACTTAAAACACTTTTCAAAGCATGCCAAGACAGGAACGATGAAATTTGAAGGAAAATACTATAACCTATCAAAGAATGAAGCACACAAAATTTCCATTTAGATTTCATTGAGATTGCCGCCAACAAGCGCGAACTGCGAAACGAAAGTCACAAGAAAGTTCCGGTGATAATCCCGAGGTGTGTCACAATCCAAGAACATTGCTCTGGACTCGACAAAACTCTTTGACTGGAACTTGCATTGTTTTATCTGTGGTAATGTTAAAGATGAACGAAAGAAAGGCGACAAATTTTCCCTTGCAAATATGAACCCTACTTCACTACATTCAACAGTCCTATGCCCAAAAACGATCCGAATAGGTAATAATCCAGCGGTTTACGTTTGAAAGAGATTTGTTTGCTGTGAACGCACATTACCATAGGCAATGCCACCAGACGTATTGCTCAGAGAAGAACATCAACGCAGCAGAGAGGAGAGAGAAAATTCTAAATTTGATAGAGCAGCTGATTTGGTGTTTGATCATTTTAAAAATGAATTAGCCGACGGAAAAATTGTCTTAGTTCCGCAAGTGTGCGAAAAATTCAGAGCATTTTTAGTGCAAGAAGGTGCCGAAGCAATCGATGCAGAACAGTGCCGCACTGCATTTATCAAGAGCAAGATTTTGAGTAAGTTCGGCAGTTTTGTTTCCTTTCACGTTCAGTCTGGCAATTTGCCTAGCATAATGTGTGCAAATACATTGTGTGTGGGTCAACTGTATAATTAGACGACGATCTTGTCACTGAAGACCTGACAATAGCATCCGAATCACCCGACATGATTCTGAGACAAGCCGCTGCAGTCATCCAAACAGAAATTAATAATATTCCAACAGCCGATTATTATCATTTTCCATCCGAAGTGTCTCTTCAAGCTTCTGAAAAATGTGTACCACAGCGTTTGGCTACATTATTGAAGTTGATAATGGATCCGCGAGCACACAGAGAAGATGACACAGAACTCGAATCAGACGAAACAATAAAACGACGATATTTGACAATCGCAGAATGCTTAATTTACAGTTCACGCCGTTTTAACAAAAAAAAATGAATTCCTCCGTTTCATGTGGGTCTGATGGCTCAATTACACCATGAGTATGGAAATCGTAATCTCATAGAGACTCTTCATTCGTATGGACCAAGGAGTTTACGACTTTCTGTAGGCATATTTCGCCTCACGCACCAAAAACACCAGGCAAGCAACGAGTCACGTAGCACGCGGTCAAACCCGCACAGTTCCAATAGTTGGTTCCAGGAATATTTTAATTGCGCGCCAATGAATACACTTAGGAGATGCGGTTTGTAACATTGTTTAACTGAGACTCTAAGGAATCACCTCCAATTTTTAGATTCCGCGACGTTACAGCAAGTTGAATAGAACACTTTTTGTGCATTCTGAATTATTGTCCAAACGTTCCCACACATATTTTAATTGCGTGCCACCCAAAGTGTAAAAGTGAATCGAAAAATGAGAGGTGATTCTTTGGAGTCTCAGTTAAATGTTACAAACCGCATCTCTCTAAGTGTATTCATTGGCGCGCAATTAAAACATTACTGGAACTCTTGGACCGGCGCTCGTAAGCGCGCGTGCGAATGCAATCGTTTTCTGCCTGGAATTTTTCCGCCTGGGCGGAGTGGCGGCTAGCCGGGAGTGGTTTCAAGCCCGTAGCGTAGGCCGGTACTTTCCTTGGTTTGGCCCCTCCGGAAGAATATAGCTACAACCTCCTTGGTATGGACTCTGCGCGAGTTATTATGAATTACGCTCTTTCCTAACAACAATTGCTGAGGATCAGTTGTCAGACAGTGATGAGGTGTACCTACTCACAGGTCTATAAAACAGAAACGAGGGTGGCAACTTTCAAGATCAAACTGTAACGAATGAAGTAGTGTCAACTAGAATGAAATGGACTTATGAAACCACATTAAAAGTGCCAAAAGAGAGAATAAACAAACTAATTCACTTCCAGAAACCAACTATCCGACCAGAACCACAGAGAATGCATGGCATCTATGACAAGTTGCATACATTTCTGGATTATTCATGTGTTCACAACAACAGCAAAGATATCGCCTTGATATTATTGCGACAAGTTCACCGACCAATTTTCAAGGAATTTAAGTTGATTCAGATTACCAGACAATACCATTTTGGACTGGCTTCAATACCTCTACCGGAACATTTCGTCAAACCCACACCGTAGCTCTGTACTTGCCAGCGATTGATGCAAAACCAGCAGATTTCACAACTGTCAATACAACATTGAAACAAGGAGAGATGTTTGCAAAGAAATGTGGTCAACAGTTTCACGTGCACACGTTCGACCAACAACTGTACGCCCGTCGCGCAGCAGATCAAGATGAGCAATCCGGAGGAGTACTCCAACTTGATTGTACGTTTTGGTGGCTTCCATAATCTCTGCAAGTTCATTGCTTGTATTGGCAAGATTTGGGGCGATGCTGGTTTGGCAGACATCTTGAGTGACTCTGGCAGCTACGCGACACACACAGTAAATGCCATGCTGTCAGGAAAGCAATTCTTCAGAGCTGTCCGAGGGTTAACACAAGTGTACGAAACCCTCATGAATATTCTGATCGTAAATTGCTTGAAGTGGATGGAGAGCACTGGAAAAGATGTCACTGAACTGGATGCACTTGTGACCTGCCTTATAAATGCTCACACAACACATGAAAAGGAACAAGGAGTCGAGGCACTTCAGGCGCTAGTTGAAGAGATTGACCAGCACTTCGTTCCTGTCTTGAAAGAGTATCGACAATACGGCCGAGCCAATAGCCCAACAATTCTTTTCTGGGACAATCTCATCGTAACCTTGGAAATCATGCTTCTGAACATTCGCGCAGAAAGGGGTAAACTCCATGTTCAGACGCAAGTTAACACTCTGCCACACTTCTTTGGATGTAACCGACAGAACTATGCTCGCTAGGCCACGTACTACGCCGTTGACGTGATAACATCCCTTCCTCCAGCGATAGAAACCGAGTTCGACAATGGCCACTTTTCTGTCAACTTCACTCCCGGTTGCTTCCGAGGTGTGTGGAGTGACGTGGCCGTGGAATGTCAGTCATCAGAGACACCAAGGGAGGAAACACTGGAAGTGGCATTGTCGGCTTCACGTTGAAGGAGAGCGCCGTTCTGAGATGGACGCTAACATGTCACGTGCTGGGCTCGTACGACAAAGAAATGAAACGACGAGAAGGACTACCATCTTCAGCGTTCGTCCACGATCAGGATAAACCCTCCAGGAAAGCTCGAGATTAGAGAGAAGTGACGAAGATCATAAAATCACACATCCAAGACAACATGGTCGATCCATTTGACACCGAAAACGTTGTCAATACATCCTTGTCATACTGTGTCGAGACAGGCAGAGCTATGCTCAAAGAGTTTGTTCAATCACTACTTGAGCCGCACCAGGAGGAGAGTAACAGCAAAAAGCTTTTCAACGATCCCATCAAGAAATCAAGTCTCTTATCTTTCAAAGGCATGCAGAAGGGAACTAAGATAATGGTGAGCAGTAAATCAAAGATGGCGTTGCTCGTGCTGTGTAGTGTCCAAAAACGTGTCGTTAACTGAGTTCTATGCTGCACGCTATTGAGATATGCAATGCAAATTATTTGACAGAAGTAGTGTTGCATCCCAGTCAGGCGTCGAGATGACGGTATGATGATGCAATGAACCAGATTCGAGTGTAGAACTGCAGCGTCGACTAATTGGTCCCCTATAGTTGCGCCCGAAGGCTGCGCCCGCAGGCAAATGTGACATCTGTATTTTATTGCTTTTTTAGTTTATTACTAATTGTTTAGACTCGCGTCAGCAAATTCTTGGAATTCAATGAACGCGCTTGAGGGTTAAAATATTGGAGTGTTTAAAGGGCCTATGTCATCTTGTGGCAAGTGATCTTTAATCGGTCCGTCTTCCTTCTCTCAACACGGGACGGCGCTTTGTTCCGCCCGCCATCCTGTCTCCTGGGCTCGGGAGCGGTTCGACCGAAATGAATAACTACGTCACTCTGTGCAGACTACCTGCCCGCAGACTACGCGCTAGCCCATTGCTACAGCTTACTTTTGCAATATTTCAATGTTCTAGAAGAGTTAATAGTCCGTATGCGTTAATCATTGTCTGAGAAGATGTCTTCCAGGGAATATTGATTGTACGGATAAACTTAATAAAATTGGTTTTCATTGAGACATTCAACGTTATAATCGAGTGATTGTTATTTGTTTGGACTAAGTTCTAGATGACGTTGGGTGCTAGTGAGTTCAAGTATAAAAACCAAGAATTTGAGTTTTCAATAGAAAATTAGATTATATAATTCAGTAAAATCTTTTCCTAAATACATTGTACATTTTCATTATGATAGTGTTACAGCTCTTTGCAAATAGCGTCGCTCACGCCTAATCCATTTGTTTGATGATTTGTTTCTAAATTTCAGTTCTTCCGAAACGTTCAGGCCCTTACTTCGTGTTTACAAAAGCAATAATACATCTATCAAGGAAAAAATTCAACTACATTATGTATAAGATTTTGTACAAAGTAAAGTAGGTACTCCGAAATGTACACGGAGTTGGGCTTCATAAAATGCACCGCCTTACTTTGTTCCGAGTCCATTTATGATTGCTCTGCACATTCGTAGAAAATGGATTTGAAGGTTAGCCTGTAATAATAATTCGTCAATTCTTTGTTTACACCACCCAAAAAGTAACCCAATAAACAAAGGATTTATATGCAAAAAATCGCCAGACTTTGTTGGACAAGAAATTTCAGTTTCGTTTTTGTTCCGTTCTACCGAGGCAGCAGTATGTACAATTAAATTATATCTCTGCAATAGACAATTGATCTTCCGTGTCGTGTTACTGTTTTTTACTATCACACAATATCAAATTTTGATATTATGTGATATGTATTCGCTATCAGTCTTGATGAGTCTGGCATACGGCAATAATTTTTGAATTACAGAAATAATATTCCACTTCATTGTTCATGGCGAAACAATTAAACAACAATTACTCCACAATGCATTGCTAGCACGGTAAATAAAACTTCAATATTTCTGTGCAGATTCTGTCAGTTTTAAAATATGTTTCGAAATGTCTGCAGCTAACGGAATCTTTCACTGCATTCTCAACTTTCGATTGTTTACTAATTGTCCGGTGTATTGTGCACCGGCAGTGGTGCGAGAGAAGGGTTGAGCGGCATCAGCGGGCGTGATCTATCCCCCCTTATTCACGCTAACCAATCAGCGCTGCGCACAGAGTGACGTAGGCATTCACGCGCGCCAGGTTCAAATTTCGCACAGAAAATAATTAATAATTAATTCAGGGTACAATTAATTTAGATTATGCATGTCTTATATTGCCTAAATACATGGTAAGAACACATAGTAAAAGCTTTATTCAAGATGACATAGGCCCTTTAAGGGTTGGTTTAGGGTAAAGGGGGGTGGTCAGAGATATGGGGTAAATACCCTACGATGTGCGTGCGCCGGGGCTCGTAGAATGTCTCTACCCTCAAAGGGTGTAGGAGTATGAAGAGCAGACAGATATTATGTGCATGTGTGTGACAGACATACATACAGACATTCTACTTTATACCGGGTGGCCCAAAAAAACGTCCAACGGGCGAGACATCATTGTGACGAAACTACTGCACATATCGTGCTGATAATTATACCAATTATACAAAACGTAGTAAGGTATATGTGAAAGTATTAACATCATAAATATTATAATAAAAAAGTTACAGCTGTTCGAATTTCGTTGTCGAAAAATCGATTATACGGTGCTCAAAATTCATGCGTCCAGAAAATGTCAAATGCCAGGGACGCTGTTAACTCAAAACTGCTCACGATATCAAGCTGAAAATTTCATATGTTATTTAATATATATAACTATCAATTGTGTAAAAATTCAATTCATTTGAATCAATGTAACGAAAGTTATGTTATCTAGAGTATGCGCTTCAAAAGTAGAGTACACGCAGAGATAATTTCTCAAGTTTTATTTCACTTAATTTTAGAAGTGAAATTATCTCCAATATTTTAAGCTCAACTTCAAGATACCATAACATTCGTTCCACTTATTCAAATGTATTGAAATTTGTATACAATAGATAGTAATATGTTGTGAATAATATTTGAATTTAAAATAAAGGTGTCACCGCCAGTGTACTTTTTCTGAATGCGCGCTCGTGAGCTCCGTATAATCGATTTTTCGACAACCAAAATCGAACAGCTGTAACTTTTTTCCTACAAAAGAAATGTTTTTGAAACTTTCACACATCAAACATTGGTATGTTTGTTACAACATATGAAATTTTCGGACTTATATCTGCAGTATTTTATTCACAGCGGTGTCTCGCCCATTGGACGTCTTTTTTGGGTCACCCAGTATATAAGGATGTGAGGTGCCCAGTTTAGATTTTCATTATTAAGATTCCTAGGAATTTTGTCTCGGACACCTTTTCAATACTTTTACCTCTGGATTCAGTCTGATTAAAGGGCTACTCGTTATAGTTCGTTGTGCTGTGGGAGGTTGGATGCAAGACGATTACTTAAATTTTGCAAATTTCTTAGCCTGTGATTCATTTTAGCAAATATTTTTATATTTAGTGTAATGTTGGAGTGGACACTTATCTTGGCTTAGTAAAAGGCTGGTGAGCTGTCGTTTGTATTGGAAAAAGCAAGTAACATGGATGGATGGCGTCCTGTTTAAGAGATCACTAATACCTATCAAAACTGTAAAAGATATGATTTTGAAATATACACATATTTTAGAAAATATAGCAGAATTTAACATTTGTAAGTTTCAAACATATTTATTGAATAGAAAAAAGCTATAAATCATTAAAGTTACAGTTGGGTACCGCCATCCGGTATAACTATTTATATTTATGTGAGTGGAGGGGATATCTTGTTGTAGTAGTATTATGGTTTGTATTGCGCTCAACAGCTTGGTTATAAGCGCCGATATCTTGATCGCCTATCGCCTAAATATAATGCATACGACCTAATTTGAATTAATTATCAGTTCTCTTCAATTGTATTAACTTTTCCTCCATACATTATCAATAATACTGACTTATTTATTATTTACATCTATTTTTAATAGAGGTGTGGAGAGTTATGGGGGTGGGTAAACTAGGTTAAGAACTCGACAATCTATATGCTTAAGGACAGAATATTGACAAATTTGGCAAATTATGAATTAAACATTTGCTTTGTGTGAATGAAGCAATTAATAATTTTACATAAATGTTCTCAAAAGTTTCATTGATGACAATCAGTAAACCTGTCGTAGCTTTATCTTCATATCTGTACCAATAATATATGCATTCTTGGCCATCAATTTCCCGTAAAGATAATGATTCTACCTTTATTAGATGCGTCAATATGGCTAATTGATTTAATCATATCATTTTTATTAATTGTTAATTAAGTCCAAATATATTATAGATTTTCATTTAATAATTTTTCATATGTTGAACAATGATTTAATACATCGTATTTAATGAAAAACAAGCGTGAAATCGCATTGGTGTCTCTTAAATAAAAATATTACAGTTTTAATAAATTCAAATCAAAATGATTTTTAAGCAATTTCCTATTAGATTACGTTTTTAGATTTTATCAGAGCGTAATCAGCGAATTTTTCTTAATGAGGAACGTTAAAAACAAACCCCGTACGATTTGTTCCAAATTTGACTGTTTTTCTGGTCACTTATCAAAACTGAAAATCTAGTTTGAAAGTAAAATGTGATTTCTCCCCCACCTCCTCTACTTCTAGCGCCATGGTAACCTTTGCCTTGACAACCTATGACGTCAATACACAGTCAAAGCCCTTAGATATAATATTTAATAAATACATAGACTCTTCTTGATCGTTTAGGAAGGCACTGACTGATTGTAAAATATTTCATTGTTAGGTCTGAATCATGAAGAATATTGCAAATTATTTGATATGAGGGCATTCAATTTATAAGTGCATTGTATATAAATCTTCTTGCAACTCAGGTGAATAGAACAATTAGTGTGGATACCAGTAATGTGTTGGAAATATCAATAACAAAGGTAATGAAATCTCCATATGATATTTGACTCTTCGATTCTCGGCTTCGGCAAGGAAATCAACCCACCTTCTTTACCGACTTATTGTTGTTCAAGTAGTGGCAAAATATGCCACCAAATTTGAATACGCTGGCGTCTGCATCTTACTCTTAGCTGAGTTTAGGTCTAAATCCAAATTGGTATGAGGAGAGAATATTAAATTTTTCCAAAAATTTAATGAGTCTCGCTTTGATACATTTTTCGAATATTTTGGAAAAGTGAGATAATAACGAAATAGGCCGATAGTTTTCAGGTTTGAATTTTTCCCTAGCTTTATATATAGGTTTGATGATGGCTATTTTAAAGGACTGGGGAAAGATTCCAGCTGAGAATGATATGTTTATTATATCGTATGTTCAAGGGGGTAAGTGATAAATTGGGCTAATGTTTTTATAGTTGATGCTTCTATATTATCATGGCCACAAGATGTTTATGGTTTCAGTTCCATTATTGTTTTGTATACTTCAGCAGAAGTTACAGGAATAAATCTTATAGAATTACTTATATTTAATTGTTCTCCTTGAGGTGGAGAGTTCGGATAATGAGTGTTGTTTTTTATTTTTTTGTGCATATTCTTGGCCGACTGAGGTAAAGTAGTCTACGAAATCGTCCGCTGCTTCTAGTGAGTTTGAAGTTACGTCAATTTTGTTATTGTTAACAATAAGTTTCTCTATTGCCTGAGGTTTTGATTTATTTTTTGCACTTGACGTGACTTCATTTAATATTTTCCAAACACGTTTAGGGTCATTGTTTGCCTCTGCTATTTTATTTGAATAGAACTGATTTTTAGTTTCTCTAATTAATAAGTTAAGATAGTTTCTAAAAAGTGTATATCTCTGGCGGAATTCAATGTTTGGAGGTAAATTGTTTTTTAGGCGAAATATTTCATCACTTTTCAGTTCTCGACTCATAGCATCTCTTTTTCGTATAGATGTGATCAGTCCTTTGGTTATCCAGGGTTTCAATTTTTTAAATTTTGAATTTTGAACATATGGTTTATAGCTAGTGGCGTCGCTTATGTATTTTTTTAATAACATTAATAAACATTTCTGTAGCCAAATTAGGGTCCGTACAATTAAATATGTTTTCCCACTTTTCATTACTGATACTATCCTTAAGTTCATCGAAATTTATAATTTGCTTTGTAATAGATTGAAATATTTGGGCTTCATTGTTTAGTTTGTTGTTAATGCTTTGCCAGGAAAATGATTTACCGTAGTGGTCAGTCATGCTTGTTTGGAATATTACTGCCTTTGAAGTGTAATTTTCATTTGAGTTTATAAAAAGATGGTCAATGGACGATTTTGTGTGTTCTGTAACTCGAGTTGGGCCGTTTATGTGCGAGATGTAACCGTTTGAAGCTAGGATATTTAAATATTCAATTTCTGAGTAACTGTGTTGTCTAGTTTCGCATTCCAATATATCAATGTTGATATCACCTACAAAGAATTTGTGGACGGCATTTTTATTTTCTAGTGTTGAATTTAGTTGTTCCAGGAACTTATTTACATTTCCGGATGGGGATCTGTTGCTGCTAATATAGAATATGTTTCACTGTTTAGTTCGAAACGAATTAATGCTGCGTTTGCTTCTGAGAGATTAGGCATTGATGCAACTGACATGTACAAGAGAGAATCTTTTACATACATAACAATTCCGTCAAATTTAGAAAGTTTTGAATTGAAGTAAAATATACAGTAACCTGGAATTTGATAGTCAGAAGTATCTCTTTGTATCTGAGTCTCAGTTAGAACAATCACGCCGTATGCCGATGTCACTTCATTCAGAATCACTATGAGTTCGTCGAAATGTTTGTTTATGCTTCTGATGTTGAAATGGAGGAGTTTGAAGTCTTCTTGGAATTTATGTATGTTATTGAGTTCTACAGTGTTGGTACATGTTATAGTTTTTATCTGGTGATTTGCTAGTTCTTCTTGTAGTTCCGTCAATGAATTCATTGTTGGTGATGGCATTATTAGGAATCATATTGGTTAGATTATTAGCCAGTAGAAATGTCTTTCACTTCGTTGTGTTGCACTGATGGGGTGATGTTTTTCATTTCATTGACACTGATGGTGGGGATGTCTTTCACTTCATTGATTTTAATTATGGGTGAGTTCTCATCTTTCCTGATCTTGATGCGTCCGTTTCTGACCCAGGCAAATTTGTAACCAAGTTTTCTTGTGTTTCGCGCAAGCCAATAGAGATTCTTGTTGGTTGACGTTAGATTTTCGTTTATGTAGATTTTTGCAAATGGTAGTGTAGCATCTATATCCCTTGTAGCGAGGTTGGGGTATTGCTTCTTGTTATTTAAGATCGCGTCCCTCGCTTGTCTCGAGTAGAATTTCGCGATGATCGACGAACTGCTGATTTGCTGTTGTTCATCCGAGTTGTCTGGTCTCGTGACTTTCTTCACGCGGTGGCAGTACTCGATATCACTGTGCATGATGTTAGTGTCAATGGCTTTACAAGTTTTCACTACTATGTCGTACGGATCTTCGTTTGAAGTAATCGGAATTCCATTAAATTCCAGATTAAAATTTTTGGAGTACTGCTCCATATCATTCAATCGTTGAAGTATAAATTTCTGTTCAGTTTTGAGGGTTTCATTTTCTTTTTTTAGTTTTGCTATTTCGTTGAACAGCAGTTTAATCTGTGCGGTGTCTGTCTTGATTTCATCGTATTGTTTGCTCATGAAATCCATGGATTCCTTCATGCCTTTCATGAGCGCATACATATCCGACACAGTAGGCGGTGCAGGGCTATGTTCAGGTGTTCGCATGTTTCCCGCGCTGGTGTCAGCAGCTGTTCGTCGCGACTTGCTCCGCGTCATGTCGAGGTTGGCAGTACTGTGGAATCTCAAATGTCGATTCTTTCTTCAGACAGGTTCACTTTTCACACTGTCTGCCTTTGACTGAATGATCAATAATAAACAAAATCAATCACAGATCAAACTTACAGATCACTCATCACGGACACAAATACAAACTGCACTTTTTTACACTCTCTTACTGTAAGTAAACTGATATTTAAGCTACAATTAGTGATGGTAATCACAGACTCACTATATGTTATTCCTACTCGGTCGCCATCTTGATTTTTCTTGGGAAAGCATTCGCGAGCCAACTGTCAGTCGAAAGGTTCATGCTTCAAGTGTCAGAGTAAGCATCACCACACCACGTTACACCCTGAAGATGCTTCCAAACCGGTTGTTATTCCTACAGATAACAACTCAAATCCTCACGAAGACGCGGTCGTTGCGAATAACCTGTCTTGTCAGGTTGAGAAGACTCCTCTCCAGCAACGCGTCGCACTTCTTGGAACCTTCAGGTGCAAGATACAAGATTCTACCGGACAGTATCAAACTATTCGTGGCGTCATCGACTCTGGATCTCAGGTGTCCGCGATAACACTCTCATGTGTTCGCCGTCTTGGTCTTCAGGTAGATTCTAGTCCTACCCTTTTGTCTGGTATTGGCCAGTCATCTACTCAAGTTCATGGCAAGGTTCAATGTAATCTCGCTTCTCGTGTCAATCCTGACTTTCGGCTCGGAGTTCAGGCATTAGTTTTGCCTGTAATTTCCAATCATCTTCCATCTTGTTCAATACCTATTGAAGTTTTCGATCGTTATCGGGGATTTTCACTCGCTGACGACAATTTCCATATTCCTGATAAAATCGATTTCCTACTTGGAGCACATCTGTATCCTGATATTCTTAGTAGAAACGGAGACGTGGTCATTGGAGGAACTCCTTCAGCTATCAACACAATGTTTGGCTGGGTGATCTTGGGTTCTGTGTCCCTCTCAGAACTTGAATCACAACCTACATCTCTTTTCGTATATACACCCCCCACGATGGATAGTATGCTACGACAATTCTGGAAAACAGAAGAACTGCATTTCAAACCTCCACTCAACCCTGATGATCAATTCTGTGAAGAACAATTTGTTGCCACCCACAAGCGGGACTCATCAGGAAGATATTCTGTCGCTTTACCTTTCAAGCCTAATTGTGTGCCGCTTGTTTCTACTCGCAAAGCTGCACTTCAAAGCTACCTCAGTTTGGAACGGCGACTCAAACGAAATCCAGAGCATGAAGCTTCGTATTACAAATTCATGCAAGAATATGTTGACCTGCAACATATGCAACCCGCAAAAACAATGACGGACTATGTAATTCCTCATCATTGTATTCACAAAACTTATAGATTAGATTAGATTAGTTTTGTTAAATGGCGCGTCAACGACGAGGTTATATTGCGCACATTATTTGTTATATTTAACTTTGTTGAACATAATTGGAGGGCAATGGGAGGGGGTCGACCTAACGGGCCCGATCCGGGGGAGTCCAGCACTGGTGGGAAGGCTAGGTCGGAATGGGGACGACCGGGGGGTGTGAGGATTCGGGCCGGCTGAACCCGATTTCAGGGGGATCACCATCTCGAGGGGGGAGGCCTGCCCGAGGGGACCGCAAATTCAAGGGAGGGCATGGTTAGGCCGACCCTGGCTGCTCTTCGTCTGGGCCTCACCACTGATCTGTCCGGCATGGGTAACCCTTACACATGAGCATATGCTCGCCGGCGTAGCTGCAATGGATCATTGGCCAACACAAACCCCACCACCGCGATAAGGTGACAGCCGTCGGGGGGCACAAAACTTATAGCTCTACTACCAAACTCCGTGTAGTGTTCAACGCTTCGTATCGTGATTCGCAAGGTTCAAGCTTAAATCAACACTTAATCACCGGTCCTCAGCTCCAGCAAGTTTTCCCAGCAAGACAACTCACCGAAGTCGGTAGCGTGTCGTCATTCATAGCATCTTTGAAGCCTTTTATTGATGCCTCCGGTGTCATCAAGGTGGGCGGTAGATTGCGATTTTCTTCTCTTCATGAGGAAGCTCGGTATCTGATTTTTCCAAAACACCATATCTCGAAATTACTTTGTGACGAGTACCACAAACGCTCGCTTCACTCAGGACCACAAACTGTGCAAGCATTGATACAACAACATTATTGGATCACATCTTTGCGTAGCTTTTTGCGTCAAATTCATCAATCATTTTGGAAGCGCTGGCATCAAGAATATCTACACACCTAAATGCAAAGAGGAAAATGGCGCAAAGATTGCACGAATTTAAGCATAGGTGATGTTGTTTATTTCAAAGACACATCATCTAGCCCTCTGTCTTGGCCCATTGGTCGCGTCACTCAAGTCATGCCTGGACGTGACGGCGTTGTCTGCGTCGTCACTATTCGTACTTCACACGGTACTCACGTCCGTCCAGTCAACAAGTGGTTTGCACTTGCTATGGAAACATTTGGCTACTTCTCGTATGATTCCCGTCAAGATCTCATCTTATCTATGTGCGCAACGATCTACACTTCATCTACACTTCAACATGGTGTCAAGTTTGCATCTAGTCAGCGCATCGACTGCTTCTCGCCGTCATCACCATCAAGATGTTAATTCCTGGATCATCTCATTATTATCATTGCTTTTATCAAGGTTACTTAAAAAATATTCATTTTGGAGGCCGGTATGTTTGCGCCAGTTGTGCTTGACTTGTTGCCTTTCTTTATTTTCTCCATTGTTTATGTGCTTTTATAAGCCTTGCTTTTCCTGATGTTTCACGGCCTTTAACTTATTAATATTTCACTCTTTCCTTTTATTTAACCTTGGTATTTGTTCTTTTTTTCTTTTACTTTCACTTATTCTATGTAACAACTCTGTGATTGCATGTTGTACATTTTCTCTTCAAATAAATACTTTTAAACTTTCAATTTCTCCTAACCTATTAGATACTGTCCGCTGAAACCTATCAAACAATACTAGTTTTCTCGCTTCTTGATATGAACACAGGACTTTTGTTTTGCCTCGTGTGCTAGTATAATGCTTTTTTTATCGACTTCGCGATAGACCGTGGATGACCAGGTTGCGAAGGGCGATAACGAGAGTTAGAGAATCATTTGCTAGATTATAGTCTTATGTCCCAATAGGTCGTTCCTCGGGAATAAGATATAAGTCTGGAGTAAGATCTTCCATAGTGCTCAATATTAAAATTCGTTTGTAATGTGAAGTAGTTGAGGACCGCGTAGGTTTTTGTCCACGTGTTTGAGGACCAGCAAACAAGATCCCAGAAAAAAACACTCCGTGTAAAAAAGGCAGCCAAGTCTCTTTACTTTAAAAAAATTCAACACCGAAAAGGAGTGATATCAAAAAAGAAGCCAAGTCAATGACATTTCCAAATATTTAATCGTTTCTTTGAAATAAAAGTATAAACACCGAGAAATACTTTACAAAAGGACTTGGCGCATCGTTTTTTTAAAGACATCATTCTATCCTATAAGTGGAAAGAAATTTACAATTGGGTACATTTTCCTCTTTTTTTTAGAGCCAGTATCTATGAATCAAGCTACTTTTAGTAATGGCTATTTTATAGTTTTGTCAATGGCGATAGAAGAAAGATTTCATGTTGTAATAGATAAGTAATGTAAGGGTGGAAGAATTAAATAACAATTGGAAGTGGGCTCATTTATATTTTTATAGCACTGTTAATATGGTGATATTAGAAGGGTATGTTTTCATAATTTGATCTTGATTGAGGGAAATCATGAAACGTTGTAAAATAATTACTAACTATCTATGGAACACTATTATATATTTTTGAAGTGTCAAGTGTATAAAGTTAAAAAATTTAAAGAAATTCCATGTGCCGTCTCTGTGTACTTTGTGAAATGTATTGTTATAAAATGCGGATTAATAGAAATGTATTTCATGATGCGAAGGTATAACGCATGAGACTTAATTATGTTGACCACGAAACAATATTACGAAGATAACTATTGTGTATTTATAGAAAACATAGGCAACAAGTTTCATAGCGTATATATTCAAATAGAAAATATTTTACAGTAGGTATGTATAATATGTAATTGAAAGATGTGTCCCTATTATTCTAAAAATTCTAAATGACGGTTGTATATAAATGGCATATGCTTATGAATAGAAAAATGTCTTTAAAAAAACGATGCGCCAAGTCCTTTTGTAAAGTATTTCTCGGTGTTTATACTTTTATTTCAAAGATACGATTAAATATTTGGAAATGTCATTGACTGGGCTTCTTTTTTGATATCACTCCTTTTCGGTGTTGAATTTTTTTAAAGTAAAGAGACTTGGCTGCCTTTTTTACACGGAGTGTTTTTTTCTGGGATATCACTTCTTTTGTTAGTTTATTCATACAGCTTGTAGCACATGTCCTACCAAGGACTAATTTCTTTAAAAAAATACGCCTCAACCGATTTGGTTAGTAAGAAAAGTTGCATTTGGTACAAGCTTAAAATGATTATCCAAGAAGAATAGTCTAAGTTTCGTTACAATCTGTCCTGACGTTTTCGATATCTGACTTCACTTCCAGTTTAAAAAATGGCGCTAAATAATACTGCCGACTTGAATTCATAAAAGTGCAACATAATTGCATAATTAAGCTGCAATCTCGGCAGTTGTTTTCGATATATGACGTCACTTCCGGTTTTGAAATAGCGGCCGAAAATAATGTCATCTTGAATCCATAAATATAAGGGCTATATAATTACATAATTTAGTTGCAATCGGTACATCTGTTTTCTATAAATGACGTCACTTCCTGTTTTAAATATGGCGGCCAGAAATAATGTTGTCTTGAATTCATAATTATAAGTCCAACATAATTAGATAAATTAGTTGCAATCGGTACAGCCGTTTTCGACATATGACGTCACTTTCGGTTTTAACAATGGCGGTCGAAAATAATTTCGTCTTTAATTCAAAAATATAAGTCTTACATAATTACATAATTTAGTTGCAATCGGTACAGCCGTTTTCGATATATGACGTCACTTCCGGTTTTAACAATGGCGGTCGAAAATAATGTCGTCTTTAATTCAAAAATATAAGTCCTACATAATTTAGTTGCAATCGGTACATCCGTTTTTGATATATGACGTCACTTCCGGTTTAAACAATGGCGGCCAAAAATAATGTCGTCTTGAATTCATAATTATTAGTCCTACACAATTCCAAAATTTGGTTACAATCGATACAGCCGTTTTCGATATATGACGTCACTTCCGGTTTTTGCAAATGGCGGCCGAGTACACCGCAATCTTGAATTTATAATTATTCACAATGTATGTTTCTAAAAATCTATTTAAAAGTATAGATTGGGGAATTTAGTGTCATTTAGCATATTAATGGCGTCATTTAGCATATTTATGACGTCATTTCCGGTGTAGGTAATAAGAAAACAATCTAGTTCTATCTAGTTGATACTTCATGAATGACCTTCTGAAGTCTTTAGCGCTAATTTCCGTCAAGTCGGTCATGCCGTTTTCAATATATTACGTCACTTCCGGTTTCATTTAGTGGTTCCTGCCGCCATTTCCGGTACCGTTTATTTGTATATTCATTTATCCCAATTGATTTTTCAAAAAGATTGCAGAATGCATAGACAGAAGCTAGTTCAGTGGCAATCGGTACAGGTGTTTTCGATATATGACGTCACTTTCGGTTTCAGGAATGGCGACCGAGAACACTGTATTGAAATTATAATTATTTTGTATTATCTATGTTACAATGTAAGCTAATTATATGTGTATTTAAAGTATAATTTGATGAAATAAGCTAAATATTGTGAATTTATGACGTCACTTCCGGTTTAGAAAATAAGAAAATAATGTTTTTTAGTATCATACTTCATATAGATTACCATCTAAATCGAATGGCGCTAATTTCGTTCTAATCGGTCCAGCTGTTTTTTATATATGTCGTCACATCCGGTTTAAAAATGGCGGCACAAAAAATTTATAAGAGGCAA